>KK121244.1:277433-298286 GCA_000611955.2 Stegodyphus mimosarum
TATATATATATATATATTGCATTTTTCCTTTCTATTTAATTCCTTGTTTCGTGGCAAATTCAAAAAGTTTTTTGCTGAACTTTTTTTGAACAGCTTTACTCTAGGCAAAATGTGTTTCGTTCTCCTCTATTTATTTTCCTTTTTAGCTATTTCTCTTCATCCAGGTAAGTAAAAAGAAAAAAATCTATTTCGTATTTATAGAATTTAGGTTAAGCATTTTGTATGGCTTTGCCTTTATCAGTTTTGCCTTTATTCAAATTCCACATTTGTGTTTTCACGGTGACAAGTGCAATTTACCATGTTGAATTTGCAATTTGATAGCTTTAAAAAAATACAGATTGTAAACTAATTAATTTTTCTTTTTTTACATTTTTGTGATGTTTAATCTCATTTGGGATTGTGTAACAAATTTCGAGTCATCAGATTTCGAGTTGCACGTCGGAGTAGGTTATATCTTGATGAATGAACTGGAATAATATAAAATTTTATCATTATTACCTAAAAAAAGCTGTTAGTCTCAAAATGAGATTTTGCAGTTGAATCACATGAATGCGTCCTTTCATTTCCATTGGAGTCTATTGGCATTCAGCAAAATGTAATGCAGTCTTTTATCAGTTAACAAAATGTAATTCGGCAAATGCATTTTTCTTTCAAATTGAATCTGTCTGTTGTGGATTAAAAACTAAACTGTTTAAAAGCAATAGTTGCATTCTTAAGGTTATTTGTTTCTTACTTTTGAATTGACTCACTTAAATAATAATGATGCATTTATATATAATTAAATATATATAATTAAAAGTATTCAATATTTTCATGGAATGGCTTTACATATTTTCTTTTTATAATTTACTTCACATTTTGTAAAACTTTAAATAAATTTTGAGTTGACAGACTGCGACAACACTGCATGAAATAGAAAATTTTGATTTCCAACGAGCGAGACAGGCGGAAATTCCAAAGACATGCCCCTTTTAAATATTTTGTGGTTTTGCTGTTAAATTGAATTTTATGTAGCGTTAAGTGCGAAGAAAATGATATTTAATACATGAACTTGACACACAAATGGCTAGTAATAATAATAAAAAAAGGTTTCTAAGCCGTCTTACTAAGAAAACTTAACATTGATATGATTAACTGAGAAAGATTAAAAAAATTGAAGAATGTATGCCGCCAATTAACACTTCATCGGGAATCCTAAACATATACTGCTTTTAAATTTTTGTGATTTTCCTGTTGAATTGTATATTGTTAAGTACAAAGAAAACTATGCTTAATCATAAAGCAAAAGAGACAAAAAATATCGGTTAGGAGTGTTGTGCCGCGAATTCTGTGTCGCAAATGTTTAGTCATTTAGTGTGTCTTATTGCATTTATTGCATTTAGTGTCACTTAGTTTAGTGTGTTTAGTCATTTAAGTAAGCAATTACTTAAATATTTTATTTTTATTTGTATTTGATTTTTAAATTTGAAATTCGGAAGACCGTAATGAATATATATATATATATATTTTTAAAGAATGTATTTAAAATCTTTAGGCAATTATTTTTCTTCAACGGTCCAATATTCTAACGAAGAAAGGGGAGCGTCTTTTAACGGAAGTAACATCTGTGGAAATAGTCTTTAAGATAACAACTGGAACTGAGGGCAATATACTGTTGTTCCCTTTGTCTTTTGTTACGAAGCAGTAAAATGGATATCGTAATTGTTGTCCTGCATTCACTTGCACTATCGCTTTGTGAATGTTGTCTTGCATATATTACTTCGGAAGAAAGGAACGATTGTAAATTGGATCTTGAAAGGGCAGTTTTTTGTTGTTTACTCTTAGATTTTTCTAATGTTAACAAACATTAATGTTAGCAAGGGGGGTCGAAGTTTTAGTCTCAAATATTCGCAGGTGTTGGAGGAGTCATTCTACAGCTGGGCAATCGTCAACTGTAGACAGTGACTCTATTTTGATTCGTTTGAGGGGCTTGATATTGTTTGGTTAAACTATAGTGAAAGTCTGCGGTTGGCGAGAATTTAATTTTATAATTAAGTTTTGACCAGTAATATTTTATAGAAGGAGAAACCGAGTTTTCCTCGGTTCCTGCGCGAGGTTAGAAGTCAGTTGATTGGAGTTGAGTTTTGATACAACTAGAGAGAAGAGAACTAGCAAAGAGGGCTTTTGGCCTTGCGGCTGGCTCTCGCTTGTGATGCTGCGGCGGCCTGAGCCGGTATTCATGAGAGACAGATTCAAGTTGAAGATGTGAATAATTGAGAATTTTTCCTGAAATTTATGCGAGAGATGGAACTTAGAGCGATCTCTTCCAAGTTAGAGAACGGACACTTCCTGAAGTGGGGTTTCCTGCAAAATGGATGTTTTCTGCCGCCTCATTGTTGAAAATCGTGTGCAAACTACTTGCATATCTAAGAATGTTTTATTTCCGGGCGTCTTCATTAATGGTTCATCAAGATGTCATTTTCTTGAATTTTATTCTGGAGCCGATTACTTAAAGAACGAATTCATTAATGGTTCTACAAGATGTCACTTTTCTTGAACTTTATTTTGGAGCTGATTACTTAGGACGAATTCAATGCCGACGTCGTCTATAGCTTCTTATGATGATGGATTCCGGTAGTTCAACTGTGAGTTATCTTATATATTTTCTTTGGTACCTTTATAGTATTTGTCAAGTGAGAATAATTTAATTTAATCTTGCGTAACTGGTAGAAAGAGAATTCCTTTTGATAGCAGATAAAAAATATATCTCTTAGGAGAATTTAAAATTATTGTTATAAAATATGAAATTCACAATGGTTAATTGTAATTTCTATATTAGTTTGTGTGAAATCCAGTTTAAATATTTAAATTAATGTTCTAGTGTCATCGAATTAATCGTTATTATGTTAAATTGCAAACATTTATTTTGATAAAAAACTCTTGAAGGAAATTTAATGTAGAATATTAATTGCTATTGTATGTAAGGTAGTCTGGCCAGCTGTCGTATAAATATATACTAGATATTAATAAATGAGTTTGATTTTATGTTATTACTTGCATTTGTTTTGTGTTACGTAGTTGGTCTGTTCACTCACTTCATTTGTTTGAGTCGTAAGGCTTTTAAGAAACATGGAGATTTTATCGAGGTTATGGAAAAATGTGTATGCATTTTAGGGTACTCACAACGCGCCCTTATTTTAGCAAATATGTACTAACCACATTTTATTGAATATTTGAATGCTTATTTTAAGTGCCAGGATAGTTAAGACTATTGTTTGATTTTTCTTAGTGGAACTGATTGATTGTTTTGAATATTTCTTCTCTGGTGCTTATGAGGTGTTTTATGAATCTGAACTTTTGCGCTTGAGTGAATATGTAAATTAAGTGAAATTTTAGAAATGTTTTTGTTAAGATAGTTTCTTTTCTACCGAGTACCAGAGAAGATTTATTCCTTGTGTTTTTCACGTTAATATTTATTATGATGAATTAGGTTTGCTTTGTGTCAGTTAATTGCTTTAAGAAATAGTTAATTTAGATATTATTTTGAGTTAGTTCAATGAACCAGTTCCTTCCTCCGCTTCTAACTAGAAGAAATTTAGTAGTCAGTTATTTATTTAGTTTGTCCGGCACCAGAGTAGGTCGAAGTTTTAAAAGTTAGTTAAAAAGTAAAACAAATAATGTTTCAGCTACGTAACAGGAGTGAGTATAACAGCAGACTGGTAGACTGCGAAAGCAGTTAAAGAGTAGAAATTCTTATCGAACCATTTTCAGCAACGGCCAGTTAAAATCTGAAAACTTTCGGATTGTTAAAATTTTTTATTTTAGTTTATCAAAAAAAGTATTTTGCGTACATTTATTCTCATTTGATTAATTTTAGTTTTGAAAATAAGGATTTTTAATTTTAACTTTCTTGAACTTTTTTATTCTTAACTACATGTATGTACTTCAGAAACATATCTCTGTTTAAAAATTCTTTCGGCTGCTCAATGAAAAATGAAAAAAATTTAAAAAAAAAAAAAAAAAAAACTTTTACTTAATATTTGAGGAATTGTGCTACATTAATTTATTTTATTCAATGTTTAATTTTAAATACAAAATTGATTTTATGTATTATGCTTTACTCTTAGCTCGTTGTGTGCTAGTAAAAAAGATATTAATTATGTGTTTTCATCCCTTGTTTATGTATATTAGTGCGCAGGTTAAACATCTTACGTGTGCAATGTTTAAGGTTAAACCGTATTTGCAGTACAATTAAATTTAGACTAAAAGGCTGTTATTCTAATATTCTCGATGTTAAAGTTATGTTCAGAAACTGGAAAACTGTGGAAAAACTGGTGCAAAGACATTTCGTTTTTATTTAGAAAAAGGAAATGAATAATAACAATAGATCTGCAATCTGAAACAGGTTACATCTAAGCATTTGTCCTTGAAACAGATATTTGTAACACGGTAACATATACAGAAAATTGTGATACTAAAACGATTCATAATGTTCCGATTTGTGAAATTCGCTATGCTACCAAACTTTGCACTTGTTTCCTGGATTCATTGGAGAATTTGAAGAACAGTGAAATTCTTCCGCAAACTCTGGGAGATTAGACACTGGTCCGTTCACTCTGAAAATAAAGACATGTTTTAAAATGTTTAAATATTTTTCATTTAGTATTTGTATATTTAGTAAGTAAATAAATTAGTTTTTTAGTACATTTTCTTTCAGAAATCTTAGTTCGTTCTGTGGCTTATTCATATTGGTGTTCAAAATTGAGAATTTTCATATTTGGTTGATTATCTCCAGGAGCAGTGAGTAGATGTTAATGAAGTCTGATATCGGTTTAGGTTTAAGCAGTATATAAAATGTACCATACAACACCATCGGTATCCGATGAAGGTACGTCGATGAAGAACCTGGGATTCGGTGCCTGAGCTAGAATATCCGGAAAAGTGGCTACTATGACTGTTGAAATTTGATAGTATGGGGAGATATAATTTTTAGCTGACACAATGAATTTTCACAGATGTTCTGTAGCGATATATAGAAACTCTGTCTTTGTGTCCCAATTTCAGGTTTTCAAGGGTACAGTTCGTGGTTTCCATTATGGATGTTTTCCTGGATGCATGGCGGATGATTTTTTTGGAAAACTGAGGATATTAACCAGATCTATTGAATAGTCATATCTTCAGATGTAAACTTAATAGAACGTGCCTGGAACTCGCTTAGGAGGCCCATTGGAACTAGTCTTCTAGCTCTCAGAACCTTTGACGACCTGGAAACCGCAAGCGGCAATAGTGGGTTCAGCTGCCAACAGGGACTATATGACCTTGAGAGTATTATACGCACTATTAGCCTCTTCTCATGCTCTGTCTTGCAAGCTCTGTCTTTGATCTGTCTGTGCCTTTGAGCTTTTAACAAATCTTGAGCATGCACCGCAGCTGTTGTATAGTATATACCGTATTCTCTCCTCTTTATTATTAATTATATAGTATGAAAATTGAGAGGGGAAAATTATGGGAATAATATCACTTATAAAGAACGCGGTTACAGAATGAATAAAAAAGTATTCATGGATCGGCAACTAATGCAATATTATTTTTATAAGAATCCTATATTCCAATAAGAATACATAATAATAATAACATTACAGTGTCTAATAACATATGTTCATTTGTATTTCTGTGTGTCATGAATCTTATCTACACTTATTGCTGTTCTCTACTACTTCCTGGCCTCAAATCACGTAACACTGCTCGAACTTGCAAATCGTCGCAACGTTACCAGTGCCATGGTCGTAACAACTTGTAATCGTCGTATTGGGATGCTCTCGGCCGTGCTGTATCTTCACGTTTCCCTGTACAGCTACTCTTATTGAGCTGGAAGTACTATACAAGAAGAATGGCGATCGCTTAATTCTGCGGTGGTTGACCACCTAATTGAAAGCATGCTCACAAGGTGTAAACTTTGTATACAGATGAGGGGGTTCACATACCCTATTAATGTCCTTTTCTTTCATTTTATGCTGTTTATTTTCCCTTTATACATAATTCTGTTTAAGTCTCCAGTATGTTATTATCTGATAACTTACAAAAATTTAATAGTGTTTTCATTTTTGTATATAATTATTGATTTTGTTTCATGCATAAATATATATATATGCTACTTTCCTGCGAATTTTGCGTCAATCAAAGCAGTATTTGTTGATTTTTTTGCATTTTACGTCTTCGTGCTTAACTTTTTGGAAGTGAGTGCATTAGCTGGTAACTTCTGCCTATATACATCTTATTAATACCATGCTGATACTGTATTCTATTTTCATTTAAAAACCATTATAAATGAATAACCATGAATCTGTGTTTTGGTCTTATGGTACCAGACGTTAAATACTAAGTTAAATTACTAACTGTTACAATTGAAACCTGAAATTAAATAATTTGCCTACAATAATATCAAAAACCAAATCTGCACTTGCGTTGTGTTTAACCTTTCCCCAAACTAACGCGAACAACCCCTAAGACCAAGCAGGAGTACTGGTGTTAAGAACATTACGCAAGACATCATAAGAAAAATACTCTGAATCAAATATATATATATAACCAAGGATATTTATTGCAGCATTATAAGGAAGACACGCAATCTTTCAACTTAATTTCTAGATCTATGGTACCAGGGTGACAACTATTTAAAATAATGCATTTTAGAATTATTAATATATACTGCTATTTTCAGATATGCACCGAGATGACATTAATCAAAAATTACACCGTAAAAAAATTAATATTAAATTTTCATATGCAGTTATCAAGCTCTGCTGGCCAGCATAAAAATACACATGAATTTAATGAATCACCGAGCATGGTGTCTTATGTGTTTTACCAATATTGATAGAGATTACTTAGTTCAAGAAATTTCTTAATTTACTCAAGTAAAAATTACATACATCAATTTAGCAATCCCTTAGGCAGTTAGAAAATATTACATATTCAAGTAGACCCGTTGGAGAAAAATGACTACATTTATTCCTAATTCAATTACTCAATTAAGGGTAAAGTAGAATTTAAATTTTTATTTGTTCCTTAATTTGCAAAAGTTAAAGTTAATTCTCAACCAAAAGTAGTAACAACTTAAAATAAAAAGGTAAAATTTAGATAAGTTAACAAATTTAATATCTGTCTTAATTCATTATATATAAATTTTAATTACAAACCAAGTTAAAGTTATAAGGTCCTAAATAGAGTAATAGTGCAGCAGTTGCTTAATTAAACAGCCTGGATTTAAGATCCAGCAGAAAAACTTTTGACTAAAAGTTAAATAGAATTTAATTGGAAATTAAATATACATATAATTACTCCTTACTTTAATAATTCATAACTGGAAAATTTTTCTTCAATTAATCAAATCTCTTAAAAATTTTAATTAGCCTTATTACTTAGGAAACATGTTCACGGAAGTTAGGTTGAATGCTGTGCTAAAATTTCCGGTGAAAGGAACAATCAAAGGTTGAACTCACTTGAAGGGAAGAATTTTTGAAACTTAATTAAGCATTAACACATCGGATAGATTCTTCTCCGGAAGACCAATCCATAGCAGGTGTTGAACAAGGCTCTCCTGACGACCAATCCTTAGCAGATGTTGAACGAGGATCTCCGAGAAGAAATCTGGACACTTGGGTCAGACAATATGAAGATGGTAATTTCGGAAGGGTTCACGGATCGTCACGTCTCTTCCGTCAGTAAGCAAATGATGGTAAAGAGCGTTTGTGCAGCATAACAGATCTCCTAAAGGTACTCCCTTTTCCGTCTAGGCTCATCGTGGCGAGTTGATGGTAGTACTCGGATCTAAGTGACCGATCAGGAAAAAGCCGGATAAAGCTGGATTCAAGTTTCATCCACTATTGGGTTAACGCATTGATTCGATGAGAAAAAACAACATTCTAGACTCCTACACGCGGATGGTAAGGTGCGGAGATGTAGACGTTCCACCGCTCTTCTTAGATGTACATCTTTTCCTTATTCCTCATCTCTCCCCAAAAATGCAAGCCAGCAAGACGTAACATGTCCACTATAGGACACCCTGGGTCAACATCGGCTCTTCCAGAGGAAGAAAACAGCGGGTCTTCTTACAGCTGCGAATCCGAGGCAAAAAGGGCTGAGCATGGCCTTGCACGCCTATTTTAATCGTCCAGAATCCAGAATTTTCGAAAATCACCAAATTTGGTGAATTAGTATGCAAATCTCGCCAAACACAAAACAGTGCTGCGAAAACTTAGTTTTTCCTTCTACACACCAAAAAAATTCCACCCTCGCCACCCCCTTCGCCAACCGAAGAGGGGTGAGGGAAAGAATGTAACAACCCTACCTCCCAACCGGACGCAGTACATGACCTTGGACGAACGGTGCTCGAAAAGGACCCTTTTAGCAGAATAATTTTTTAGACACGAAATTCAACAATTTTAGCAATTAAATGGGCATAATTCTCCAACGGGGCGACGTACAGTCATGAAAGTAGATTCATAAGAAGGCTAAATTTTTTCTCTCTAAGAGGTATAAATTTCATCCATGTGAATAAAAAGGAAGTATTTTTAAATTTCAAATATTACGCAGAAAGCAACCGATTTCCCATTGTCTCCTTTTCCCGAAAGCTATTACTATCGAGCGCGTAACGTAAGAATGAGAACTCTATTTAACTCGCATAAAAATAATTGATTCAATAACGTAAGCAATACAACTCGTAAAGAAAAATTTAGAATAAGCATAAATTAGTGCATATAATTTTACTCACTCAATAATTAATTAACAAATAAACTGCAATTAACTACATATTAATCCATAATTCTAAACTAACTAAAATCGCTACATAACATTTGCCTTCCATAACTATGCGATTAATTATTCGTTCCTTTCCCACAGATTTCAATGATAATTAATGCCACAATAGGTGTAATTTAAAATGTAGCAATGGCGGGCAGAAGTGCTAATAGTTATTAAAATTGGAGCACTAGAGGTTCTGTTAGTAACCAATTATGCAATACAGTTAACGTTCCTAATGAGACGTAATAAACGAAAAAAATAACAGTTTCTAGTAATCAGAACCGTTTGCATCAAAGTAACAGTAATTGAAAATCAGTAACATAATTAATTACATTTTTAATGATCCTTCACTTATAGATGCAAACGTCTGTCTTTTTCTATAGAATCTGTTAGGCTTAATAAATTGTCTTATTAGAATTATTAGATAAAAAACACTCATACCAGGGCTCGTAATATTAATTTATGTATTTCAAATTGCTTAAAGCTAAAACTAAATGTTGCATGTTTAATTTTACTCAAGTATTCCAAAATAAATAAGTGTCTGTGAATTTTAATAGAATATTCTTAACATATCATTTTCACGTTAAACTTTTGCTTTAGCGTTTGCACAGATAGAAAATATACGTATATTTAACGGCCATTTCCTTTAAAAATTAGATTTCTTGTCTTCTCAACATGATATTAATACATATCACATGATTAAATTATTCAAGTATGGAGAAGATTTTGAGTTTAACTAAAAAAAACTTACTTGATCAGCAATAAAATTTAAAGCTTTTGTTTTAAACGAATAAATGGAAGCGAGCTTAAGCTCCACCTTAAGCATTTTAAAAGATAACTCAATTTCTGAGTGTGCTTATATGAAAAGTGTAGTATTTTCTTAAGAAAACTAATTTTAACATATGTATGATATTATAAGTAAAGGAAATTATTAAAGGATTCGTAATCCACTTACCTAAACTTTGCTGGGCTGTGTTCATCAGAAATAATGAGCATCGATAGAACTTCTGGTCTTATTTTCTGACACCACGCCTGTAAAATTTGCTGAAGTTAATATTTTCTGGCTATTATATTCCATTTCGTACACAGATGACAACACTGAAAGCATAATTCGCAAGCGCACATCAGTGTTGCCACTAAGTGTGGGTTTTAGAAAAATAACCAATGAGCTTCTACTGCTCTTTAAAACTGTGCCTATGAACGTCTGTTTGTTGCTTACGTTTTATTTTGCATTTGTTTCGCTGTTATAAATATATGGCATATAAATTCTGCTATCATTTTAGTATAAAATCTCGCAGTGCTTTGATTTTAAAAGTTTATTTATTCATTTCCGCGAAACTTAGTATGAATGGAATATTCTGATTAATGTTAATAGCATATTATTGCTCTTTATAATGAGGAAATAACTGAAGCTATAATCACCCTCGAATATTATGCGTTTACTAATACTTGTGGATTAAGAGAATTGAAGTGTGTATTTTTTATTGAGTGAAGTGTGTATTTTTTATTGAGTGAAGTGTGTATATTTTTATAAATATTATTTAATATGACATACCAAACTAAGCACGCAGAAAAGTCATTAAAAATGGAATGCAGTTGTAGCAGTAGGAAAAGGTGGAAATAAGTTTTATGATACAGGGGTGTACGTCTAACTTTTAAACTGTGATCTTATATTTATTGGCCCTTTGATAGATCAGTATAAATATACCAATAATTTATAATAAAATCTATTATTTCTTCACAACACCTCAGTCAGCAAAACAATTCCATGCCTCACAATGCGTTGAACATACTTATACGCATATTTGTTACATGTATGTGTTGTAAATCAGCTGACAGAAAAGACAGAATTTAATCCTTAAAATACGAATGCTTTCTGGACACAAATGCAAGAAATTCTTAAGATAAACTTATTATTTAGTTACAAGCAATTAAACCAATTAAAGCAACCGATGCTCTCGAAATACATTTTTTTTCAATGGCGGGCGCTTGCCTGTTTCGGCATCGGCCACTCTTAAGGCCAGATGTGTTGGTCTCTTTATTATGGAGGCACCTAATAGGTAGGCCACCTTTGCCTCCTACGAAGGGACGGACAATTTTTACATCCATGCCTTCTCGGTATTTGAACCTTCTGTATCGCAGTAAGGCTCCCCTAACCACTGTACCGTCCGGGGGCAAGCTCTCACGATACAAAAAAAGGGCATTTCTTGACACTCATTTACCTGAGTATAAATTTCACGAATATCACGGATGAGGTGGATTTGAAGCAAGAACAAATCAGTAATATACAAGGTGGTTATAAAATAAAGTGAAGTATTCAGAGCACTAGTTTTGGATGAAAAAAATTCAGATTTGATGGACGTACATTCCTGACCATGAGATTGCGATTTCTTAAAAAATATTGGTGCTGTTTACCGAATGAAATGCATTTATTTGCATAATCGCTTTCAGTGCAGCGATCATCAGAATAGAAGGAAAGGCTGGGAGAATTCTCATTATTCTGTGGCTAACTGCCTTTCGATGGCTGTTGTCTTAAGAGACCTCGTCAAGCTGTATTATAGCGGAACGAGAATGCCAGTGCTGCCTTTGCGAATTTCGGCGGTTAAACAAGCTCACTTGTAACAATCATTTGTTGCTAACAAAATTGATACGTGCTGTGTCCTTTGGCATTTGATCATTCGTTATTCATACTAACGCATTTTTGCACAGGAAACATTTCCTTTGCTGACGACGTTTGAAACTTTTTTAAGACATTCAGTCACATGGTCCACCATGCATGACCATTAAATTTTGTTATGTTCCAATACTTTCGTCCAATACAATCCTACGAATTAATACTCGCTGGAGGGCTCTGAATACCTCACTATTTTTTATAATCACCCTGAAATTTGCACCAGCAATGGTTTACAAAATCAGAACAAAGCACAAGTTTGATAATGGCAGAATAAATTTCACCCATTTTCACAAGTCAAACAAAACTTTTCATATGATCTGCAATATGTGCATGTAATAAAAAACATACTATACGTATTTTCTAGCATAAGTGATTAAATACTTATTATGTGTCAAATCTGAAGATGATACGATTTTGTATGAAGATATTATGCCATTGAAGCATATCATATAAAATTGTCAAAAGATCAAGTAAATGAATTTTTTAAACGATCATTCTCCATATTCGAAACACATATTAATGGTCATATGTATTGATGAGATTATGGAAGAATTTACTGGAAATGTGTTTTCCAAAGGGTAATACTTCAATTAAAATTGATTAAAAATACATTAAAAATTAAAGTTTGTATTTGAGTATATTAATGACTAGAAACTAAAAACTAAATTAAGCAAACTTAAACGATTTATTTGTAAATTAACTTCATTATACAGACTGCAATTTCGATTAAAGTTCGACAAGCATATCTTAAAAGCCAAAGGAAATCAAATAATAAACAAACCTTCCATACTTTTTAAAGATTTTATTTTCGATTCACTTTATAATTTTATTATTAATATTATTATCATTATTTTGATTTAGCGGCTGCGTTTATATAATATTTTCTTGCTGAACTCTGAAAGTATTTTAGTATTTTTCAAAGGAATTTTTCACATCAGATTAAGGACTATGAAACGATTTTAAAATATGAATGCTTCAAAGCTTCTCGTGCATTCCTACTGTACATCCATTTAGAGTGGCATTTTATTCTTTAGCTACTCCTTTAGTGTAAATACGAGTCATAAAATTAAAACTCGGTGTTCTAGCTGTGGATCATTCTACGAGAATGTTTAACATTCGAAGTATTTTAGAAATACAAGAGTGTAGCCTCTTATAAAAATATACAAATTTAACCTAAATGAACCGTCAAAGCCTAAAGTATATAGTGAATGATTTCAACTGATTACCTTTTTTCAATAAATATCGAATTTTTTTCTTATTTCTAAGTACTAAAACATCATTTTATATTAAATAGTATTTTGACAGTTTTATAAGCCCATAAAATTAGCAGTTATATTTACCTATACATACAATAATACATTCTGTATTTCTTGCCTTACCTGAATTATAAAACATTAAAGCATCTTTTTTTACACTTTCTCACATATGCTTCATAAGATTTAAGATTTGCGTCACTGATATTCTTTCCACGAAAGTCTTGACTATTATTAGTCTTTTCTGTGATTCCTACTAAAGTCTTGGCTTCTAAATGTCGGAAGAAATATGTCAATATTTCCAAGAAATGATAATTAACAGTTAATTTAAAATGGGGAGAGTACAGGTTAGCTAATAATATTCGAAGAAACAATTAGTTAACAACATGGGTAAGTCAACAACTTTGGTTTTGCGATTATGTGAATATTATGTAATAAAATTTGACTCCCAACCAAAACTGAATTTTGTTACAATTTGCAGCGTTGATTTACATTTCATATTTAATATTTATTGTAATTATTGTAATTGTATTATAAATATTTATATAATTATTGTATTATTAATATTTATTGTAACTGATTACGATTTGGTAAATTTATTGTTTTAACAGAAAAACAGTCTTTAAAATTATTAATACTTGAAATGAGCCATATCCAACAAATTATTAATTCAGCATTTATGCACTACGATATAACTGTATATATATATATAAACTGGCATAAACTGGATAAACATACGTTAGCTGCACTGATCCACAATAACTGATTTTGTGTATATTTCAGTCCCGGTAGCCTTGGCTCTTTTCCATTATCTCTTACCCATTGCTGGTATGCCTGTCAAAATTAAGATAAAAAAATAAAGTAAAAGAATCGTGCAAATTCTTCAAATGAACAATTTCTAAAATCTGAAATGGAATTTATATACAATTATGAAGATGACACACATAGGGTATTCAAAGACGAAATATAAGAAAAATAGAAAGGAAATTATCTACAATGCTTTTTTGAAGCTAAGTGAACATTCAAAAAACATCTAGAAAGATCAAAATAAATTTCTTTCATTCAGTCTTTTAAGCCATTGATTATTTTAAATGAACTCAAAACTTTATTCTAGAATAAAATTCTAGGATATTGCGAATCCATTAGCCCATAAAGGAAACACTGTAACTAAAATTAAGTATGATTAATCACTGATTAGCATTGATTTCAAGCTCAATGCAAGCCTTTAATAGCCCTAATCTATTGCTGCAAAGGAATTTTCTTCTGAAAGAAAGATGTTAGGTTATATATTAAACATATACAAATGTTTTTGAAAATCATTTCTAATCAGGAATTAATATTTTTTTAATTGAAATTAAGTAATCAAGTAGTTATTTCATTATAAGTAATCTAAATTTGAAGACCAGAACTGGAAACCCTGAAACAACAAACCAAACGGCAATTCATTGCGAAGACGTTTTTCAAGCTGATTCAGGTTATCAGTTTGTATTTTAAACATCTTGAACTAACATGATTAGTTGATAGAGTTTCTAAACACTGTATTTTTATACGTTTTAACGTTCTGCCTGGTTAGCGGTCTAAAATAATTGTTATGAAAAGAAAAATTTATATAATAATTTTTATGAGTTCACCTAAGGAAATTCATAAAATATTTAATGTTTTTAATTAGATATAACGTTAATTAAGGCATTTTTATTTAAATATGTCATATTATAAAGATAAAAAAATATTATTAAGAACTTATAAGTTGCTTAGATTGTTAATCGATAATAGAAAGATTAAATTTGAAAATTAAACATCTTACACTTTCCCTAAAAGCAAATCACTGGATCACGGGAAAATAAAAACATTTCATTTCTTACAGTGAAAATTCATTGCTTTTAAATATCGGAATTTGTTAATTAAAGTTTGAAAGGTAAATTCTTACACACTTTCTTACACACAAACGGCATCACTCTGTCACGCCAAAAATAAAAATGTTCTATTTTGACTATTTTCACATTAAGAAAGGTTAGATTAGATGTAATAAACTTGATGTCATAAAAATGAAGGCAAAGAAATTTCAGCAACGTGACGCCACGCGTTCTCATGGCTGCCATACAATTTACGGGGAAGACTACCAAGCATGTTGTTATATAGAATTACCCTGACTTGAGAGCAAATATCAACGTCCGCAGGCTCAGAAAAGTATCTTTAGGCATAATTTCAGTAAAATACAGTTTAAACTTCAACTAATGCTCCAGGTTTGTCCATGTGGACATTAGTCTTTTAGTTGCCGTTTACATATATTTTCATGCACCTAGATTTTATTAAATTGGAAAGTTATTTGCAGTTTTTGCGAGTTTTCCATACGCCAAGTAGAATATCTTTTATGTTAAGCATTAAAATTAGAATGGAAGACTTATACGTTCAGTGATGAATAGTTAACATATACGCAGAATAATTAAAGTGTAAATAAAACCAACCAAAAGTCCGCTTATGACAGCGGCCATGATGATACCGTGACGTCATATCGTGACGTCACGTGTCTTCATTTTCATTTCATGGGCCATCGGGGAGAAGTTTTCTCAATTTATTCTAACCACCTTGGATGGCATCGCCCTTAAATCCTCGAATTATATGAACAAAAATTTGCTAAATTTGTACAAACTATGAAATTAATAAAAAAAGCATTTATAAAATAAAAATTCGGTTTTCAAAATGTTCGAGTAGAGGACTACGTGCTTTCAAATTTGAGTGGCAATAGGTGCGGCTTTTTTTTGTCATTGCGAGAAGCATACACTACTGTAGAGAGATTAGGTAAATTAGATGCAAGAGAGATGAAAAGTGAGCAACGCCTTCACCGAAAATCGAACCACAGACCTCTCAGTTACGCAGCGAGCGTGCTCACCACTACACCACGAAGGCATGCGAGGAAGGCGGGAGAAATATCTTATAATACATATAGGTTCTTCAGCATTTATAATACAGGCTGCACATTATATAGACTACACATAGATAAGTTATATTATTCACATAATTTTCCCCTCTCAATTTTCATACTATATAATTAATAATAAAGGGGAGGGAATACGGTATATACTATACAACAGCCGCAGTGCATACTCAAGATCTTTCAAAAGCTCAGGCAGAGACAGATCAAAAGCAGAGTTTGTATGAGAGAGCACGAAAGGCGGCTAATAGTTGGTATAATACTCTCAAGTCATATAGTCCCTGTGAGCCAGCTCTAGCTGAACTCACTCCTGCCGCTTGCGCTTTCCAGGTCATCAAAGGTTCTGAGAGCTAGAAAACTAGTTTCAATTGTCCTCCCAAGCAAGTCCCAGACATGTTAGTTTACGTTTGAAGATCTGACTATTCAATAGATCTGGTTAATAAGTACTAGACTAATATCTCATATTTTATAATAAAAAATACACATAAAATATGAAGAGAACCAGAAATATTGCCTGAGTGTCCCATTGATCACAGAACGCACATTCAATTAGGAGCCGAAATCTTTTCATATCTTTTCTGGCATTTTATTGTTAGTGGAGACAGCGACAGTCATGCTTTCCCTGAGCTCTACCAGCACTAGCAGCAGTGGAGGAATGTATGAATAAAAGAAAGTTTCTTAACAATTCCCAGAAGAAACACAGCTTTAAATGAGTGGAGCTGGCGGTTGACATGTTACCAGAAGTATGGACAAAATTCGATTACCTTTTGGATACGCGTCTTGTAACCATTGAAGGACCCATACAATATTTGTAGCGTATGACAAGATGTTAAAAATTTTATGATTCTTTTCATGTATAAGTTATTTTTTTTTATTTGCTGCAATTTCGAACAGAAAGCGTTTGAAAATCCGATGAATCTTTCACAGTAGCCTTACATTTCCTTTCTGTTACATGTAATAAAACTTACAGGAGAAGATGCACAAACATTGTTTTTCTCGTAAAATATTAATGAATAATAAAATTATACCATTATGAGGAGATATATGCTGAAGTTTTGCTTATTGAGAAAGAATAAAAAATAATAAAATTCATAAAAATGAAACTGTCTGATATTTAACAGATGACATTATACACATGATATGATTAAAAAATTATTACTTTCAATAATATAAAGTAAAATTAGACAATTGATTAATTATTTAAAAAAATGTAAGCTATTATTTCTCAGCGTTTTTTAAAACTTTTCCGAAAATTTATCACGGGTAATAGTTGTTATGTTCTCAAAGTAAAGTAACTGTAAGCTTTTTAATGTTCAGTTTTAAGTTGAGACTTATATTTCCAATTTCAAGTACTTATTCATTCAAAAACTTCTTAAAATTTAGGTTTTTCAAAAAGAGAAATTATGGTATATAATTTTTCCCAATCAGAAACAAATAGTGTCGTTGCCAGGAACCAAGCCACGTACCTACCGCTTTGCTAGTTGGATGAATTAATCTCTACACTAGACACATGGGAGGTATGTTTCCATGCTATATCCGACCACACCATGCTTGAAAAATGTGATGAGGAGTGAAAGGGCAATCCAGATGGCAAAATCTAAGTGTTCGTGAGTTCTCATTCATCTTACTTTGTTCATGAGCGTTTTCAGAGTCAATTACATTGTTTGAAACGGAAAATGTAAAAAACACCAAATCTGCATTTACCAGCAACCGAACCATGTATCTTCTAATTTGCACTTTAATGTGGCAACAGCACTATCATGGCTTAAGGTAGGAATACATTTTATTTCTTACAGACACATATCTGGCTTTACAAACTTTACTTGCTGTTTTGCCGTTCATTTGGTAGTACTACCAAATATCCAAATCATTTGCTTTTATGTTGATAGCCATCATTTAACTCACAATAGTGCCATTACATGCCCAGAGGAATTTCGCCACAGATTTAAAATTTAGGTACGTTATCATTACTGCCAAGGATCCTACCAAGGATCCTAAAATTATAACTTCAGTACATTGCTTTTTTAAGAATAAAAATATATATTGGTAAAATATACTTGGTATCAAGCATTGCAATATTGCACACGGAATATCAGAGAACGTCTGAAACCCCTTTAGAAGTATTTAATGCTAATATCAAAGAGTTTCTTCACATACGGAAATATACTCGACATCGAAACTCTATTGAAATAAAACTACTATCGAAAGGTAAATTACTGGATTTCTTTGAATTATTTAGAAGATGAAGGTAGAAGTATAATAGCTGTTTATAATGCCGCTTGATCACAAATTGCTACCTGTGGTTATGAAAATGTATCTTATTGCACCACTGGCTATATTCTAAGGACAAATTTTAAATATCAAACAGTAATTTTAAATAACATGATAATTATATACTACTTAAAATTAAAATATAATAATTTTAAAAAATGACAATATGTCATAACATTAAATTAATAAAAAAGTGATATAATTCGATTGCGAAACATTAAAGAGATTCAGTTTTCCAATCAGTTCTATTATTGTCCCTACTCCAACTAGTTAATGTTAGGTTGACTTCGTTGTGTTTTTCCTACATAAGATTTTCCACGAAACCATCTTTCTATCAGTAATTATATCTTGAATGTTTTACATAATTAATTAACAAAATATTTAGAATGCTAATTTAACTACGTGTAGCGTCTACGGCTTTTTTGAAGCAGAAGAGCAAAAAAATGTGCAATGCCCTCGTCGGGACTCGAACCTGACTTCTCGAATAGGCACCGAGAGTGCTAACCGTTACACCACAAAAACATGCTAGAACGAGGCAGAAAATACCTTGTATACTTACCAAAATTGATTCTGTGCTCTTCGGATGTCTACTTAAAATTGAAATCGAAATTGTATAGTGTTTAAGAACAAAGAACATTTCTTACCAGATAAGTTTCTTTCAGACCTCCATTGTCAGCTATATTTTCTCCTTGTGTGTTAATGCCATTTAGCTGCGAAAGATATAATTAAGTCAGTATACATTCAACAGCGTTCTATATGTATAATCACGTATAATCAAAACTTTTGATTGAGTGTTATCCAAAAATCTACAAACAATTAAAGATCAGTATTGCTGTGAATTTCCAATGGCTTCAATGAAAACAGAATAAAATTGTAGATTGGTTAAATATTATGGTACATTTTTAAGTTACTATTATGACTAGCCAATGACCCTGTAAAAAGGAAATATTAAACAAATATTTGCCATTAAAAGAACTGAGGAGCCAGTAAGCGGATTTGGGCATTCTGTGATAAACAAATCTGATAGTAAATTGTTACACTTAAACGACAATATCAGTAGCTTTGGCATTTGTTTTCAGATGTGTTAATATTAGACGTAGTGGAAGACCATTGATTACAGCACCACTGAAAAATATAATAAAAGGTTTGAGAAATTTTATTCACCAAAAAAAAACGTTCTTATAAAGTTAGAAAAAAAATGATGAAGAATGAAAGATAGCACCAGCAAGATATAACTGCAGGTGTGAAAAACGAAGTCTAAAGGAGCGATGTCGGGGTATATGGTGAGTGTGGCAAAAGATCCCATTCGAGTCCGTACAGAATCTAGCCGTTGAATGCAGACTCATGTGGTCTTAAATTGTGTTGATGGAACATTACCTTTTTGCACCGGAACACAGTTCGACGTTTTTCATTATTAGCATTTCATTATTACAACCAACACGGACTAGCATCTCGCTGTACATCTTACAGTGGAGGATTTTACATTTTTCCAAATACTTTTGGCGGATATTACCATGGCAATCCGACCAGATACAAAGCATGATTTTTGATTAGTAAAATTGAGATTTGCAACTCTGCCGACGGGCTCATCGGGCGCAGACCAACCCTTTTCAGCCTTTGCTCTCTAAGTAAATTCACTTTTCATCACACGTGACTATCCTATAAAGAATTTGGCCATTGCGTTCATATTCAAGCAGATTAGTGCAAGCCGGAACACATCCTTATCTGCTTGAGTCAGCACATGCGGCATCCAGCGACTGAATTTGTACGTCAACTTTATGCAATGCATATTGCTACTAATATACATGGCACTAATGTCTAACTCCTTAGAAAGCTCTCGAGTGTTTTCACTCTGATTTTCGCCCACAAGTTCTCATAGGCAGGACTCACCAACATTAGTAGGCCGACCAGAGCGTTCTGCTACTTGGTTATCATAAGCCTTTGTTTTCGAACTTTAAATACCAAACCTTTACAGCGTCATATGGTACAACATTAGTACCTAAAGCTGTGCACATGATTTGGTGGCATTCCGTACCAGACATTTTGCAACAGAACCGGAAGTAAATGATAATTCTAACCTGATAGCGTGATAGTTCAATTTCGAACATGCTGTACTTAACGATAATGATATTTGTTTGCAAATTTGACAACACAGTGTTCTAGAGAGAGTCCAGTTTTTTCAAATGCCGAAAATTTTCTCACAAATTATTATAAAACACATCAACGTGAATTCTTTGTGCAGAACATATTTGCGATGGCGGGAAACTTTCGTTAAAACCCGATATTTACAGCTAAAAACGCAGAAAACAAATAGATTACGTTAGTGTTATTTATTTATTTTTTAATTTACTTGCAAATATCATTCCCATACATGATAAATTCACGGAAATAAAAATAAGTTAAACATATACCGTCTTTCGAACCTTTGGGAAGTTTCAACAGCAATATTTAATGAATAATCTACTTCAGACAGATACGTAATCACAGACGAAATTAAGTATAATTATGTTTTTTTAAATTTCTTTCAAGCTTTTCTCTCTTGTAACAAATGCACCAGCTTCCCAGACGGTATAGTGGTTAAGGAAGCCTACAACGGTACCGAAGGGCCCGGGTTCGAATTCCGAGGACGACACGGATGTTTGGAAACGTATAGTGTTTTTGTGGTATGAAGGTACTCTAAATATATGGCGAGCCGAAAGTCCTTTCGTGTCGTATGATGGTAGGAGAGAGGGGTGCTAAATCCTAGGATCACCTCCAAGGTGCTCTCAGTCACAACTGGAGTGGAACTAAATGTTCAACCTCCTTGAGTCTCTGGCAACCATGCTTCCAGGTATTACATGGACAAGACAAGAAAAAGCGCACATTCAAACGATCATAGACATAGGCTTAACAGTAAAAAAAACATATATTGTTTTGAAGATTTTTTTAATTGGCTTTTTTCA
>KK121244.1:298318-342082 GCA_000611955.2 Stegodyphus mimosarum
TTAGTTTGCTATAAAAAGGCTTCCGTATCACGAAGTATGTAATACTGTAATTTAGGTTTGATGCATAAAAGCTGTGGTGGATTTCATTTAGGTCGTAGTGAGGAAAAACAAACAATTTCCTAACTGAAAGGAAAAGAAATACTTAACATTTGCATTAATATATAGATAACTGGAGAGATCGTTAGACAGGCAGATTCAAAGATACAGACAGACAGAAATAAAGGAGAAAACTTCAGATTTATCTTACCTTCATACCATTTTCAGCAGTGTAATTACCGTACTGCTCTATAATGCACTGCGCTTTCCTTTTGAACAACTCATCCGTCTTCTGGTCCCACCAGTTCACGTTGTTACCATTTTTATCAAACTGCCGACCTGCAATGTTATCAGTGTGGTACATGATTTAGGAAAACCTTTAATTTTTTTATTTAATTAACAGTATTACCTATGGTACTAATTTTCTGATTCACAATTATAATTTCTGTCGAAATATGCAACACTTCATTAGACATTTACATATATGAAAAAAATCCCCATATAACGAAATGAAACGCGGCCAATAGTATTAAAGGCTTTGACTAATAGAGCTCCATACTGCATACTTTCCTCTTAGTGTTTCCGGACGATGGTTTTCTAATCAAGGATGCGAAAATGTGCTGCGATTCTCATTTTCAGTGGTATCCTTACAAGATCTAGTAGGATGTAACACGTAAATTCGCAAGTTGCACAATATTGCGTTGTCTTTAACATGAGCGTTTGCTTTAACATGAGCGGATATTTTGGAATATCGTGCTAAGTAATTTAAAATAAAACCACACAGAATGCTCTTGTATTGCATTGGAAGTACGTGACTACGTGTTACAGATTATGATATTCGTTTTCTAACAGTAGACATTGCGGAGACATAATGAAATGTTTTATCTGAGTATTCTAAAGCAAAGAAAGTATTTCTACCGAAAATGTATTCCATAAAGAGTGCACTTTGCGATCAAATCCTTGCTCTACAATTTATTCCTAATTTCAGTCAATAAAAACGCACAAAAGTAGGTATCGGGGGGAAGTGGAATGGTATTCTCTACTGGTGTGACTATAAGAGAAAGAAATGGTTCGTGCTAAAATTAACTATGATTACATAACTTCCACAAGTTTTTTTGTATGTATAGATTCACATTCATTTTTCAATCCTTTTGATATATAACTCATATCTGTAAGGACAGCACGTTATGGTTGGGTGAGCTGAAGGTAACAAGAATGTTGTGTGTCACCAGCATTTTGTCGGAATTACTGCTTGCCGATAATTATTTCAAGTGAACTTTTGAAACTATGTTAAGAAACTGTGTTAAGCATCTAGACAGGAGAATGTAAGTTTTGATTTCACACTAAAATTACCATAATTAAATTAAGTAGAAAAGATTTAAATTATTTTTATTTCTTGGGAAGGCACGCTCGCGGCAACTGCGTCACTTGTATATCAAATTTAATTACCGTAGTTATTTTATGCTTGCCTAATAGCATTTTAACGTAAGGTTCTAAAGTTTTTAACATTTTCTTGTGGGCTATAGAGACTAATTTGTATGTATTTTTGACATTTGATCAGTCATTTTGCCTGCAAAGAAGACAAAAACAAATCGTTAGGATCTATCATTTCCTGTTCCGCATTACGTAGAAAATTTTAAATCTCCATAGTAGTAAATATTTATTTGAGCCTTATTTAATATGAAGTACATGCGGGACGTATATATATAACACTCACAAGAAAATAATAAGTGTTCACCTAATTTTCTCTCTCGTCAAGGCACTCACAAAGCAAGTTCTTATATTTTAAAATGGGTTTCTCCACCGTATGATCGATTTAACCTTATTAATTGCTTTGATCTTAGATTTTGCGTTCAGCGCTTTGGCTGGTGAAGTGATAATAGTGAAGAGCTAGTGAAGCTCTCCATTATTATTGCTTCAAGTAAACGAGGATCTGTAATAATTTTGATAGCTCTGAAGATCATTGTAAGAGGAAAGAAAGACTGAGTGGTGACGAAGACGATGACAACAGGGAACGACGATTTACAAGGTATAGTAGAAGGGCAAAAATGGTAGTTCCTAGAAGCATTAGATGGTTTGAGGTCTAGGGAGTACAGTGGTTAATGATAGAGAGCGAGTTTCAAGATAGAGGGATGTAGAAATGAAGCTATCTTATAAGATATTACAATGGTATTATTACTCCGCATTCGTATTTGAATATAGCTTTATTTCAGATAATTAATATTGTCATAACTACCAATAGTTCATGCATGAATAGTTTTCATTTGTTACTTTCTGACTGTAGCCACGTCTTTCAGACTTAAATTATTCGCATAAATTTACCCTCTTGATTTTCGCACTATAAAATTAGTAAAAAAAAGGTGGGAGAGAATATGCGAGTGAATACAGCAATATATATCAGTTATTGTGGCTGCGAATTTGGTTAGTTTACTTGGAAACAACTCGAATGCATTTCATGATTGCATCCTTTCTTATACATTTTTATTTTTGTTTCATATAATTATTTGCTTGTTCAAGTTTTAGAAAACAGAGTGAATGAGTTTTCTTTTGCAATTTATATACTCTGCTCGTGGTTTGCTATTTATGCAGTAGTTTAATGCAAATAAGTACTTTACCTGTATCATCAAATCCATGAGTAATTTCATGACCAATCACATAACCTATGGCTCCAAAATTCAGATAGCTGAAAAAAAAGGTACCGGTAAAAAACGTATTTTGTAAGCCTTTTAAAACACTTTATATCAACTGAATTCAAAAAACTGCGTTTCACTTAAAGTACGTATAAACACATGTTAGAGCAGCAATTAAACTTACTTTGGTCGCTCACTGCTGAATAAGGGATGCTGTAAGATGCCGGCAGGGAACTCTTAAAAATATATATATATATATATACAATAAATTGAAAAATATTGAAGTTCCATACAAAAAATATAATTTGACATCATTCAAGGGAAATTAAACATTTTCTGTGCACATTGATTTCTTCAGAAAGTTATTATTTTTTCCACCAGAGGAATTAGTTGCATTTCAAAACAACAGATTAATTATGAATTCTAAATTGTATTCTCATTACATATTGGTTAGCTGATATTTCAAAGTTGTTTATAAAACAATTTGTTTGATTTTGTGCAATTGTTTTTTCTTTTGACATCAAAGTACAGAACAGGAACAGGTTCAACTACAAGATATCAAAAGTACAAAAAATCAAAAGTATCATTTTCAGCATATTTTCCTGAAAATCAAGTAAAGAAAATAAAAGTCCAAATACAGAAAATCAAAAGTAGCAATTTAACATATTTTGCTTTTTATTCTAAAAAACGTTATAGAAACGAAAATTGCATGACATGTATGATGAGAATATCCTGACAGAATGGCAGTGTCATGAATGGTTTGCAAATTTTTGTGCCTTCAAGTTCGGTATTGAAAATAACCACATTTTTGGAAGTAAAGCTGAAATTGATGAAGACAAAATACAGGAAACGATTGAAATAAACTACCGCATAACAACACGAAAAACTGCTACTAGATTTAATTTGTCGAATTTAAACATTTATGATTACGTGAAGAGATTTAATTTAATCTCAGAGATTAATATATGGGTTTCACAAAAACTCAAAGAAAGAAATTTGCTCCATCACATTGGTATCTGTGATTTGTTGAGAGAAGATCCATTCCTGAAGCGAAACATAGTATGCGATAAGAAGTGAAATGAAACAATTCATTTTTCAACGCAAATAAGTTAATGGTAACAATGTTGCACGCAGGTAATTATGAAGTTTATTTATTTTTATTTTACAAATGCCAAACATTAGCGCTTAAGCCATTAGTTCGCGGGCTCTCCAGTACTTTTTAACAATATCCACATTGGCTGATTGGAGTCACACAAAATACAGTTTGAGGAATCCACCACTCCAAACATTCCATTGGAGAATTCTCAATTCTTGAATCTCCTTAATTTGTATTGTTTTTTTAAGTCTTCATCAAAAAGATGACAGGAGAGAGTGGCAAAGCTTTAGCAGATTT
Source organism: Stegodyphus mimosarum (assembly GCA_000611955.2). NCBI lineage: Eukaryota > Metazoa > Arthropoda > Arachnida > Araneae > Eresidae > Stegodyphus > Stegodyphus mimosarum. The sequence continues at coordinate 302,378 of KK121244.1, forward strand.
AGCATTATCCAAGTTGCCACATGAGGATACCTGCTACGTTACACCCCGGTAATTATGAAGTAGAAGAGATAAACCGGGACTTCGAAAGCATATATTCATTACAAAAGAAAAAGAAAAAAATTATGCTTGCTGTTTCATGGGACTTTTAAGAAAATATTTTTTCAGTTCTACTCAATTCATAACTGATTCGAAAGTACACTGCCATCAACTGGAAAAGCTGAGTGATACCATCGCACAGAAAAGCCCAGAACAGATCATACAAAGAGTGTAGTGTTCCAGGATGATCATGCCAGACTTCACCCAAGTTTGGTAATTCGTCAGAAACAGTTACTGTTTTGATGGGATATGTTACACACTCATCATATTTACGAATTCTGGAGCTTTCTTATTATTTGGTTCACAAAACGTTTTTAAACGGTGATTTATATCAAACGAGGGTATGAAAAATTACTTGGATCAATGTTTCCAAGAAAAGATCATTATATTTATGAGCTCGGATTGATGCTATTCTTAGAGATATGGCAATATATATTGAATCAAACATGTCGTATATAATTCAATGAAGGACTTATATATTATCACAGAAGTTTTCTATGGAAAAAACTTAAATTACCTTCCGTACAACCCAAAATTAATATAATTCGTAAGTTTGAGAAAATTCTCAGTTTATAGCAATTCAAAATAAAAGTAATTTTACCAATGATATTCTCCAGTGGACTATAAAAGGCATTTACAACAGCAGAACCTGAGTGTTTCCTCCAGCTGAAACAAATATATATTATATCAGATAAAATTTTTTATTTAAAATTTTTCGCATATAAGAAACTTTATTTAAAATTTATTGATTAGATATCCACTTTTAAATAAAAATTCACTAGAGAGTAATAAAGACAAAATGATGTCACTGAACTTGTTTCCTTTTTCTTGTAATTATGTTTTCTTGCAGTTACTCTGGCGTTAAATGTAATTTAGACTAGGCTATACGGTCGGCCAAAAAACACTTTTTTAAATTTTTCTGGCACTATACCCCTGATAGTTACCTATCTCTTCGCAAAATGGCAAAACATGTTCACATAAAATTATGTCTTCCTTTCACAAATCTCACTCAATATTTTGAAAAATGGCGAAATTTTAATGATTTTCGTTCAATTTTTCACAATTACTAAGCACATTACTACTGCAATGCTACAGATGCTAATGTGAATGAAGGCATGAGGAACACGAAAAACATTTAAAATCTATAATATGAAATTATTTATTGTTTGCTTTTTTAAGTTGAAAACACATTTTGTTTTGCAAAATTAGCAAGATTTTTTAATTTTTGCTGTAGACCTTTTTAAATGATAGCTATGATTATCAAATATTAAGAAACTAAATTCTGTAATTGTAAATACTGTGTATATTGTAAAATATTTCGCAACTATGTATGTGGTAACTGATTCAGATAATTCTCATACCGCTGGTAAAAACAAAATAGGAGAAGGAGAAACTCGTATTAGTGGAAATGATTTGCAGAATGAATTTATCAAGGAAACATCACGTGGCCTGTACATTGATGAAAGAAAAGACAACACAATGATAATTAAAAAAATATTGAAAGCGTTTCTCGAAGACATGAAAAAGGGAACCCTTATTTAAGAAACGCAATCAGAAAATGTGGGCCATGTTTTTCCTCTACAGAATTTGCTAAAAATACAACTTCTACCATAATTCTGCGTTCGACTATACATGAGAGATGTGATAGGAAGCGATGGAACTGTAGCTAGTGGTGGTTTGAAAAACGGTATTATCCTCATGATCGAACTGCACGTTGGAAAACCACTACAGTGTTCTATATCTCTTACACTTCAACGAACGGAAGTTACGTCACATATTTTATCCTTGGATGATGATTCCACAGGGCCCAAATCCTTCAGAAGACCGATCGAGAAAAAACTCGTTGAATGTAAGAAACTTCTACTAGTTTGTTTTGATAATGTTAAATTCCTGACTCCTAAATTCGACAGAAACGTGGTGGACAAAATTTATTTTACATACCTGATATTTCAACTGTCATAAAGTCAGGTACAATATTAGAAGACCCATGATCCTCGTCTTATTTGACATTCAAGACGACAGCAAACCGAATTATGATCCGAACATAGGATTGGAAATCAAAAGAATGTCACCTTATCTAACTCTAAATTCACTGCTAGTCATCAGCCCAATAATTCAGCGGAATTCATTCTTTCTTTTGCCAGTAACTCATTCTTTCTTTGCTCGTCTCGAAAATTTGATCCATGCAATGATTGTGGATGAAGAAAGATATATCAGAGAAATAGGACTGTGCCAACTGTAAAAAGCTTTCCAATAAAAAATTATTAAACTTCCCCAAACCAAAACTCAACTTCAAAGCAACAGTCTATGTCGTCATGATTTGATGGCGCAGTTACAATATCTCTCATCCTCCACTATAATGAACATTACGGACGAGGATTTCAAAAACGCATTGAAGATTGGTACGTCTCTGCAATCAGGAAGGAATCAGGAAGGACACTTCATGATGATTTCCCCATTTGGGAAAAAAACTTAATGTGAAGATGGAATTGAATGTTCATTTTTGATAAGGTTCCTATGATTCAGAGAGACATGCAAAAAGTTTGAGATATTTGCAAACTCTTGTAGAAAGAAATAGTGAAGATTCTAGAAACATATCATTTCATTTAAAATCTTCCACACCAGCCACAATATACGATTTTCAGAATTGAGAAGTATGGTTCTAGATACTACTGGTCTACATTCTTAAAGAATTTCAAGGCTGAGGAGATACTGACATGTTCATTTCTATCAAGCATCGAATTTCCTATGCCTCTGAAGAAAACATATTTCTGCGAAATTGCGAAATATGTAAAACCATCATCCCGCCAATAGTTCTCAACTTATATAGTGGATAGATTTTATCTTTACCGATAGAATTTTCTGGAATGAGAAATAATTTACATTGCAGGGAACTTTTCTGGTATGTTCAGCATACGGGTTTTGTGTGCTTATTATCTTCCGGGTCCATGCCAAAGGAAGCATCATTGCACATGTACTGTTTCACTTTACGTAGGCTAAACTTTTATTGCATGTTTCATGCTTTTGAAAACGTGTGAAACCTAAAAGTTATAATAGTTCATATATTAATTTTTAAGTTTGTCATGCCATATTTATTATAATTTCGCAAGATAAATTTTGGATCTAACAATTTTTAAAAGCTTTTTAGATATAGGTTAGAGGTAACTACTTCTTTGCGTTACGATATTTTGGCTTACGAAAAATTTGTAGGAAAGTTTACATTCTGAAATTGGAGGAAATCTGTATTCTTTTCCTATATAAATATGTGAAAGACTGTCACGACATTTCATTGATTTTTAATAAATGTCTTTGAATTTTAATGCATTAAGATTATTTGCAGATTGTTCTCATTTAAAAAATTCAATTTCAAAGGTGATATAACAGTTTATGAAATGAAAAACTGCAGATATAACTACATATTAATGTGTAGGTTGCCCATGATTTATTTCCGAGATAAAGCTATGTTTTGGATAATGTATAATAAGAGATAAGGAAAAAGACTCAATGAGCTTTATTTAGCAATTCAAAGAATTTTATATTAATGAATTTAACATGAGCACGATTAGTTGCTGGGAAAATATAGTCTGTTGTCGAATTTTCAATTCTTCGATGCTGCGAATTCCTGTAGCATAAACTTGGTTATTCAGGTATCCCAGAAGTAAAAGTCGACTGGTGTAACGTTCGGAGAATGAGATGGCAATGAAATTGTTCATCGTCTACCAAACCAACGATTTAGGAATGTTTCACTAGGAACACTTACATGCGTAGCACATGACAGGGAGCAGCATCTTGTTGAAAAAAATAAGTTTGGCTGTTTTTCTTCTAATTGCGATAACGAAACCTATCTCAGTATATCAAGGTAATCATCTGGATTAATTAAAGACTTCGAGAAAGGATAGGAGCAATCATTTTGTTATGAGTTAGTGCTCATCAAACGTTAAGTTAAGGACTACTTCGAACAATTTACCTAACAAAATGCGAGTTTCATGATGCCAAAATCCTGCATTTATATAGAATAAACTCTATTTGAACAAGAAATGTTGCTTTATCGCTGTATATTATTTTCTGAGGAAATTAATAATTATGACAAACACATCGCGAAAGGTGGACACATTTTCATTGTTGACGCTCGGCATACCTGTAGTTTCTTTATGCAAAATAATTCCTTCTCTCCAGACTGTTTTAATCATCTTTAAACTCATTTGTCTGTTGGTGGAGGTTTATAAAATCCATATCGCATTAAACTCTTTTAACCAGAGAACGCACATTGGTTTTTGACTGCATGACGCCATTTTGTCTGCAAACAAACAAGTTCCCTGTCGCAATTTCCAAAAATTAGAATAAACGGAATTCCTTGAACTAAAGATTATATCGATCTCAATTATTTCCAGCACGATGTAGTCATTGGAACATTGTTGAATGGGGCACTTTTATTTATGATAGAATGTTTTCAGATAGCCGAAAATCAGTTAAAATGTTTACACTTGTCTGTATGTTTTTCCAGCGGAATATGTAATTGTCTAACCACTCAAATATGAGTGACATCCTTGATGCTTATATAAAACCTTGCAATGCGACGTTTGGCGATTTCTTTGTTTTAATGGATGTTGATATGCGCCCTCACAGAGCATGTTTAGTTGACTAGTAATTTCATCAGCAAGGTATTCAGCTAATGGATTCAGCTTGGTGAGTAGAACTTAGTTGGACTGTAGTGAGTACTACATAAGAAAAGTAACTGATTTGTCTTCCCCTCAAGTTTCTCTGGATGAGTTGAAACGTTTACAGTGGTGTGGTCTTACTTCCCGTTTGAAATAATACATGACAAATATTAATTGATAGCACGAGGAAGAGGTGTTAAGCTTGAATTCGCACCAGAGTAGATCATATTTCATATTAATGTTTTTCTTATAATTTTTTGATCAAAAATTATGTTTTCTCCGTATTTCATTAATCGCATGTATTCTGATAGTATGCTATGATATTCTTCACTGTATGCACGATGCAGACCTTTAAATATGAAATCAGTCGTGATACGTGATGATATGGCTTGTGGCAGTTTTCATACCATACTTTTAAAATAATTTTAAAACCATATGTTGTTTAAAATTGTAGGGGTTTGCACGCGAGTATAAGCATAGCAGAGGATTAGATTTTCTTTGTTAGGGAACGCAGTAAAACCTGTGAAGCTATTGGCTAGGATCTGTACATAGGCAGTCACGCCCACGGGGGCATAAAATACACGAAACCTGTCTTGTTGCCGGAAGCGACAGTCAATGCTACCATAAAAGTAAGGTGACTTTTTCCTTCTGAGCACGTTCAGCGCCTTGGATGTTGCGTTGAGCCTTGGCGAGTCCAACAACCCTTGCCCGAGATGGGGAGTAACTGACGGACGAGCCTTGTTGTGCGTCCTTGAACGGATACGGTACAAGTAACGTCAAACTGTTTCCTAATAAAATATCCTATTAGGTACACACATGGGGAAGCAAAAGCATATGAGATGGTTGAGTCAGCGAAACTTTCATACTCCTGCAGAACAAATTGCACTCTGCTTTTTTCTAGTAAATTTAGTAATAGTTTACGAGATTTTATTTTTCTAATTTTAGAAAAGTTACTTTTTTATAGATTTTGTAAAATTTTCAGGTGTTATAGTATTACTTTTGTATAAAAGTTAGTTAAGCAGGTACTGAAGGAAATACAAAAATGAGGTTATTAGAATTCGAATGTTACATACTCTCCTTTTATGACAGGTTTCCGAAGTTCAGAGAAGCCAAAATCATATACCCACTTGGTTAGTTTCCTTTCGTTTTCATAATAGTTTTCCCCATTGAGATTCAACTGTAAAAATAATTAAATAATGCTTTAAAAGTTTTAGGAAAGTATTTTTAATTGTATAAGTAATGCTTTTGGGAAACCTTTCAATAAATATTGAGATACTTACACTTTCGTAAATACCAGATATAAATGAATCATTCAAAAGCTCTTGAGGGTATCCAATGTACGGCTTCATAGAAAGGGCCTACAAAACAAATAAATATTTTTGGTCTTTAAATTTTACTCCAGCTTATATATATATTTCCTGGCATACATATATCATTCCCAAATGTTGGTCCCGAATATAGTTCTCTACAAGAAAAAAATATTTCCATCAGCATCTTTCCCTGAACTTTTCGTTTAATACCATTTATCTTTCAAAATTCAAATCGTGGTATAGTACACCTTGCATAGATCGTTCGGAAGAAAATATTTGAAACGAAGTCCGTATTTGTTATTTGAATTACTATTTCTTTAGGTCTCAAATCAAGCAGTACTCTAATTGTACGTTTTGCATATGGGTTTAGTTTCCTCATAAATGATTTAATGGCATTTATAATGTTATTTCCTTCTTTTGAAACATTTCGAAGTAATTTTCTTCTTTACGAGACTTAGGTGGGGATATGAATATTTTCTCCAAAAGTTTTTGTAGTTTTACAAAAGCTAAGTTTTTCCTACCTTGCACGAAGTAGAAAGGAAGTATTGTAGTTGTGAAAAATTTCGGTATCATATTTCAACGGAAATATCTATTTTGACCGCTACCGAATGCAATTTAACGATGTTTTTGAGTAACATCCGTACGTAAGCACAAAATAAAACATTCTTTTTTCCAAACCCATTATAAAACTGATTTAAAATGGATTCTGAAGACATTTTTTCGTGGAGTCCGTGCGTACGTACGTATGTATGTATCTCGCATAACTCACAAATGAGTAGCCTCAGAACGTTGAAATTTTCTATATAGGACTGCTATAACATGTAGGTGTGAAACCTCCTATGCTGGTTGCAATCGACCGCACGAAAAGTATATAAATATGTATATATATATATATATATATATATTTTTATATTATAAAAAAATTAACAACTCTGCTACTTGGCTCAGTGAGGTGAGTTTTTTTTATTCTTATATGTTGGTAAATTGTGCATTTTTTACTTTAAAAATGATTTAATTGTTTTTTTTCTTATCTTTGTTGTGTAGATAATTCATTTAATTATTTAAGTTATGACTTAAGAATTAATTTTAATATTAATCTAAATTTATACTACACAACGTTATTTTATTTAATATGCTCTATTTATATTTGCTTTGGTTTAACTTTAATTAGGGGTTTTTGGTACTTAAGATTAGTACGTATCTTCCACTCGTTACTCGTAAACGAGTTGAAACACACAATGGAATTGGGTGCTTTTCTACCTAATAAACTTGATTTAATATTACTTAAGTTGATCCATTATTAATTTATGTCACTGGATGCAGAAAAATTAGCCATTTAATTTAAGATCACTTTCAAGATTCTAGCTTTAACAGTATTTAAGATATAGTCAATTATTTATATAAATTTTTACACTTTGCTTGTGAAAAGGTTTGGGGGGGAGGATTGAAAAGTCGCACTTTTTAGCTGAATTCTAAGGCTTTGAATACGTGTTAAGAGGAATACAATGAGAATTTCCGGTGCGGTCTAGGTTCGTAAGCTTTTGGCCTGCACGTGCGTCGGATTCTTCGCATTTCTTGTGGTGTGCTTGGCGATATTTGAATTTGTGTTCAGTTCAGCACCTCGGAATTTGGGGAAATTTTTACAGGGGTGTGTACGGTGTTTGGAGTACCGGATTTTTCACCTTGTTTAGCGGGGCTTGGCGATATATGGTTTTCACCCTTGACAAAAAGCCGTTACAAGTATCATATGCTCTCTTGTCTTCTCTATCTTTCCTGCAACGTGTTTGTGCAGCATCGAAGAAACTTCTCCGTTGTTGGGGCTTATGGCTCTTTTGGTTTATCGTAAGGATGGGCTTAAGGTCTAAAATTTACTTGCTTCCTCGACAGTAATTATTCACCAGTATGAAAATCTAAAATGTGCTTGTCTCCTCAAATGTTTTTTCTACTTCAGTAGTTATTCATCGAAATTCAATTCAAAATTCAAGAGTTTCTACGGGCACAGACTGCTCCATCAATTTAATAGGAAAAAGATGATTTCAGAGAAATTCTGATGAAGATGTCTCCCTCTGTACTGGGGACTCCAAGAGCACCTACGGCTCCTAGCTACCGGTTGCAGCTCCCGTCCTGCTAGATGAGGATCTAGATGTTTGCTAGTCCTGGTTTATTGTCCTGCAGTGAGCCGATGACAATGGGCCGGATACAAGTTTCTACTCGGGCTTGAGACATCGACGTGTCCCCGAAGTATTCCTTCCAACATGCCGCCGAAGTATTCCTTCCAACATAGCGGCATTCTTATGAAACCTTCTACTACATCATTTTCTTTTCTATAAAGAGCCGGCTAGAGAATCTTGAGATAATATTTATTTTTCTATACTCTATTAGTTCTTAACTTAAGTTCTTTAAAAAAATTTTTACTTATAATTACAGTTTATAATTATCCCCTAAAATAGCAAGAGGGGTATTCAATTATTTCCAAAATGTAGTTATGGTTTAATTTTAAATATTTGCACTTTAGGGATTCTGAGATGTTGAGGAATTTAGATTTTAGTATCTTTTGATGAACATTCTGACTTTGCTGAGATTAAAGTAAATTGTTAACCGTAATAAAATATCTCCAGTTTTAATACTCCTAACTTTTCCTAAAAGGGTGGTTTTGATGTAACTCAGTTAACTGAATCTGATAGAACCTAATAAGAAAAAAAATTTTGTTATGAATTTTATGCATTTGATTTAATGAAATAGTTATACTTAATTAATAGTTATAGAAGTTTTAAGTTGTTTATTTTGAAATTGCAGAATTTGTTGAAAACCATTATTAATGTTTCTCTGTTAAGGTTAGTAATTATCTCAGGCTATTTTTCACTGTCTTATTCTCTGTGCAATATTAAGATCTAAAATTTAAGATTGTCCTAATTAGTAGTGTTCTTTTACTTTCTGTGCAATAATAAGGTGAAAGAACTTAATTAACGTTAAGGGAAATAGTTGTTATAAATTTTTATAAATTTTAATTCAATGAGATAGTTATGCTTAATTAATAATTATAGAAGTTTTATGTTGTTTATTTTGAAACTGCAGAATTTTTTGGAAACATATATTTATGTTTCGCTGTTAAAAATTATAATTTTCTCAGGTTATTTTCATACCACGGGGTAGGATGTGTTTATTACAAAAATCGATTTTGACATAATTTGACCTGTTCGAAAAATAAACTCTAAGGTTTCCTCAAAATTTAATACTGATTATTGTGTTTCTTTTTTTGAAATGTTAGGACACATTGATTCGCTAACATCAAGGTTCAAGTGTTATTCACTAAAATTTACAAATACACAACGCAATTGCTAAATTTGTTTTGTTGTGTTCTCTCCTTCTTAAGAGTGATTTAACATCTTCCGGTTAGGGTTTTTATGTCTTTGATAAATATGCATGCACGATTTGTAGAATTATCAACAATTTAAAAGTTGTTTAAGTGCGCTTAAGAGTAAGCATTTTTTCTCATGGCAGCCATACTTGTTCACATTTGAAACTTAGGAGAATAGTGGATTTCTTGCCAATCTAGAGAAACGAAGCTTCGCAAGAACAAAGATATCGCCTTCTTTTATTATTGCGAATTAAACCACGCTTAATCCATTCTAGAATTTATTCGAGGAAATAAGTGTTTAAGATTTACTTCGTAATTTTTAATATAGATAATTTGAATGTTTAATATATTTTTGCTCTGTTGTGAAGTTAGAATTGAATTAATTGAATGAGAATTACTGAATCGTCTGTGAAAAATTGTTCCTTTTTTTTGTTTGTTTGTTTAATTTCTTTTATACATCGTTTTAGATTTATTATAGTATTTGAATAGAACATGTGGCAAAGATTAGATAATTCTTCAGATTATATACAAAATTTTAATGCATTCTGAATTATAAAATGAATGAGATGTAACGCTGTTAAGTGAACCTAGCTCCAAAGTATCGGTATGGTAATCAAATATAGCGAAATTGCATTTATTCTATTGTGGTTTATGCGCTATCGACAAAGTAGATTTAATTCAGTCTAATAAGTTTAAATGAAATGCAAAATGTGTATAATTTAAAATCCCGTACAAGAAAGTCATCTGGTGTATATTTCAGAGTTTTTTCTTTCAGTTTGCAGACATCGCATCCTGGCAAAATTCATTAACTCCTCGGCGTAAGTAATTCAGAGACTTAAATACACAATTATTTCTCAAATAAATAATTTTTTTTCTTTACTAAATAAGTCTTTATACAGGGTTAATTTAAGATGAAATGATATATGATCGAATCTGTCTTTGGCACTTTGAATAACTCATTTGAAATATATGTTTTGTTTTGTTTTGGTGACTTGGTTTGACTTTGACTTTGAAGGTCAGTTAAGAAGTATGACGTGGACACCACTTAACTTCCATGTACGACCTATTAAATTATACACAATTTTTCTGCATTTCTCTTAAACTTATTACCTTAAATTTTATTAGAGATTTATTTCTCTTTTAATTAATTCAGATCTCACTTCGCGGCAAGGCCAAAATACACAAAATCTCAAAACATCATCATTAAATATTGTAAAATACTGAAAAATATAAATCTCCAAATACAGTTAAAAACAGTTTTAAAAAGCAATTTTTACAACTAAAATTAGAGTTTCTACGCAAAATCAAGGAATTTGACCAGCAGGTGAAAAGGCAATTTTTTCGGAGCAAAAAACGGAAAGTTTTATTTTGATCACATAGAGCAAAAAGGGCACTGAAATTGGTGCAGAAAGTGTCTTAATTCACTATTCTACTAAGAGTTTCAAATGCAAACAAATGATGGTTCCGTAAAGATTAGTAGCACTTAAACTACTTTTCAAGTGTTTCTAACTCTATAACTATTGCATGCAGATTAACGAAAGACATAAAAACATCAACATAATTCAATCACATTAATTACAAAAAATGCACAATTTACCAACATATAACAATAAAAAGACTGAGCTCAGCGAGCCGAGTAATAGAGTGAGTATATTTATATAAGTACATATATAGGTATAATTTTGGTGCTGCCTATTGCAACCAAAAAAGAGAGGTGCAAAATTACATACTGTAGTACTACATACCTCGCCAAAATGAAAAAATAATAATGCTATTTATACGAGTAGCCTCAGAACTAGTTCTTGCGCTAAACGAGATCCATATATACGTACGTACATACGTCAATAAATACCAATAAAAAGACTGACCTCAACGAGCCGAGTAATAGAGTGAGTATATTTATATAAGTATATATATATATATAGGTATAATTTTGGTGCTGCCTATTGCAACCAAAAAGAGAGGTGCAAAATTACATTGAAAAAAATAATAATGTTATTTATACGAGTAGCCTCAGAACTAATTCTTGCGCTAAACGAGATCCATATATACGTACGTACATACGTCAAAAGAAAAATCCCTTCTGAATCCATTTTAAATCCCTTTTACAATTCGTTTTGGAAAAACGTGTCTTTTATTCTGTCCGTAAGTACAGATGTAGTCACACAAAAATATAGTTCAAATAGATTCGAGAACGGCCAAAATGAGTATTTAGTTCAAATATGATATCCGAAATTTTTCGAGATTAGAATACTTCCTTTATCTCGTACAAAGAAGTAAAATTTACTAAGTCTATTAAGCTTCTCAGCTTAAAATTACATTAAGTATTAAACTGAAGTCTCCGTACGGAGATTAAGGTGCAATATTCTTTTAATTTTAATATTTATATTTTTTAATTTTTAATCTGTTTCGTATTTTGAGTGTTTACTCTTCTTTTACTTCATTACTCATTTTATTTTCAAAAATTCTGTAATTAGTCCAAAGGGATTTAGTCCCGAAGGACTATTACTTTCGTTTTGCGATTTTGCGTTGAATCACTCTGAATGCCCGTTTCACTTTTCAAATTGTTGCCACTAAATGTTATCGCTCTGCATTAAATTTTAAAAAAGGAAAAATCTGCATAAATGTATGCATGTTTCTCGCATTGTGATAAAACTTAGAGCCATCGAATTTTGAATGACGTAATCCTACTGCGAATATGGGCATCTGGAAGCCCTAATTTTGAATTTTAAATTTGCTTTATTATCGATTTTATGTTTTGTAACATTTCAACGAATTTCTGATTAACAAACTAAATGATTTCAAAGCGAGCAATGGCAACACTGTACGGAAAAAAAAAAACATTTTTATCTCCAGCGCACGAGACTTACGGAAATTCTAAAGATATGTTCATTTTAAAATGATTTTGCGATATTGATTTTGAACTGAATTTTATGGTTTGAGTACGTAGTACATGATATTTAATAAAAAAAGGTAGCACACGAAACGTTAAAAAAACGCGCCTTTGGACGTAATTTAAAATCTGAAATCTTTCAGATTTTTTTTGTTTACTTTTGTTAGTTTTTATTCGTTTAATCTTCTTCGTTTTCAGCGGGTCTGCTTTCAATTTTCAGTTTGCTGTTACAAGAAGAGTTGAGGAAATAAAGGAAGATGAAAATGAACAAAATATAATGTCGAATTCCACCGAGATCACGAAACTTTACGAAAAATTAAAATATTTTTAAGAAAGAAATGAACAAGAGATAGTGCCCAACAGCACCAAGGTTTACGAAACTTTACTGAAAGTTAAATTTTTTTCTATGTCAACGATATAAACAAAGCAGATATTGAAACCATTGAAGTTTCGGAAAGTCGTCATGCTACTGCATTTGAAGTTTGCTAAGTTACAAAGAACAAATTTCTTATTAAAAAGTAGTTTTTTGTTTGCATTGTATTTGTGCTGAAATAATTATGTTATTTATTCACAATATTCTGTTTAGTAACAAAATATCATAGTTTCCTGGATGCAACATTTGACTACATTAACCTTTTTTCCCTAAATATATTTTATGGCTATATTTTAAAATTAAATAAAATTCTTCAAATTATAGCTTAGCACTGTTTCTTGAAATGTAAGAGTTGGGCGACTGTGGAAGAAGAGGTTTTTCGAATGTTCAACTCCGTTCATTCACGAGTAAGAAAGATATACATAGTGGTTAGAATCTCCTTGTTGCATTTAGTTGCAGGGAACGAATATATAATACGAATGCATAATTCGCAAAGACTGGTAGAGAAACTAAAATATATTTTATACTTCTTATTTTTATTTACTTTTCCATGTGTAAGTACACATGTGTTTATGTTTTGTATGTGCGCGATCATAACTTGGATTAACAGCTGATCGTGCTATTGAACTCACATTTCAAGCGAATTTAAATTCGCTGACATGAATTAGTTCACCTGAATATGAACTTTTAATCAAAGTAGGGTCCGGAATTTAACGTAAAACAATTTAATTTGCTCAGTTATTCGTTTTGAGGTTTGCATTGTTCGTAATCCGCATTATGAATATTATCAGTGATAGGTTCCAGAAAACGTAAAGGGGGTAGAAGACATAAAGCTTAAACTGAAATTTGGAAACAAATGGAAAAATCGAGAAACGGAAAACACAAGTTCATATTCACGTAAACTAATTAATGTCAGCGAATTTAATGTCATTAAGGAATGACATTAATTTACGATTATATATACAAACTTATTAGGACAAAGTTAAATTATTAGGTTATATTTACTGTAAAATTACATATTGTTTAATATAAGTGGTTCATTTAATTTTGGAAAATAATAGTTTTAAATAATATAAAGATGAAAGGAAGCATAACAAAACCTTTTCTATGGCTTCTCGTTTTGTTTCTTTTCCCATCCAATCTACATTTTCAAGAATATTTAAGAATGCTTGTTGAATATATTTAACCATATTTAGTGCCTAAAAGAAAAGAAAAGAAATATATTATACAAATACATTGTCAGTTGCAACAAAATCACCAGTGCTGTTTTAATTTAGCGAATTTTGCAAATATATTCGGTAAACCTGTTTAGCAAAATTCATTTTATCATTAAAGTAGATATAAAATCAATGTCCAAGTTTAAAAGTAAAATAATTAAAATGGTTTTAAGAAAAACTTACGAATAGACAGAAAAAGCTCTTTAAGACAACATTAACATTACAAACATTAGTATGAAACATTAAATCCTTGCCGTACTTAAATGAATTAATGTTACTGATACGAGTAGAGAATGCACACATTACACTTGACCGGCACCAATCACTTACTTACCCTAATGCTTTGCGAACCCAGTAGTAGCGAGATTTTGTTTTGTTTTGACTAAACATAATTAATGCATATCACGACATGTATCAAAGAACTCTACTTTATACAAAAAATTTATGAAATATTTTGAGGGTTTTTCAAAAATAATAATGAAAACAGAACTCATTGTATATAATCTAATATTTTATTGCTTTGAATTCAGCACATGGTAGAAACATACATTCAACGTTGTGAAAATTGCATCACTCTGCAAGAACTATTATACTAGAAGTACATTTATGCCATGCAATAAAAAGAGTAATAAAAGCTAAACATTAAAATAAAAGATGGCAAACTAGTTTAGGGGAGAGGAGGGAATACGGATAGAGGGAAAAAAACCTTTTATACGTCGAATCGTAGAATTAAAAAGGCTTTGAATATGTTCCTGAGTTATTTCCCACCAGGTTGCTTCAAGCCGTATCCACAGTTTACTCGTACTGATAGCTGAAATAAATAGTAGATCACTCACCGAGTGATTACATCCCAAGCATTTTCAGTCAACAACATTTCTGGTGAACCAGGAGCCTATATATCTGCGACACTGAGTAGAAAATTTGTACAATCGGCAAACAATTACCCGGGCCTTTTATTAGGAGAAATAATACTGAATACGGTTTAAAAAAATAATTTTTCCAATTAAAATTCTGCGGAAGAACTATCCAAGGGGTCTACGGCCCAATTCGGCCAACGGGCAGAAAGGCAAAACTTTTCTGTGCTCCCAAAACGAAAGTACAACACACAATTTAACAACATATAAGAATAAAATAACACAGCTCACAAAGCTGGGTAAGGAGGTGAGTATAAATATATATTATATATATATATATATATATATATATACTGTCCATTCCAATGACATAAGGAGGTCTGCAATTAAACGTTATAGCAGTCCCATATACAATATTTCAACGTTCTACGGCTTTGAGCTAAGCCAGATTCATACTTACTGCGTACCATATATGTCAGAAAAAAATCCATTTCAAATGCATTTCACAATCCGTTTTGGAAAAATATGTCCGTTCATACAGACGCCAGGCAAAGAAATTGCCCAGATAGATTCTGGAGAAAAAGAAACGAATGTTTCCATTGAAATATGATACCCGATTTTTTTTGCGATTACAATACTTCCTTTACTTCGTACAAGGAAATAAGAAATGGACACATCTTAATTAGTTTAATGTCTCTATTAATTCATCTGAATCCCTAACCGTAAAACCTATAAAAATGAAAAATAGAAAACAAAAGTACGATTTTAAATAAAAATATTAAAAAGTATATTTAAATGCCGCGTTTGCAAATCCAAGATTGATACACGATGATAAATATTCGGAGGTACTGAGGACACTGAAACTGGCAACATTTAAAGCGTTGCGCATGAGTTATTCTAATCTTAATCATTGAATACATCAATCTTTCTCCCTGAAAAATGTTGCTCGCAATTTATAGGTACTTCCAAATAGCGTCACTTTTTTCTGGGTGAAAGCTACTAGGTTTTGAAACTTGTTACGTGTAAATAGTTTTTACAAAATCAATTAGTACAATATTCTTTATTTTTGTCTTTTGAACAAGATTATGTTGTTGTTCGATTATGTAGATTTGCAAATTAAGTGATGCTTTTTCGAGACCAACATCATATAGAGAAGAAACACTTTCAGATTGTTTCTTTAGTTATAAAATCTCTTAACGGAGTAATGAATTCTTGATTCAAAGATTTCGACTCATCCGCAGATGATTTACCATCAAAATCATTTTTGCGGTTCCTAAGTGTTGGGCGTAAGTATCGCTTTTTCATAATTGATTCTGTCAAAGCTTAATTTGAAATGATCTGATGTGTCCATAAACTTCATGAATCGACGGTTCCTCAGTTTGCAATATAATATTCAGTTCATTGTGATATATTGTAATGTTGACAATAAATGCAGGATCACACAGCCAGGGTTTGCTTTATTGCTCCAGAACAGGTTTTCTTTCATGGCCGTGGAAACAGATACCTCATTTTTCAAATCATAAAATTGCTTCAACGGCTTTCTCTTAGTTGGCTAAAGCATTTCGACGTAAAATGTGAAGTCTTCATGCTCCGCAGGAACGTCAGGTAGGAATTCGTGAAACTGACGATGATTTAGCACACTGGACTTAAAGAGACTATAGATTTTAGTGTTTTTGGAAACATAAACTAGGTCCGAACTCCTAAGAGACTTGGAGCAAATTATCGCTTCGTCTGAAAATAACTAAAAAGTCTTAAGAAGATTTTAAACAAACCTTTTTATTAAATCAGATCTGAAACATAAATGCACGCCACGGACTTGACAGCCAGTCCCTTGTGGTGATGAAACTTAAAGTGACATTCAGTTTCAAGATTTAAAACCAAGTCTAGTAGGCGGAGGCTACACAATTGATCTAACGCGAATTTTCCACAACTTAGCAAACTAAACTCAAACTTAACTGGCCTAACAACTTAAATGTCGGCAATGATAATGGAAAGCAAAAGAAATTAAATCTTATTTGAGCTAGCGAAACCCAGTAACATGACTTAGAGAAACAGAAACACATTTTGGCAAGCTGCACTAAACATCGGCGACCCGAACAGGGAGTCGACGCATCAGGTGGTTCATTAACGTAATTTATTCTCTACTCTACACGTACATACATGTATACAGATGTCCTATTATTAGGTGGACCAACCTCCAGCATAACTTACTGCATGAATCTCAAACTGATCACACCCTTCTCTCTTTCGTTTCTACCTTAGAATACATCTGCTGATAAGCAGCGCCATCTACATTCTTTCCTTTTCTACACTCCCCACCTGTGAACTCTTAAGTTCACACATCCAAAATACATAATAAGTCAATACTAATAAAATTAATCACAACATTCAAAACACTGTTTAAAGAACATCAAATTGCAAATAACAATCAAAAACGTTTAAACACTTTAAATCAACTTACAGATTACTTACTAAAGAAGAATCATGAATCAATTACACTGAATCAAAATTAACAATAATGATACAACTTAAAGTTTACATATAACAACAATCAATATAGATATTCAGAAAATGATACATATGCAAATAACAGAATCAGAATATTACAGTTACTATTTACTACTGATTATACACCTCAAGGTTGTACAGAAACTGTACTGGTATCTTTAAATTGCCTGTTTGAGTTTTTACGAGAACAGGAACGCACTTGACCATCTTTGCCAGGATAAGTTTCTATTATCTTACCTATTGTCCACAAATTCCTAGGGAAGCGGTCATCATGTACAAGCACAATATCGTCAATTTTAAACTGACTGGACACTTTAGTAGGAGGACATAAATTCATAGATCGTAATGAAAGCAAGTAATGCTTCCTCCAACGATTCCAAATTATACGTTTTGATCAAGGAATTTCTAGACCCAGTCAGATCTTGTACGGATACTCTTATAACTGGAAGAGAAAGTAAACGCTTACCTATTAAGAAATGAGCAGGCGTTAGTGGTGAGGGCTGTGAAGGGTCATCGTAAATATACGTTATGGGCTTTGAATTAATTATAGCTTCAATTTCTATGAAAACTGTTTCTAGCTCATTCAAACAGAGACTAGAATGCCCAACTATTTTTCTTAAACAAGTTTTGATCGTTTTAAAATGCCTTTCCCATAACCCTGCCCACCATGCTCCTTTTTCAACAATAAATTTCCATGTTATACCATGGGAGGAAAATAAATTTTGTACAGATGGATGTTGAATACACTTCCAGATTTTTCGTAACTCGAGATCTGCACGTTTGAATGTCCTAGCATTGTCCGAATATATCGTTGAGCACAATCCACGACGAGAAATAAACTTGCGGAATGCAAGCATAAAATTCTCTACTGTCATAGAAGGGACCAGTTCTAAGTGCAGAGCTCGAGTAGTAGCATAAGTAAACAAAAGCAGATAATGTTTATCTTTGCTGTTCTTTGTGAAGAAGGGACCAGCATAATCAAGACCTGTTACAGAAAATGGATGTGATTGCAGAACACGATCAGCTGGTAAAGGAGCCATTTCTTGTGTACCGGCACGCACCTTATATCGTTTACACAAAAAGCAACGAAATTCAACGTAGATTTGACGAACTGGTGTCTCTTTATGATCCAAAACTTTGCTCTAATTTGGGCTAAGGTAGCTTCAACTTCAGCATGAAACAGTTTAATATGAGAGTCTAAGATTGCTAGCTCACTATATCTATCTTTATAAGGTAACAGCAACGGATGTTTTTCTTCGAAATCAAGATCTGAGAATTGAAGTCTGCCCTTTAAACGCAGAAGACCATTGGTATCCAATTCTGGGTTAAGTGAATAAATTGTAGATGTTTTTCTAAGAACTTTCCGTTTGCGAGATCTAGAATTTCTTTCGCAAAGTATTTTCGCTGTGTAACTTTCACCCAGTAGAGCTCAGCTCTCGAAATCTGAACATAACTTTACTGACCTTTGAATTGGATTGAATTCCGTTTTATGTTGTTTATAAACCGCATAACATACGATGTAATCCTATACACCTTTAGAAGTCTACTGAATCGGGTTAAATTCAGTAATGCCGAAGTATTAGCGTCTTGAGCAGAAACCTGAAGAGACATTTGCTCCCTTGTTTCTTTCTGAATGCTCTCCTCATCGATATTTGTCTGTTGACTTTCTGGCCAAAATCTTTCAGGCTGAAGGAGCCATCTAGGTCCTTATAGCCAAAGGGAACTTCTTACAAGATTAAAGGCACTTTCTCCGCATGATAACAGCTCAGCAGGATTTTCTTTCCCGCTGCAGTGAAACTAGCGTTCGGGATCTGTAAGTGACTGAATCTCCGAAACTCTGTTTGACAAAAAGGGTTTCCAGTTTCTGGCACATCCCTTTATCCAGTAGAGAGATATTTGGCTATTACTCCAGAGAAATGTTTGATGGCACAGTTCAGGAAACAGTTTTGTCAAATACTTAGACAGTTTGGCAGCTACTAAAGCAGCCATTAATTCCAAACGAGGAAGAGTCATAATCTTGAGAGAAGCTACACGAGCCTTAGCAACGATGAAACTGGTGCAAATGCCATTTTTCGAATTAAGATATCTAAAATATGCTACAGCGCCGTAGGCTTTAGGGCTAGCATCAGCGAATACATGAAGACTAACATTAGATTTATAACAACTATCAAAATATTTTCTCGGAAAGGAAAAGTCTCCTAGCACTCTTAACTCATCTTGCCAGTGAATCCAACCTTTAGCCATTTCTAATGGAAGAGTATCATCCCAGTTCACACCTAATGTCCAAATTTTTTGTAATAATATTTTCATTTTCATCAAAGCAGGTTGAAACACTCCTATGGGATCGTAAACTCTGGCCATCGTTTGGAGAACAGTTCTTTTTGTGGCCTCAGTAGTCATATAATAATTTTCCCCAAACCTCGTAATTTAGTCTGATCTTGTCTGCTTCGGGAATCCAGATCATGCCCAAAAATTTTGAGTCTTTCGCTAATTCTACATTATAACCCATTTCAATCCATCAGAAATTAAGTTCCTCGGAATTTGACATTAATTTTCTAAGATTCATCTCCTCATCTTTGAAAATCTTAACCTCGTCTCAGGATAATCGACATGCATCTTCAATAGTGTCGGCACCGTAATACAAATCGTCTACATATAACGAGGAATCTAACATTTCATAACTTTCCGAATTTGTGTTTTTATATTTTTTTGATGTGGTATTTTATCGTCATCGCTAAAATTGCTGGACTACAGCAAAGTCCGAATGGAAGACGTTTAAATCTCAAAACTTTATATTCTTCCTCACTATTTCCGAATGAAAGAAATTTTAAGTAATCCCTATCCTTTTCTAAGATCCCTATCATTAAAAAGGCATTAGCTATATCTCCGCTGAAAGCAATTTCGTATTTCCGAAATTTTAAAATTATGTCCAAAGCCGTTGGGATTAAACTAGGTCCAATGTCTAAAAAATCATTTAAGGATTTTACTCCTTTAGTCCTAGAAGAGCTCGCGCTGTAAACGATTCTACAACTTGTAGTTTCTTTGGGGTTTATTATTTCCCTTTGTGGCATAAAATACGACGATTCAGTTATTTCCTGCGAACACTTCTCAACTATACCCTCTTTCATTTGCTCTTCAATTACGGATTTATACTGCTGATAAATTTCATGATTTCTAAGTAGTCTATTTTGAGACATTCAAAGCGCTTTAATGCTACACCGAAATTATTTTCTAATAGCCCTGCTTCCGATTTCCATAATAAGCCAACGTGGTATCTATTACCTTCTACGCGTATTTCTTTTTCAATGCTCTCAATCATTTCCCTATCCACATTAGTCATCGATGAGTGTTCGGTAATACCCATTAAATCTAAAGACCATAAGGATCTCAATGACTCAGTTACGCAGTTTATTAAAGCAGTGTTTTGAGAAACTACTTCACTCTCTTGATCTTGGAGACCAACTGGGACCTATCCAAATAGAGTAGAAATCGTATAAATTTCCGTCCCTAATTGGATCTTTTGCCCCCGTACCATCTTCCAGTAATAATCAACCCCTACTAAAATTCCGACACTCCTTTTAGCTACACCGGCAATTCGCAACCCGCACTCATACATCATTTGAAGTGTTTGTTTTCACGGCGTGGTCAACTGCGCAGCCGCGACTAGACAGCTAATTTTTATTTCGTTATTTTGCTTCGGATCTGAGATACAAAATTCGACAACTTTATACGTTTTAGGTACTGCGCATTTTATTCCGAAAGAATAAACAGACAGCGTTTATTCTCCAATAAATTTTATATTTAATTTCTTAACTATATTAATATGAACAAAACTTCTTGTAGCGCCGCAATCAAAAATTAAATTAGTTAACTCAGACCTACCGTCACAATAAGCTAACACTGAACATGTTTGCAACAAAGCATTTTCTTACATGAGTTATTACATGGAACAACAGAAAGCGTGTGTTCTTTCGGGGAGTTTAGTGGTTCATCTACGGAATTTTCTTGTGCGTTTTCGCATAATTCTTTAATATTCTGATTTGAAGGCGTTCGCGTTTTGTTACGATTGGAACTATTCATACATAGTGACTCATGATGCGATTTAAACCCGCATTTTAAACAGTTAGTTTTATTCCTACATAATTTCCAAATATGATACTTTCGAAAACAAATAAAGCATCTATTTTCGTTACGTAACTTAGACATTTTTTCTATAATGCTTTTATCACAAGAAAATGAATTGTGGGATTTTTCGCAGAAGATGCATGCGCGATTATCAGCAGTATTAAAACTAGCAGCCGTAGATACATTTCTATGAAATTTTTTATAATCGGACTTAGCATGTTCGAAACGTGGAGGCAATGTATTTCTTTTTTCTTGTACTAGTAAACTTGACGCTTCACGACATTCAATTTCCCGTTTTATGAAGTCCAACAAACCTGATACATTAATTTCTTCGTTTGGTCTTTTCCTTCGATTAAATTCCAGAACGAATTCTTCTGGAATTGTTTTTAACAACACAGGTATTAATAACTGACCAAATGAACCTTAACACCTCGCGCTTCCAAATTCCGAAATGCAATTTCTATTTCATCATATAACCTACGTAAAGCTTTAATATTATTTGAATTTTTTTCCGGTTCTAAATTTAACAGCTTATTCATGAGTTGACTGATTATTATTTCTTTTTTCCCGAATCTTTCCTTCAAAGTTTTTATACTCTCATCATAATTTTTTTCATTTAATTCTAATGAAGATACTACGTTACTCGCGGCACCTATGAGCAATGTTTTCAGATACGCGAACTTTTTTATCTTACTAAGACTTTCGTTTTTGTCTATAATGCTTTCATAACTGTTCCAAAACTCCGTGAACTTTTTAGGGTCACCTGAATATTTTTCTAACACCAGTTTTGGAAGTTTTACAGTACTTTGTACATTTTGCAGTCTAACCAAGTTTTGCTCAGGATCTTTAATACCTATTTTAACCTCTTCTAACACTCGATTATTTCGTTTAATAGTTCGAGAACATTTTTCCTGATATTCCTCAGAACTAATTACATCCGCTTTTAAAGAATCTATCTCAATTATGGAATGAATTGTCTCGTGTAATTCTTTTAAATTACGTTTCTTTTCTATTAACAATTCATGTTCTTCTTTTAATTTATCTGTATCTTTATTTACTAAACTATCCTTGGCTTTCTTTAATAGTTTAGATCCTACTGTTCTCAATGCGGTTCTCTTCCGTTTTGATCTATCTAGGTCAGCCATTATTTCTCGTTAATACATAAATGTACCCAAGGCTGCAAATTATCAAATTTCAAATTCAAAATTGAATAGTAATCATGCTCTTACCTAATCCTCGGGGAATGTTCTGGACACATTCATCCGCATTCGTCCACCGAATTTCACTTCGTTTTTCAGATTTGAAGCTTCCCGGCCGTCTAATGCACCAATGTGGCAAACTGCACTAAACTTAGGCGACCCGAAGGCGACCCGAACAGGAAGTCGACGCATCAGGTGGTTCATTAACGTTTATTCTCTACTCTACACGTATATACATATATACAGATATCCTATTATTAGGTGGACCAACCTTCAGCATAACTTACTGCATGAAACTCAAACCGATCACACCCTTCTCTCTTTCGTTTCTACCTTAGAATACATCTGCTGCCAAGCAGCGCCATCTACATTCTTTCAGTTTCTACACACGCTCTGTCTTAAAATCTAAAAACTTCAACTTAAATACCCTAAAACTTAATTTGCATTCTGTAGTGAAACGGAAGAGAAAAGTCATAGTAAAGATCTAAATCATAAAATAACTGGTTAAGTAAAATTATGATAACCTTACAAATTTTGTAGATAATGTTCTCATGCCCATCACACTTGCAGATTTCTTTGATTTTGCACTCAAAGTTTGTTGGAGCATAATGCAGTGAAATATAAACAAATCTACAGTATCGATTTCGTTGTCAGATTATTTTGATTTTATTTGGGCAGCAACTCCTACGTTTGTTCGAATCACTGGTAGAGTCCATAGGTAGAAGGTTTTCCCACTGTAGGTCGAATCTAATGAAAGCGTGAAGTACCAGTGAACGTGGTAGCGGAATCGTCATACGACTAACAAAGCCTCGACGACCGACCAAGTGAAGCAGCAGTAAAGGTGCATTTCTAGTGAAAACAAAAAGTAAAGCTGAAGAAAAAATAAAGAGTTAAAAACAGGGCAAGTCTGTGAAAATAAAAAAAAATTACAAATACGAGTGTTTGCTGTTTAAATGTAAACCGTTAACGCGCCAGATTTAAAGATATTAGGAAAAGCTCTCGCGGGTAGTAAAACTTAAGGACACGACCCATGTTCGAACCATGCTGTGTGTTGCATATGCCTGGAATAGAGTTTCTCTCATTCATCGGTATGCCAGTATGTGCATTCAGGCATATTTCAGAACTTAACAGGTACAGAATGAGAGCCCCATCATTGGAAAGACCATTGATTTGCTTCTCCAAATCCCATTAAACAAGATGTTTTATAATCTAAACTATTAGACGAGAATCTGCGTAGCCAAATTATACAAAGACAGTGAAAAAATGCATAGAATGAACCATATTTTTATAGATTTCGTCAATCAACGTAAGTGTGCTAATTTATATGATCGTAAATATTTCTTTTGGTCTATGACGAATTTACCACAGAATACTGTATTTATATTTGACTTGTTGTTTCATATAGTCAATACGCTTATTCTAAAAGCTGTTTTGAACGTTCATTTACTCATCTTTTCTTAAGGCACCTTAAGATTTATGTAATAATCAACTCCAACCCATTTTATTAAGAACAATAACGGAAGTGACATATAGGAAGGACTTGAAGAAATTATAATACATTTTCTCCTCGTTTAAGAGTTGAAGCTATTAATCTGTAAAATAATCGTTATATTTCGTGATTTCAGGATTTCAATAAATAAAGCACTGACCCAGCGACAATTTTAACAACCAATGATAAAGTATTATTTTAGGCAAAACACACCTAGTTTTTAAAACGGCCTATCATGGAAATATGCAAGTAAGATTTGCAATGCTGTCTACGCGCCCTAACGATTTAATGTTTCATGACACTTAATTTTACTTACAGCGTGCTTGCTTTCTTCTTTGAAGTACTCACGCACATAGTAGGAACTGAGAGGAATACCTAAGGCATCACTAACAGAAAGGCATTCTTCCCATCGTGGCGATTCTTGCTTGTTTCCAGAAATCACAGAGAAGTATTCCTGGCCTAGTGCTCTCCACTCTGAAGATAAATCTGACGCAGATCCTTGAACAAGCCTCCATATCATGTAATTGGCCACCACCCTAAAAAGCAAAACAACAATAACTAGATTCGCAAAACTTTCACATAGATCTGCTATAATTTACGTTTTCATTAATTTCTTGTATACGTCATTCGATCCCCCGTATCAGTGCATGTAGTCGCTCAAAATAATGAGCACAGCTGCCGATGCGGTTCAGTCTTATGCGTACGTAGATAACCATATGGATAAGAGCATCCCTACGGAGTTAGTTACTAATAATGAAAGCCGTGTTGGAGTGATCGTTTCTATTTCGGATAAAATGCAAAACAATCAGGATTTCATGCGGGAATTCATACAAGAATCGGATTTAAAAATTGAGTCTACAAAATTTTTTATATAGATGGGCCAGCAAATTCGTTCTACAGAGGCTGTTCGCATATTTTCTAGACGATTTTGGTAAGCGGTAATGAAAAATCGTTTGCTGCAAAAGACGTTATTGCAATTATACTATGTTTTTAAAAGTCAAAATTATCGTCTGTGGCTTGAAAGTTTTGTTTTTATTCAAAATGGCGAATTTAACAAAGCAGTGGTTCGAAGACTACATTTACGCTCTTTCCGAAGAGAAATATGCATACTCCGTTATCCAAAAACGATGCGAGAGTCATGGTTTTGCGATATCTAAAGCGTCGATAGGTAATATAATCAACAAGAAAGGAAAAAAAAAACGTCAAATCGGATCCTCAAGTGGGACAAAAATTCCAAACAAGTATCCAAGAAAAAAACGGACATCTTCGCCTATTGCAAAGGTACGTTGTTTAATGTTAAAAGAAAATCCCCCTAGTCAAAGGACATTTGCAAAATGATTAAAATGCTCGGTGTGAACTGTAAACAAAATGATAAATGTTGATTTAAATTTCAAGAAAGCGAAAAAATGCAATGTGCATCGTCTTCTTCCAAAGCATATAGCTCAACGCAGGAGACGCTGCAGTATTGTCACAATAGATGAAACAGGGGTGTATTTAAATGATTGTAACAAAAAAAGAGCCATTTATTATCATAAAATGAGAGAAAAAAATTTCAGTACATGGTTCAAAGAATCGAAAGAACGTTTTTCTAGGGGATTCATGATTGTTGCTGGTTTTTCTTATAATGGCAAGTTAAAAACAAAGAGAGTGCAAAGAAATGTCAAGATTAACTCCAAATACTATCAGAAACATATTTTACCGCCAATGTTTCGGAATGAAATACCATCGCTTTACCAACAGTGCCACCAATCTGTGGGACTCCATCAGGACAAAGCTAGCAGTCACACATCAAAATCCACTGTAAATTTCCTAAAAGAAATGGAACAAAAAACTGGTATCAAGGCCATACCCTTCACTGATATCCCTACTAAATCTCCCGATGTATCACCTATGGATTTTTGCGCTTTAGGACTTTTAAAAACTGCATTATCCAAACGTTGTCCTAAAACCCTAACAGGACTCTGGAAAGCTGTTCGGGAGGAATGGGATAGAATACCTCTTCTGACACTTCAGAAGGCATTATTATCCTGGAAATTGCGATGTCGAATGATAGTTTAGAATAAGAAATGTCAAATAGAACATTTAAAACGCAAGAATTTTATGTAATTTAGTTTTGTGAATACAATATACATCGTCTAAGAAATGTGCGAACAGCCTTACGCTGATCTTGATAAGATAACTACACCAGCGATCGAGATCTTACAGGAGGTAAAAAAAGAAACCAACGAATTGCGAGTTAAGTGCAATTTATCTTGCTCTTTAGGCGCTAAAAATACTAATTCCACCAGTAATTTAACTACACGTAAATCTGATTATTCTAAAAGTAAACGTAAAATTGCTAATTGTGAAAATGTTACGGTATATATTGACACCTTCCAGACTGCCACTAAACAGTGCTAAGCAGTTGAAAGTAGATAAAATTCTTGAGCCTATTGAAACGGAAAACCATTTTAATGTAGCAGATTCTAATAAATTCAATGAAAACACACAACAGTTTATTGTTAGCCTTACCCCGGCTATCCCTAACATTATTGTAAATCCAGGAGTCTTACTTATGAGGCAATTCTACGGTATTAGCTAGAAGCACAGATGCCAAATTCCTGGAAAGTTAATGTTGAATTCATAAAGATACTGCTACATAAAGAAGAATATCACAAATGTTAAATGTAGTTTTCAGTTTCAGATTTCCTAAAAACCAACCAAATTTCACCAGAAAGTATAGCATAACTAAGCCAGGAATATCATATGTAGAAATGGCTAATAAACAGTCCCCCAATTCGAAATTTAATCCAGTCGAAACCACATCTATGTCGGCTACTGCTGCTCCCTTGTTTTCGATCAATTATGTATCTGATAAAAGAAGTGTTAATATTCAAAACCTTAATCCCGGAAAAAGTAATTTTAATGTTAAATGAAAAACACAAATATCAGAATCCTTAATTTTTTTTTCAAATATATATCTGAAAACAATGAAATTTTCGGCAAAACGAAATCTCGGTTATGAATGGTGTATTTAAATTTTATATGCCTAAATTAAGAGCACTTCTAGATCCTTTGGATACAATTTGTATGTTCATTGACATATTAAATGAAATCAACAAATATTGTTCAGAGTAGTTCAGTCACTTGCGAATTTTGTGCCACCCAACCTGTATAGTGGTTAGCTTCGCTGACCGCCGTACCGAAGGGCCCGGGTTCGAACCCCGGAGTAGGCATATATGTTTGTAAATGTATAGTGTCGGTTCCGCATGGTGGCACACTAAATATGCAGTGAGCCAAAAGTACTCTCGTGTGTTTTGATGGAAGGGGAGAGGGATGAAAGATCCTCGGACGTGTCCCTCCCCCGGGGTGCTCTGCATCGAAATGGGGGGCGGAATTTAGCCAAAACGCACTGTCACCTGTTAGGTGCTCAACGCTGATGCCAACAACAGGCGTAATCTTACGTTCCTTGCCAGGAGGAATTCCTTGGGCTCTGGCTGACTATACGACAGACAAGTTGGCATAAACAAAAACAACAACAACAACCACGAGTTATGTATCTATTGCGCTATTTCTCAGCAACCGTCTAATCCATATATAAATCTTCCATGGTTATTAGCTTATAACATTCTCAGCCTTTAGAAGTCTAATTCCTTTTTCTTAACTTCTAAATTCCTTATTTATAATATTACCTTCTTCCCACAAACTCAGAATTTTCAAACTTCCTTCGTACTGTAGTACAACTTGCATTACGCCATTTATTGCAATTTCGAAAAAAAGCTACGTGAATAACTTGAAATGCTAGTGAATACTGAAAATAATAATACTAAATAAATACATAAATCTGAAGAACGTATTTATAAAAGTATTAGCTGCACGTTTGTGCGATAGTGTAAAGAAGGTTTAAATGGATGCAGTTTTATTAACATTTTCTAAGTTGATAAGTTTATGCAGGAGAATCCCTTTTAACCGGCAGCATCGTGACTGCTCCGATTTCAAATAAGATTTTTTTAACTCGGATAATTGATTGCATATATCTAGAATTTACTTGCTAAAGTTTCGTGCTTTCTGAATTCTGATCTGTCTGCCTAAATTAACTTAATAATTTGGAAAAGTGTACAGATTAGATTATTTTTAAAAATATACACATATTTCAGAAAACGAAATTAAGATTTTAAAATGTCGTGTTTATTATCGCCTAAAAATTACGAGGTATGGTGGCATATAACTTCGAATGTTTACTCGGTTATAAGATTGCTGCTGTAGTTTTAACAGTTCAATATCGATACAGTGAAACTATTTATAACATCATGTACGGACATAGCGAACATTTCTCGGGAAATCTTATAAAAGTCTGCAATTCTTTGTTAACTTCCTTCCGCAAAACTTTCTTACTCTGCGTGTGGATTTTATCTTCAGTCATCCTCCTCATCAGTCGACATGAGATTATCATTTTGACATGAGATCGATAGCGGAAGGTCTGTTGGATATCGTTCTCATTATTTCCTGAATGTGTAACATAAATGCAGGCGGCTTTTCCTTAGAAAATCTTTCACGAAGGAATTATCTCCTTGGTAGGTGTCTCACAAGGGCTTTACACTCACAAAATCAGTCATATTATCTTATGCAAGTAATCGTTAATATGTTTTATTTAGTGAATGATTGCTGGCGATCGCTTACACAAATCTAAATATCTATTCTGAAGTAGTTATGTACATACCTTACAGCAGTTTCCTTACCTTTTATTTGTGTCTGTGATCAGGTCCGCAAATTTGATGACGAAATTTGGATCAGAAACAATTATAGTTTCATTTTCAAATATTTCAAAATTCAACAATCCGCTGATATATTTCAGCCAATCAATCTATCACAAATCAAAAGAGAAATATTTCAGATATTTTTTTCACACAACGAATTTTTTAAAAAGTATTGTTAAACTTTAGTGAGAGAATAAAAATAGAAGGAGAAATAAAATTAAAAAAAAATTAAATTCAATAATAACAGATGGTCGAATACAGAAGGAAGAACAATTTTAATATTACGTATGAGAAAGAAAATATATTTAATGGTTGAAGAGTTTAATTACTTCTATATAAAAATGAATATAAAAAGTGTAGTATTATGTACTGATGTGTATTTACTTATTTCGCCCCATTTAAAACTTAGATTTAAGACACATTAAGTGGCCTTTAATCAATGCGAAATGAAAAATGTTCAACACGAATTTTAATTTTCTTTTTTAAATAATCACTGCATCTCGATTTACAATATTTTTAGAGTTGTTAAATGTGATTTTGAACATTGTGGTAAAACTATTAAATAGACTTAAAATAAATCTATTTTTTTTAAATATTTTTTCAAGACTTAGTAATTGTTTCAAATTTTATGACTTTAAAATTTTGTTTAAAATTTTATGTCGTGCTTTTAAAGTTTATGTTATTTAAAAAACTTCTTTTAAATTTTACGACTTTATTTAGGAAATTTTAAAGTAAAGGCATTAATTGCATTATTTATCTAAACCTTAATTTTTAAATAAATATAATATCTTTTTTTTTAAATATTGGCTAAGTATTAATTCGAGGAAAATTATTTACAGTTAAGTTTTCGCATATTGTAATTATACTGAAAAAACAATTTTTAGTTAACGAAGCTTCAAAATTATAGTTAATTTAAGTGTTGCTTTGATATTTATATGAGCTAAAATTTTTGAGATTGTATCTTTGTAAAATCTAGTCTTTTCTCTAACGTACACTGATACTAGACCTAAGTTTGTGTAGCGGCTTGTCACTCAAACTGGAAGATAAATACAGTAGGGGAAGGGTGTTAAAGACACGTTTATTAAATTCAGTTGTGTTCAGACGGCACGGTCTTACGTGCTTACAATTTCACCAAACATTTGTGGTGAGGAAATTAAAGATAATGGTAACAAACTGTATTAAAAGCTAAAATAGGAGTTCAAGACTAAAAAAAAATAATTTAAACTAGCAGTTTGACTCAGAAAGATACATCGGCGCGATACTAATTTCGGCGGCAAGAATGCGCGGCCGAGATTCAAAATTCAATTAGATGGTAGGAATAACAACGTGCGCACTGAGCAGCGGAAACACACTCTGACTAACGTTTTCGCTACTTCAAAATACACTCTCGTTCACCCTAACTCATTTACAATCAGGCAAGGAAACGCGAGGAAAAGTAGGAATGATAGAAAATGTCTACAAATTGAAATAAATATTAGCAAAAATAATATAACTCAAAACTTAAGAGCGTTTATGGATTTTAGAGTGTAAATCTGATAAATGGTGTTTTGAGAAAAAAGATAAAATTTCACTTTTGAAACACAAACTTAAATTCAACGAAATAAAGTTACTTTCTATGTAATAATTTAACAATTTAAAATAACGTTTGATGACGTTAATTTGGTAAATGTAAAATGATTCTTAAAATGACCCAAAACATACTCCCAAATTACAAAAACCATTAATTGTTAATTTAAGACATATAGCACCTACAGTTGAGCAGAATAGTAGTAACGAAAATCACGCATTCCATCGTAAAGCTTATATGCACATAATGCTTTTGACAAGATCCTCAAACAAATTATTGACATTGTATGTGATAAAAAGTATGTTTATTTATTTGTCTAAAATATTTTCCCAAAACAATAATTAAATTTTGAAAAAGTTTAAAATTTTTTGCTTTCATATAGAAATTATTTCTATTCTTTTATTATTCCTAATTTTGAAGTATTGCGTAAATGTGCAGGAGACCCTTGCAGAACGCGATTTTTCGTACACGTATTATCTTAATTGTCTCATTTAATTTGCCCCAACGCGAGAATTTATACAATAGGCAGTACATTGCAAACCCTCGGCCGTATTTTAACAGTCCTCCTGTTGTTGTTGTTGTTACTGATATTTATTCTAACTGGTTAACCATTAGGCTAGGCCAGATTCATCAGTCCAAGAACCGTCAATAAATGCAAAATGAAAATAGGTCTTTTCAATAGGTTATAAAGTATTTCTCCCGCCTTCTTCGCATGCCTTCGTGGTGTAGTGGCCAGCACGCTGGGCGCGTACTCCAGAGGTCCGTGGTTCGAGCCCAGGGGAAGGCGTTGCTCATCTTTCATGTCTCCTCAAATAAATACATAATATCTTTACAAGTGGCGCCCGAACTAAAACAGGTGGTGGATGATGATTCTCCACCACCGGGATCTGGCAATTGGGTCCCCTAATCCCCAGTCGCACTTTAAAAGAGGGAGTATATAAAGTATTTCTCTCTCATTCTTCGCATGTCTTCGTGGTGTAGCGGTCAGCAAGTTGGGGGCGTATTCCAGAGGCCTGTGGTTCGAGTCCCGGCGGATGCGTTGCTCATTTTTCATGTCTCCTGCTTCCAAATAAATACCTAATATCTCTACAAAGTCATCTTTTACATGTCCCCAAACAGGTGAAAAGATAATTTTATTTCTCCAGTCAAAGACATTTAAGGTGTCTTTAAGTCATTTCAGGTGTCCACTTAAGAGTCTCGTCAAGCCTGGCCTTTCTAGTCTTGCAGATTTCTTTCCTCCCGACGAAAAGGGACCTTATCTGTTTGCCCCTGAAATCGGCTGAAATCTTATCAGAAATCTATGGCAAACTCAAGGTTGTTGTTTTAATAACTTTGTGTTTCACTTGGGGTGCTTCTGTTCTGTTTTTTATAACGTATCCTTATTGAGCAGGAGAGGTTAAGTAAAAATTTATTGATTGATTATTTGATTCTTGATATTTTTAATGTTTCACCAATGGTTTCAAAATATATTTTATGTGACGATGTTTATTTCATGCTATCTAAGTGCGAATGATTTTACTAATATTGTTTTTATCGGAAGATTTAGATCTTTTCTATTTCAAAAGTAATATAAAGCCGAACTCATGATTTATATTTTATCAGTCTTTTTCAGATTTTTGGATCTATTGCTTTACCATTTTCTACAAAATATAATTAATGAAACTAACGTAAATAAATATACTACATGTTCCATCATTTTATTTTTATCCAGAAATTCGACAGTGTTCTACACCAACAGAAATTTAATCCTCGATCCTAGATCAAATTTTAGCTAAATTTGAAAACATTTTAATCCATATAGGAAAGAGCATTTATAATGTCAGGGTCAAATTAATTTTGAAAGAATTCTGCCTACTATGTTTGATACAAAATATCCTAAATAAAAATATTCAGAATTTTCATTTACAGTATAGAGGAAGTTTAAAATAATTTTACTTGTGGTATATCCTCCATAAGCTTCTTAACTGTGTATTTGTTGTACATACTGTCATAGTCTCGTCTTTCCTCTTTTGACGTCGAGATCTGAAACAGAAACAGTTGATTATTTTAAAAACGACATAACAAATCATTAAACAAATTGCTGCGGTGGTGGAGTTAAATATACAATGAAAGCAGCAAAAGAGTCGTATGTTTAAAGTCTTCATTTGATCCGGATGTATTCCGATACAAATTTCAGTTGGGTTAACAGAGCAAACACATATTTTGATTAACAGTTTTATTACTTGACTTAACTGATGAACAACACTCTAACTGCTACTCTGAAATCATTGAAAAATTAATTTTCCATGGTAAAAATACCCTTTGGATTATTTATATTTTCAAGCTATTAGTGGATACAAAAATATTATTTTGCAACGAAATCAGAAGGTTATCTTATTATAGTGTTAGAGTAAAATTATGATGTAATTTGCAGCTGCGGGATGTATTAACGGACCTATTTACAAATGCAATTGCTCCTAGGGTAATGAGCTTTTCTCACAACAAATACATAGGTTTAAGAACATATTTATTGGAAACAATCTTAGTAATGAACGGGGTCTCAGATGCCAAACACAAAAACTGACAACAAATGATTTTTCAGAAGTATTTGTTGGTTGGTATGCCTAGAGGAGTATTAAATGCTAAGATATATTTGCGAGTATCATTTTGATGTGCTTTTATTAACTGTAATTGACAAAAACCTGGAACCATCTGTCTTACAGGGCTATGAATTTGGGATTGGAAAAAAATGTATGCACATTGCATTGTAGGCAGAGATTTTGAGGGATTTTGCACCGAAAAGTTTGATTTCTATCTTTAACAGATTGTATATGTCACCCAAACTATGGTTTTAAATGTTAAACACGAAGACGTGAAGGATTTACTGAATGAACACAAAAAGTACCTCGCAAAGAAATCTTGCATAAACTACAGAAACAGCGACAGAAAGCGTCTATGGAGGAAATATGTTTAGAGGAATAATGGGAGGAAGATCCTAGCTTGTTGAGCCTCAAAGTTTTGCAAAATATAGTAAGGGACAAAGTTTCATGGAAAAATATCATCTTGATGAAGCGTTATCCAGCTCCAGCAAAACTATTTTCAGTTATGATTTCGTATCTCACTTAAGAAATATTTTAACATTTGATGGCCATCAACATATTTAGCTCGAAACGCCACAGGAAGCCAAATGAACACATTTGGTATTAGAAATTTAAGGCACATTACAAAGTGACAAATATCAAACGTGTTGGGAAGAAAGAATTACTTAATCTAAAAGCCCAGAAATATTAAATGGTAGATAAAAACAAATCACACTGAACGATTTTTATCTGACAAAGACACAGTGAACTCTGAACGGAAGTCAGGCAGCATTAAGAGAAAAAGAAGGAACTCCAGAAAGATAATTACTAGATATCTTTTGGAAAATAACTCCTCGTGTAAAGAATATGTTCTTTATCTTCTACTTCTGCCGCCATCTTTCCACAAGTACTGCAAAATTAATTTTGTATTTCGTCCATATTTTGCTTATTCTATTTGTGTATATACGTGTTTCCTAGGTTTATTAATTTCCATAATATTTTGTGCTATTGATTTATGCACAATATATTGTTTGAATTCGCAGTTATCTGTGCACCGTAACGAGTTAATTCCTCTTGAACCTATGCGGAAAACAGTTTCCGTTTACGAATATTTCAGTTGAAAAATGGCTTCCAAGAATGCATTATATTCGTGAATCTGCGTTTCATTTTCTTCATACAGTATTATGTAAACATGGTTATTAAACGATCAGGATTCTCGCCAGTAGCATTTTTATATTTTATTGAATAATTTTTACCTGCTATATACAAGCAAAATAATTACTTAATGAATAATCTTGCACTCTAACTCCGTCATTGTCATCATTTAAACATGTGACATTCTAACGGACAAAATGATTATAACTAGAAACAATACATTTCTATAAACAATATTGGCAACGCTTTTTGCAGGAACTTTCTTTTCGTCTTGCTAGAGAGAGCTATTAATAAATTGATTTATTCTGTCATTAAATTTCAGAAAGTTTGCTATATTTAATATGACATTGCGTTTTTGGAACTAATGTTTTTCGTAACAGTGGGTGTAGGCTCAGCATTGCGTTTTTGAACTAGTAATTTACTAATGATTATGTCATCGTTATTAAAATTCATAATTGATTTTCTTTCGATGAATTATTTCTTGAAGAATAAATGTAATCCTTTGTGAATAATGTTTTTCTTTTGTCAATTCAATACATTAAAACTTCACCAAATATTGATATAAAATTGCAATGTAGTAATTTCACAAAACTGTTGTGCTTTCCTGCCAAAGAATTTAGAACAAATTATTTAAAATCCATCTCTGTTTTATTTTTATGAACTACTCAGAGTGAACGGGAGTTTGAAGAGACAATAATTTAAATGTTATTAAAAATACTATAACTCACAGAATTTTGCTTTCGAAAATTATTTCATACTTAGTGTTTTTTGAGAATATTTAGACAGGGTTTTAGGACGTATTTCCAGAATAAGATACCCTTTGAATGAAACATCACTAAAATGGCGTAAAACGCCAAATGTAGGTAGCCTTTAATTTTTCCAATGTATCATTATGGCAACCCCTTAGCCAGGTTTTTATCTGTCACTACATTAAAATACGTTTCATAATTCACATTCTCATGTAAAGCTATCGTGCTTCCTCGCTATTTAAAAGAAAGACATTATTTGTTCTCCAGTTAGATTAGTGAAATACAGAACGTTTTTAAGACTATTTTTGCATAACTACTTAAACAAATATCAAATTTTCAGTCATTTGAACAGTCTTAGTTTTAAAAACGTGAAAAACCCCATGCAGATCATATTATACGGCCTTCATAAAAGCATAAATTTCTCCATTTCATTATGATATTCCTTGCAATTGAAAATTCAATATGAGTGAATATTCAATTGAAAATTCAATATGAGTGGTTAATTGAATTAGAGATTAATTTAGTCAACAGTAAAACTAAATTATGAGAAGTGTCCTTGAAAGGAATTGTGACGTTTAGTTACTTCATGATTAATTTCCTCAAAGAAAGAATATTTACTTTACAAGAATGATAGGAAATATAGCATTATAATTGTAAGTTTCAAACTTATTTGATTCTTATTTCATCGAATGTATGTAAGACAGAAAATATAAACATACTGCAATACGAAGTCTTAATCCTTTATTTTAAAAGTGCATTAAAAACTTTTAGAAAACACCAACGGCAGATTAGAACAAAATGTAAATTTTAATTTGCCTATTATTTATTTTTGTTTTCTTCTTCTTGTATTTGAAATTTTATTGATATCTTGCTCCTTCACGAAACTGGCCGCGAGCCATCGCCTTAAAAATTGCTCATGCTTATGGAGTATCAGCTTAACGGAAATTTTTAAATGCCACCAAAATGTACCTAATTTTGGAAAGAGCCTCATTGAAATAGCAGCAGTCAATAAAAGCTCTTAAATATCCGTTTGTTCATTGTAAGGTACTAAAGCAGTCTACTTACATTTACAACATTCAATTCGTAAGATCTTGAAGAAATAATAAGACATTTTTCATTCTTATGGAATAAAAGCTTGAAATAAAATAGCAATTAAAAACATATTAATATAACAGAAAATACTTCCAACAAAGTAAATAAAGCAGTTAAAAATTCTATACTCACTGTGGCGAGCATAGTTTCGAATCTGAGAACTTCCCGGAGCTCGGCTTCCGATGTATCTTCATCTGCACCCAATTTATTAGCTGCTTTTACCATAAAACTAAAATAAGCAGTTGTGACGGGATCATCTAATCCACGCAAAAAATATATACGATCTGGCATTCCTAATCTCGCTTGATCCAGCTTGAAAAAGAAAGAATGAATTTCCATGAAATATGCAATTTGAAAATGATAAATCTGAGATAAAAATTTAGAGTCCCCTCCATGAGAAATGCGGGATTAATATTTTAGATAAATTCACAATATTATTTAAATATTTTCCTTTAATTGGAAAGAAAACCCGCAAATCGTATTTTTTATTTTAGAAAAAAAGTCCTTATAATCCTATTTAAAGAATTACTTACTTGTATTCCAAAATACAACTGAGATTCAGGTATCGGAGATCAAATTTACCCATTTTTTAAATGCTGTGCAAGTCTCAGCGGTTACTTTCTCAGTCAAATAATATCTTAAAGACCTATTTCAAAGTACAATCGAGTGAAGTTCCTCTAAGGAGAAAATGCAGGAGAAGAAAGATAAGAAAGACATGGCATCGGTAAGGCATATTTCCCAGGAGCCAAAAACATTTCTTGGAAAAAGCGAGAAAAAAAAACCACACCCACATGACAGACTGGGAATTACAAAACACAGTTTAAAGCATGTTACAGAAATAAAATTCAGATTTATTAAAATTAAAATAAACCTACTACAAAAGTAACAACACATATAAAAAAAAGACAATTACATACATATGTACAAGAACAGCTTGAAGTGAGAGGGATATCAGAATTTCACTTTTGATCGCACAAGTATTGCCCAGCCTCAATCTTGAGGAACGGCATCCTTGGTGTTGGTCCGAGGGTTGAGAGAACTTTCCGCTCGCAGTGTATTTCGAGTACCTCTTTGCCGCACAGACGTTGTTCGCTTACCAATCTTCATACCTTCTCCGAGATTCGAAATCGGGCCCATCGATAAGGAAATCATAGTCACTAACTACTGCACTATTTGGGCAGCTATATACATATGCAGTGGACAATTGAGAGCGAGTTCGGACACCCAAGTAGCTTACAAGGCTGTTACCTTGTAAGCTACACCCAAGTAGTTTACAGGGTTCGGACACCAAGGGCTGTTCGGGTATAGTCCGGAATCCGCAACTGTAAAACGCAAGAACTCTCTGGTGCCAAAAGCTCGAAGGTGGATGTTTAACACGAACTTTTGACTGTGCATGGCTGTACAAGGGTAAGATAAAAGACAATGGTTCATACAAGATACAAAACGCTGTTACACTGCAATGACGTCTCTAAATTCCTCATTAATGGGCATTTACAAACATAAATTGCCCTCGATGCGCTTTGTACATAGATTTAGACACTGAAAATACACTAATACAAAGCATCTAATCTACATGTACAAATATTTGCAACTTTTTCGAAGATATATGAAGAACGCATTGTGTGACGTAGTTTTTGATTGCCTTCTTATAAGCAACACATGTACTGAGCCTATCTTCATCAATAATTTCATAATTGAGAGCAAAAAAATAATTCTCTATGGAGCAGCCTAGCAGCCCTAGCGAAGAAATTTCATCGAATTTTCGAAGGTACTCAGCTATACTTTCCTTCTGTAATACGTTGTTTCGCATATACAGACGGGAACCCATAATTACCTGCAAAACGTTATTTTGGATAACCTGAAGCTTTGAAATATTTGCAGGATAGGCTGGCGCCTAAGCTGGGGAGGCGTAGTGAATAAATGATCATTTACTGTCGTATAAATGAGTGTTTTTCTCTTAAGGTCTAAACTAGACATGGCAAGATATTGCATGCCTATTAGTATTAATAGCCTTTCCGATCGTCTGCTTAAACATGAAGATCCTAATTAAGGTTCTAAGTTGACTTTAACCTCTACATATGCAAATTTAATATTGAGTATGAAGAAAAAGTGCTATAAAATAGAATTAGATCAATGAGGTTGAAAATATTCTTCTAATTTACTACCAAGAATTGGTTTATTTAACACAAGAACACGAACATAATTATTGACAAATGGAAATTTAGTAAACAATTTTTTTTAATTTTGTGACTGCAATTAAAAAATATCCTTCTCATATCAAAAATGCCTTAAATTAAATTTAAAAAGTACCTGAGAAAAGAATGCAATGCGTCTCAAGACTCTAGAGAGAAATGTTATCTGCTGAAATGTTACGAATGTGTAGAAAGAATGAGCAGTGTTAACGAAGTAAGTCACTGAGTAATGTTACCGAAGGTGACTTAAAACGAGATATACGCGTAACATTAGTGGTAGTATCAAGAACCTTATAATGAATATTTTTCATGCGTACAAGATATTTTGTTATTATTATTGTTACATTTAAATTTATTTACCCAGATAATAAGGGTACTTTACTGAGATAGTATTAATTACAATCTTTGTTGAAGTGATTGAGAGATTAGCTCAATTAACAGATAGATTTATTACCAATCATAGTAGCTGCAGACGCTGTGAAATTCCACGTAATGCTAATTTGTTAATATATTGTTATGAAATGTCTAGCCGCGGTGAGATAGTTTTCCAAAGCAGGTTTAGGGGTGCCAGAAAATAAAAGGGAAGGGTCGCTATATTTAGCGAGAAATCGCCCATTTGACGAAAAATTGGCTATATGCCATAGACGGATGGAGAACCTTCTGGACTGAATTCTTAGCAGTTTCGACCGGAACGTTCTCGACCGCAAGCCAAAAGCTATATAAACCCTGCTGGTACGCGAAGAGACAGTCAGTGCCTAGTCTAGCGAGTTGATCATCAGTCTAGGGTGTCTCGTCAGAGTCTCTTAGTCGATAGCGAGTCTATCGAGTTCCATCGTCAGTCTGCTGTCAAGTTGGTGCATGGAGAGGGTACATCGTTGAGGCTATCTTCGAGTGCATCGCGAGTTGTAGAGTGGAGAGTCTCGAGAGTATGTTGAGCTCCGAGAACGACCGAACCGAGTCGGGAGGTGTACTTTGGTGCTTTGCCGGGAAGCTGTCCTCACCATTATACCCTGATAACCTTATAGCCTGTTTTGCTGACTGTTTCAGCGTGTTTGTCGTAGGATTTCGACGATTATTAAAGTGATTTTGGAGGTGTCCTGAGTAATACTGACTAATAAATTGTGTTTCGATACTTCATCAAATGTCGTCGTTATTCACTCCAAATCCATGAGCCCGTACGTGAAGAAAATTGTAACAATATGTAAAAACTCTGAGCAAAATTAAACCAATTTAATTTAGTTCTGTTAAAAGGAAATGGGTTGTCTATTCTCTACTTGAAATGTAACTACGAATGAACTCCACTTAGATATTCTCTCCCCAAAGCAGATGGCTAATGACTGAATTTTCGCAACTGACCTGTAAACTAAGTACCATGAAAAGAACATGCCAGCCATGAAAACTGCTTAAATGAAACAACAGAATGAGTACCATGCTATATAGTGCCTTAAATGTAAAGTATTTAAAATCAAATGTTACCATTGGAATTCTGAATCTTGTTAATAATTTATCGAAATGTTGTGAACAGTCATGAATCAACAAATGTGTGTTGAAAATGAATTATATATATATATATATA
>KK121244.1:342137-370613 GCA_000611955.2 Stegodyphus mimosarum
ATATATTATAGCCTCAAAACAAAATCTTATTAATTGGCACTGAACTGCCTAGGCGATAAGGTGTTTAGCAATGTTGTCTGCGAGTTCGAAATCATAGGTATTTGTTTAAATCTCGTTTCAGATTTGTCTTTTTTAGTCTTCTTTATCCTCCTCTGCCGATGTAGTATCGTCGCCGTCTCTAGTGGAACTTATACAAAGCTCTCAGGATCACATAACTAACTGACAAATGGATTCAGCAACAAAACTCGGGGAAACTTGACCAATAAATATTCACACGTAAAATTAAAAAAAATAATTATTTTCCGTTGACAAAAGTACTTTATGTTTAACCCTTAAACACAGAGTTGGGATCTATATGACCGCGCCAATATTCTAGAACTGCGAAACTTCTTATAAGTTATAAAGTCATTTTTCTCATTTTCAGTACTTTTAAGTTGACATAAAATATAATTATTCCTAAATTTTTATTAAACTCTTAATTTTTCTGACATGAAAGGGGGATGGCTTTATTACTACTTGAGTTATTTCAGCAGCTGCCCTGATAAGAGATAGTGCCAAATCGGGAAAAACTGATTTTTTGATGGAGTTATCATCAGAATTATTGAAACCACATATGGAATGAAGGCTTCAAAAGCCAGCTGTGAACCGAGAAATAAAATATGCATTCAGAAAGTGCATTCGGATTTTCCAGAAGAATCTATTATTGTAACCCAAATGTAACTGAGACCCTTAAAAAGTGTAAAACGTGCAGTTTTTTCTCAGTCTAGGGAGACAAACCCTAGACTAAGAAAAAACTGCCTATCTATGTTTCAGCTGCAAGAATCCGATATGTAATAAATGTGCCAAGAGAATTGGCAAAAATTGTGTTGAAAATGCTCAAAATAACGTACTGCAGTTTTTTTAATATTATTTATATATTACCTTTTTTTCATTATTTTATATAATCCAGATTCTGTAGATGGAAAATTTATTAAATAGTTTAGTTTGTACGCATTTGCGAGTAAGAAGTGTTTATTTTATATATTTCATTAAGTGT
Source organism: Stegodyphus mimosarum (assembly GCA_000611955.2). Taxonomy (NCBI): domain Eukaryota; kingdom Metazoa; phylum Arthropoda; class Arachnida; order Araneae; family Eresidae; genus Stegodyphus; species Stegodyphus mimosarum. Next base: position 343,174 of record KK121244.1, read on the forward strand.
TCTGTACTTTTTCATATGTGACTTAAAAATTAAATTTTATTGCATTAATTTTATAGTTTTGAAAAGAAATAATTACTTCAATATAACAAGCAAAGCATATTAATGCTTATATAATAACAATAGTACATTATTTTAAAATTTTATATTTTTAAAATGCATAAAATAGAGCGCGGCCTGAGAGACCCCTCCTCTGTATTTACGCAACAGAAAATGAACCTCTGTACTTAAGGGTTAAACACTTTCATATTAAATATACATTCTTGGAGAGAAGTTAGAATTTTAGGAGTAGTGAACTATAATATAACTTTGATAATTACCGTTCCACAACAATATTGCTACGGTTTAGTAATGCCTGTAAAATTTAATAATGCTCTAATAGTGACATAATTGTAACAGTGCCTTAATAGTGTTATATATGGAATGCTGTAATACGTAAAATTGTAAAAGATGGGTATATCATCGAGATACTAGTAAATTTATGCAAAGGTTATAAGGCATCTCTCCCGCCTTCTTCGCATGGCTTCGTGGTGTAGTGGACAGCACGCTCGACGCGTAACCGACAGGTCCTGGTTCGATTCCCGGCGAACGCGTTGCTCATTTTTCAGTACTCCTGCTTCAAAAATACCCAATGTCTCTACACTGGCGCTCGAACTAAAAGGGTGGAGGGTGATGATTCTCCACCACCGCAATTTGGCGATTGAGTTCTAAAACCCCAGTCGCCCTTTAAAAGGGGTAGTATATAAGGTATTTCTTCTATCTTCTTCGCATTCCTTCGTGGTGTAGTGGTCAGCACGCTCGACGCATAACCGAGAGGTCCGTGGTTCGATTCCCGGCGAAGGCGTTGTTCATTTTTCAATACTCCTGCTTCAAAAATACCTAATGACTCTACAAGGTGTTTAAATGAAGCATGTAAAATGCAATATACGTAGTTTCTAACATTGATGTTATAGAGTTTGGTATACTTTGGTAGCATAAACTAAGTGCAGACTTAAAGCGAATTATCTTCTTATCTGAAATGAGCGGCAAAATCCTAAGAAATTTTATGAAACCTTTTTATTAAATCAGAACATGAACATAAGCGCAAGACTCGTGCTTACATATCAACCGCCACTTGTGGTGATGTAACGTACTCAATCAGTTTCAAATTTGAAACTAAATCTAGTAGCCCAAGAATTGATTTAACGCGAAGTTGGCTGAATCTTATGAACAATTTAAATGCCGCAACTATAATGCAAAGCCGAAGAATATCATCTTATTTGATCTAACAGAAACCTAGTAATGTGGTATCGAAATGCAGAAACATATTCTGCATACTTACAATCCGAAAAACCTCAGCATAAATACCTGATTTGCATTCTGGTAAGAAAATGGAAAGGAGAACTGGGGGTAAAGATCTAAATTATATAAGTGGTTAGATTAATATAATGCAGACTTACATTATTTTATATTGTATTATTTATATTTGTATTATAACATAGCAATTGAAGTTTAATAAAGTGCATGTAGTAGCATGTAACTGTAAAGTAATATACATACATAACTGTATAAAATATATTATATATTAATATGCTTTCGATATATATCAATTCTGTGCAATGAGAATACTATGTAGAATTTCTAAATAATAACCGTGTAAAAATTCAGGTATTATGAGAAATTGTACATCTATGTATAAAAATAATATGTACACTATGTATGCTATGTAAAATTGTAAGATTGCTATTGTAAAATTATGCAAATGTGAGCTAAGCAGTATAATATCTACCTAAGAGTAATTCAGTAAATTTATATTTTTAGATATAAATGGAATCGAGGAATGTAATGAAAACATTTGATGACAAATTTTTAGATATAATAAGAAATCCTCAGATGATATCTGATTATGTGGATATCTTAAGTATCTAGTCAAATCATGAACTTATATATCACGATTTTTCTGGACATATGAAACATGGATTTATGTACTATGTAATTATATATATATATATATGATGTAAAATATTTGGCTAACTAGCTGTAGATAAGAACTGACCGTATGACCTTTTGAGAAAAGTTCAAAGTTCAGATCAGTTACTGTCCTTAGTGGTGTCAAAGAGCACTTGGAAATATCTCTCATTAATTTATAGACAAAATATTTGTACATTACATATTTTTAAAGAAGATGTCGTACAATGTCAGTAAAAACAGTGCTCTTTAAGAGATGTATATATCTTCGTTGGTCAACGAATACTCTTCCCGCACCATTTTCTTATTTTATGTAATTTGCGCGATTACTTTGTAGAGTTAGAGTTTTTTTTTTTTAAATATAAACAGGAGATGTGAAAAATGTGCAATCTGCTGACCTAGACCACGAATGCATTCGAAAGGAGGGAGAAAACCCCTCATACACTCACACTTCAAAGTACGATTGGGGATTAGAGGACCTAATTGCCAAATTCTGCTGTTGAGGAATTACCGTACACCACTTTTTACTTCCGGCGCCACAAATAGGGTCATTATATTTTTTTCGAAGCAGGAGAGGAGAAAAATTGGCAGTGCCCGCATTGGGACACGAATCTGAATATTCGAATACGCGCCGACTATGCCACCATTACACCACGAAGACATGCCGAAAGGGGGTCGCAAAGAAAATACCTTACATTTTTTTACCTTTATTTATCACATGAGTCTAATTTTTAACTATTCATATATGTTGTTTTCTAATGAATTTTTATATGCAACTTGAATTCAGATAAATATTTATAACAACTATGATAGTTCTCTGCTTAAGAATATGAGTATTGACATACGCCATTTGTACATGTAGATGCTTAGAATTCCGTCAAATTCTAAGCATCTAAAAATATCATATGCATTAAGAGCTGTTTCATAGTCTATAGATACTTTTCTATTTTTGCTGTTAACTGCGTACAGCCGCACTAATCGGTATAGTAACTACCGATACTGGCTGCCATTCCGAGAGGCTCAGGCTCGAATGTCGGAGAAAGTAAGGATGTTTTGTAAGTGTATAATGTCTGTGTGACGTGGGGGTATGTAAAGCACATTGGCTAGCCGAGGATCTTCTACAGTGGTTTAACGGTAAGAAAATTTAGTGATAAGACACACTCGGGCTATATCGGTGTTCTTTATAATAACTAGGGCGGAGTTGCGCAGTTAGTGCGGTGGCACTATACCAATGGCGAAATTTAATGTTCCGCACAATTGTACCTGTAAACTATATAAAGGTATGCAGCAAATCTGTATTTTATTAACATCTTAATCTTGTAAGTAATTGATATTCATCTTTATTAAGATGAAATTTTGTGCATGGTTTAAAATGAATACTTTCATTCAGTCATTCATAGTAAAATAATATAGTTAAAATGAGAGTTAATGCTAATGGCAGATTATAAAAATGCAGTGTCAGAAACTCGTAAACTTACCCCTAAGATATAAGCCGTGTTGTTCTTGTAATCCTCAGACATAGAAAAACCCATCAGAGACTTGAAACCGTAGCCCATATTGCGGAACCGAATTAGAGTGTCGATCCAGTCGAAGGAAGTTTCATCCCATCTTTCTCCTTCTACCACCGGCCAGCCACCGAGTTCTCTCAATGCTTTCTTCAAGGGTTCGCTGCCTGCCTTTTCGATGCTTTCTGTACGCAAAGTATACCAGGTGAATACAGATAGAATAAAATTGTGATTTCATTAGAGAAATCCTAAATCTTCTTCAATTATGAAAGAAAATTTTTGAAATCTTTATTTTAGTTTTAATTTAAAACAAAGATTCTGATCCGCGTTGAACGAAGTCCATAATTAAAATTCATGAACTACATAATTTTAGGAAAAATATTCTGATCTGAACAATCTGGTCAAAATTTCACAGTTTTCCAGATTCGATTTATTTCAAAGCATCTGTAAGAGGAGAAAAATTCCTTAACATAAACTATTTTTTTTTATTCATGGGATTCGAATATTTCATCTCTAATTATTATTAATTTTATTATCAATATAGGTTTCCTGGCCGCTTTTATGTTCACCAAATTATTGTAATACATTTCACCACTCGTAAATCGTAAATATTTTAATGAAGCTTTAAGTAATTTGTTAAGAGTTTTAGTTCAGGAAATTGTCGCATCTCAGAGATTTGATAAGTCTGGCAAAAGAATTGTAATAATTCTCTAAAGTTTATACATTCTCAATTATTTTTCACAAACAGTTGTAATTTTCGTAGCAAATTAAGCTTTTATTTTTAAAAGTTGCTTAATTATTTCGTTGTTATCTGAAGGCAATAACTAAGGGTAAGATAGTGGTAAAAGTCTTAAATAAACAAGAATAGTAGCTCTTCGTAAGCTACTATTCTTGTTATAATCGGAATCCACGCTGCTATAAATCGGTAAATCATTCATCAAAAAAGTGAAAAAGTTTCAAATAATATCTTAACTATAGCGTAGGACAATGGATGCAATTGTTTTAATTCTTCGAACTCTATATTTATGATTTATGCTTGATATTAATGGTATTTTGATCTCTATTTTCCTCTTCTATATGCAGGGTGTTTATAAAGTCTTGGACCCATTTTGATGTTTAATAACACAAAAAATAATAAAGATAGATTAAAATTAATAACATAAATGGTTAGATAGACTCAAAAGGTTTCTTGACCCTTGTCAATGAACTTCCACGTGTGTCCTCTTCGTCGCACGAAGAATATCAAGTCGATATTCAATTTCACGCCAGGTACCGGCAAGCATGTCGGCATCCACAGATGCTATTGCAGTTGTAATTCTGGCTTTTAGGTCATCCATGTTCAACACTCTCCTCCTGTAAACGTTGTCCTTTACAAATCCCCAAAGGAAAACGTCCAGCGGCGTTATATCAGGTGATCTGGGTGAACCTCCTCGCCCAGTCCATCTTCCTGCAAAATACTCATTCAGTACGAACGATGGTACCCCAATGAGGTGGTGCATCATCTTGTTTCAAAAAGACATGTGGCTGAAGCTCTTCTAGTTGTGTAAATACGAAGGTTCCCAACATGTCTAAGTATACGACTGATTAGACCGTCTTATCTGTAAAAGAATAAAGGCCCAGTGACTCGGTCATGCATTAGTCCACACCACACATTAAAATTTGAGGAATCCCTTTGTGCGTCACGGTATTCATGGGGGTTTTCAGATCCACATATGCGCACATTATGGCGATTAACAATGCCAGAAAGATGAAAGGATACTTCGTCGGAGAACATTATGCGCTTCAGAAATTCAGCATCGTCTTCTATCCTCCTTAGCACATCTGTTGCAAAGGCCATCCTCCTAGGCCTATCGTCCGGTTCCAAAACTTGAACAATTTGAACTTTGTATGCATACAGTCTTAATTTTTTCTTAAATAACCTTGTGCACCGTCGAAATTGGCATGTCCAATTCTCTTGCTGTTGATCTCACAGATCTTCTAGGATTGTGTAAAAATGTCTCTCTGACACGCTACCCATCAAAATCACTTGTGCAGGGACGTCCGGAACGTTTCTTATCTGTGATACGTCCAGTTTCTAGAAAATTCGTTTTCCACCGCAAGATGCTGCGTTTGGGTGCAGGATCGTTTTGGTAAATTCTTCTGCAATTCCTCTCTGTTTGCATTATGGATTTCGTTTCTATGAACCAACATAAAATCTGTGCTTTGTCTTGCGGTGTGTGCATTCTCCTTGATATCCGGTCAAATAAAACATCACTTACAAAAGTACTAGAACAAACACATCAGAAGTAAACATAATACTGCAATAGTTGCCAAAAACAAAAGAGAGAAAAATGCAATTAATAAGCAGACGATATTTAGAAAAGTGCACATATTTAGTCTGGAAAATGAAATTATCTGAAATTAACCACACGCGCAGACGATATTTAGAAAAATAAAGATATTCAAACCTGAAAAGGAAAATATATAAGTTATTTCATCAATAAATACCATAAGTTTGTTTATATCTTCATTATTTTATGAGTTATTGAACATCAAAATGGGTCCAGGACTTTATAAACATCCTTGTACGTTTCTTTCCATTAAGTTTTTATATGCATCTCATACTCATCTTACAGGGTATCTTAGTTTCGAAACCTCTTTCGGTACTAATAAAGCGAGAACTTCTGCCCAGTCTTTATATTTTTTAATCATTTTGTACAGGCTCAGCGTGCACAAACCGTAAATTGTAAACAGAATATTTAAATCTAAATTTGACTACAGTGTTATTCGAACCCAACAAACTGCGTTTACAAACTTGCATGCCAAATGGTCACGTATGTTGTGAAATGTATTTTTCTTTATCCTTCTCGATTCTTTTCTATGCTTACAAATAAGTTTGAAAATAATTTCTATCCCATGTATTATGGAATTTATACTGTCTTTGAAAAAGTCAATTTCATTACCCTTTGGCACTTTACACTTAATGACATCAAAAATTCCATTGTTCCTTGGTTTGCATTGATGCAGTAATTTAGTCTCGAAGAAGTTGAATTTTGTACAGTTTGAACTTAAGTTTAAAGAAATTTAATTTATGTTAATTTCCATCAGTTTAAGATTCACAAGAAGCTAGTTGAGTAAAACCGACGAACAGCCACAACTCGACTGGTTGCAGTTTCCGACAAATATCGTGGCCATATTTGGGTTTTCAAGATTTTGCCGGTGTGTAACGCAAACACAAGCCGGTTTTCTTTTGCAAAGTCATCTGTTACCTTAGGTAGACATATTTTGCATGCTTTACTTTAATCAGTTAACAAATTGATATTCAGTTCACGTAATATACTTCTCCTTCGAGATGATTCATTATTGAAAGCAATATCTACTGCCTATGTTTTCCAGTTTTCTTATTATTATTGATGTTGCCTTGCTTTATTTCTGAGTAACGTTATATCGTATTGTTGCGTTATACGGGTTCGTGGATTTGAGAGTATCCGATGAAAACACGATGCAGAACAATAAAAATCACAATTTATTTACAAGAATCACTATTTACAGCACAGTTCCAAAATTACCTTTAAAAGCGCCGAAAATCTACAATAAATATGCTGAAACAATCAGCAACACAGCTTCAGGCTGTAACTGTAAAGGTAATTTCACGGCAACACTAAACTTATAATAAACACCGTGGAACAATCACCAATACACTGTCAAGCTATACTGTAAAGGTAGCTTCACGGCAAAGCACTATCCCGATCGCTTTCCGTTCACAAAACTCTCGCGTAGCTTAGCACTCACACTACGCAGCTATTCTCACAATGCCGGCTCTCAGAAACGCAGGGGTTTATATAGCTTTTCCTTAAGTTCCACACGTTTCGAGAAATATCTCGACAGGAAGTTATTCTAGAAGCTTCCCGATTGGACCATGGGATATCGCCAATTTGGTCGCCAAATGGGCGATAAAGTCACCAATCTGGCAACCCTCCCATACACTATTTTATGGCAACCCTAGTGCTATGCCGGAAAGCTTACATACAGGCGCAACCGCCGAATTATTCGCAACAGTATTTTGCAACGAAAGCTTATTTTAGGCTCAACAAGTTTTGCTTGCTTGAATTATGCTATGAGGCTTAAATTGAAATTTTCTTAGCTGAATTTTTTATTATTTTTTATTTTGGAGATTTGATTCCTATTTGGTGAATTTAATCTTAATCGAAAACATGCTCTGAAGCAGGAAGTGTCGCTTTATTAAATCACATGAATCTTATGCACAGTGAACGTTTCTATTGTGACCACAAATCGTTCCAGCGCTGGATTAACCGGCGGGATGCACGAGCTGCTGCATAAATTCAACTAAATTTTACTGAATAACCCATCATTGGGCTAATATTGTAATAAAGTGCCCCAAAGATGCCTTCTGAGTGAGACAGGAAAATAACTTCAACTAGCACTAAACGGTTCCAGTTGAGATCTCGGACCTTCAACTAACACTAAACAGTTCCAGTTGAGCAAAATGAGAAAAGTGTTGCAACATTTGCAGGATAACTCAGGTTACCATACTCTTGCATAAAGTTAGAATATGTATCACGGTTACAGCTTAGATAATTATATGTCCAGCATTCCCTACTAGAATTTATTGCTAGAATAATAGAATTGCTGGCGCAAAATTTTACATCAGAGAAAACGAAATTAAATATTCCAAAAAGTGCGCAGAATAAAAAACACAAGATAGTGTTTTTAAGACAATCAAAAAGCGCTAAAGAGGCAATAGAGTAAGTCGAGAAAGAAATTGGTATTATACATCTTATTTTTGCATGTAAAGTGAGTCATTATCACTCAGAGGTTTTCTAAAATGGTTACAGAAATATTCCTTACCTTCACGCTCCCGAGATCGCTATTAAATGGTCAAATTATTTTATGATATTTCTCTAGATTAGGAGTTCCCAACGAGGCCCCCTTTAGGGTTCGAATAAATTTTCAAAGGGCCCTAGTGATGATTAAGACATCGAGTAGGAGATGACTCGACGAATATTAGGCGGCAATATATTGGATAATCAATATGACATTGATCACAAAAAATTACTAAAAAAATTGATAATTAATTGCTTATTTATGTAAAGCTATATCATGTAGTAAATCATGTAAAATAAACATACGGGGAAAATACATCGTAAAGTTATTTAATAAATTTTAAAAATCAATAATATTTTAATAAACAATTTGTATGCAATAACTTCATTATGAATTAGTATAAAAAATCTAAATGACATGTCGACAGTGAATTGAAAAAAAAATCATTATTTTGATTTCATTTAATGCGATGGTCTATTGTCGAAAATGATTTTACTTTCTCAGAAGTAAGACTCAGAAGATATATTGCTATAGACAAGCCCCCTGGAAAATTTAAAACAAGATTTTAACAATCGCATCTAAGACATCGAAAATTTGAATGTTTCAGTATGGCTTACAGAACTGTTGAACTGCTACACATCTGATCTTGTGTTGCAAAATGATTAAAATTTTCTTAATTAGGTCTATGCAGTTATGGCAAAGAATTCTAGAGCTATCTGCCTAAGAGAAGGGATGCCTTCGTGAAGGACTTTCTATGGGAATTGGCTCGTATACAGGTTACACCTGAGGAAAGCAACGAAAAGCCCATGAAAGCCCATGCAGTCAGCCCGTTCTCTGGAATTACAACTCTGAACTGAACTACCTGTGTTTGGCGACTTTGCCGTTCCGACGCTGATGGGCCTGTAATGCAAGAAGAGTTAGTTGATTGCATTGAATGAAGATGTTCAATCACAAGTGTTATTCAAAACACATGGGTTTTAGAATTCAGTTTTGGAATTCAAAAGTCATTTGAGGGAAATATTCTAAAATAAAAGTTGCTACTGAACTAATATTATTGACTTTTCCCTTTTCTTACCTTGTGAACGCAGGTTTTAGTGAAGTAAATGATTAAGTACTAAAACAAGAAATAGGTTCACTGTTTTTAACGTGGTGATTTAAAAATGTGATTAGCAGTTTTAGTAAAAGAATTTAAAACTGCATCAATAAATTAAGTGCAATGTTCACATTAATTAATTTCTAATACTTGTGAATTGAAACCCGGGATTTTGTTTTTGAAAACTCGTAAATACTATACAAAAAATAATAAAACATAAATCTAATGTATCTTTTATTTTCAAAACTTTCGTTCATAATCTCTGTCAAATTGTTACCTTTAAATTATTAATGTGGAATTATTTTTTACTTTGACTATGTTTAAGGCAGCTTATTACAAAGAAAAATGTAAGGAGCTCAAGAATGAAAACCTTTCATTTAAGACGGACCTCTCAAATTGTTATCATTAAATTATTTATATGCAAATAATTGTACTTTGATTATGTTTTAGGCTGCATATTATAGGGAAAATAAATAAGACAGTTACCTAAACAGATATTTAACGTGTGCATAACGGAAAGAGACAGAATGTGTATGAATAAAATTTATATCATTACGACTGTTCGCCTAAATGTGCTTCCAGTGTGATCTACAAGTACAAAAGGCCCAACTCCACTCCTCGTCCCAAATTGAGAAGTTCGACATATTTTATGTATGAATAAGCAAATAGAATAAGGATAAATTCGAAATGATTCTTACTTAAATCCATGCAGCTGTCGTATACAGATTTTAACATCCGGATGAAATCAGGTTCCTTTCCTGTCAACTCTTTTTCTAAGAGAGCTAGAAATAAAAACAAATACTTTAAGGTAAGTGAAAATGTCTTTAATATTTGAAGGAATATGTAAATGGTCAACCTCTGTCTCAATGTGTTAATCAGAATGATTGTTAAATTTCGAATTTAACTTACTCAAATTGTGAAATGTACGTACAAATAAGAAATTTTGTTTACAGTAATATTCATCAGAATCAAAAAGGTTTTTTTAAGAAAGTTTAAACTTTTAAAATTAATTTGCTTTATAAGACCTCAAAAACTCTTCCTTTAAATTAACTGCTTTAATAATTATGTAACCTTACTTTCAATCTAATGCTTACAGAAGAATTTAAGTAATAAGCCTGTTGATTAAATTATTTTCATACTTTCATGTTCAACCTTTCATAATATATCGTAGAGTATCAGATATAATCCTTAAGGTTTTAGTTGAGTTAAGGTCTATACATGTGCTCACAATTCCATTTGCGTTTACAAAGATGTGAATAGCCACAAACATTATGGAAAATTATCATTTAAAATGCCAACCCTTAATTAAGTGATGTTTTTAAATTACATGCTACATACACAGTCCAGTCACATTAATGTGACCATCTGTCAAAAGCCAGAATAACCACCTTTCGCAGAGCGGATTGCTGCGAGACGTGCAGGAAGAGAGTCACATAGGTCCCTGAAGGTGTTCTCTGGGATGTTGAGCCATGCCGACTCTAATGCCGTGGCCAGCTGCGCTAGATTACGCGGTTGAGGATCCATGGCGCGAACAACTCGATCAAGATGGTCCCACAGATGCTCGATTGGGTTTAAGTCAGGTGAGTTTGCTGGCCAGGGGAGGACGGTAAACTCATCCTGGTGCTCTTCGAACCACGCACGTACACTGGCAGCTGTATGGCACCTCGCATTGTCCTGCTGGAAGATGCCATCATCCTGAGGAAAAACAATGCGCATGTAGGGGTGAACATGGTCCGCAAGGACAGATGCGTACTTGTATTGATCCATTGTGCCTTCCACAATGATCAGTGAACCTAGAGAATGCCAGGAAAACATTCCCCAGACCATAATGCTCCCGCCTCCAGCTTGGACCGTTCCGGCAATGGTTGCAGGGTGGTTCCTTTCAGAGGTTTCACGCCTTATACGCCAACGTCCATCTGTCCGATGGAGCATAAAACGCGATTCATCCGAAAACGCAACCTGTCGCCACTCAGTGGACGTCCAGCTGCTGTACTGGCGTGCAAATTCTAGCCTTCGCCGTCGATGAACAGCAGTCAGCATAGGTGCACGAACCAGGCGTCTGCTTCGGAGGCCCAGACGCAGCAATGTTCGCTGAATAGTACTTTGGGAGACACTTTTGGTAGCCCCTTGGTTCATTTTGGTGGTCAGTTGCTCAACGGTAGCCCGTCTATCTGCCCGAACGCATCTCCGCAACCGTCGTTCGCCTCTGTCATCTATGGCCCGTGGTGCACCACATTTGCCACGTCGCTGATTTTGGACAGTCCCATTTTGCCATGCACGGTACACTTTTACCACGGCGGCACGCGAACAGTTCACAAACTCAGCCGTTTCGGAAATGCTTCCACCCTTGGCCCGAAAGCCAATGATCATGCCCTTTTGGAAGTCGGATAAATCGCTTCGTTTCTGCATTACGCCAACGATTGAAATGTTTTCCGAAGCCCTCACACACCCTTTATATACGCTCAACTGCACTGTGCTGCCACCTGCCTTCTGTGATTGGTTATTTAACTCTGACATGGAAAGTACGTGGTGGTCACATTAATGTGACTGGACTGTGTATATTACTTGTTACATGAAAGATTATATTGCCCTTTACGTTGACATGATCGACATTACGTATGATCGAAGATTGCGTAGCATTGACATCGCGCAGATCGATATCAGCATACGACCGAAACTATATAGGTTGTTTATAAATTAATGGTGCGGTTTTAAAAATGAATAATAAATCGATGTGTTACCTTAATCGTGTAAAACCTACACCGTAAGCATTTGCAAATGTCTAAGTTTCTTATGTGCTACCTGTTGTTTGCTTGCCATTCTTACTGCGCAGTCGCAGCGTCAGTTTCCAAGATGGCGCCGCAACCGAAAAATGCTTTCTGTGTTCTCCTTTTTGAGGCGTCCAGATCTGTGGTTTCAGTGCAGCGTGAGTTTCGTGCCCGTTTTCTGTGTGGAATCCCTCGAGAAAGTACGCTGCCCATTTTTCTTCGAACAAGAAAATGTATTTGGCGACGCATTCCTAGATCTGTTTAAAACCTAGTTGTTACCCTAACTGAACACGAATTATGATGATAATATTTTACAACTGGACGGTACTCTCCCCCCCATTTTCACAGAAATGTACGAGAGCTTCTTATTCGTGTTCTTCACCAATGTCCTGCCATTACCATGTCCCTTAAGGAAGTTTCTGGTCGAACAAAGCATGCACTGCAAACCGTCACGGTGGACGTGCTACAACGAATATGGGAAGAAGAATTTGATTGTCTTGTAGATATGTGTCGTGTGATCAAGGTTGCATATACTGAAGGATTGTAATTAATGCATCAAAAAGCTGGACAATTGCCGTTGCTTATGCTGTAAATTTTGCCCATATAAAGTAATACATCGATTAATCATCAACTCTTAAAACCGTACCATTTATTTATAAACAGCATTATACAGACTTTTAATACAGTGTAAAGCAAAAATATAAATGTATATTCTTCGCCTGTACAGAGTCGTACAGAGTCGGTACTGGGTACGGACAGCATTGGCAGACTTACGGCACGACGTAAAAAATCGTAGAAAGCTACTGTATTGAATTCAGCACCGGCATTAAAATCTATATTAGCTCAGCAGTGGTAGAATTTCTGACAGGTAAAAAATAATTAAGATGAAACGAATTTGAATATTTAGCTATTTTTATGAAATATCATGATGGAAGAATAGTATACCAAATTCTCATTTAACTAGCAAAAAAAATAGATATCACATTGTGTAAAAATGCAGTCTTTACATTATGGGTGTTTACCTGACCTGGAACTGCTAATGATCCCAAAGACCTTACAGACTTGAAGCGAATTATCTCTACATTTCAAAGTAGCTACAAATTCGTGAAAATATATTTTTTTTCAAACAGAATTTAGAACATAATACAATCTATTGTGCTAACAATCTCAGCCAGAGCTCGTGGACAGAAGAGTCAGATTCAAACGGAAGAGTCAAATCCACTAAACAGAAGAGTTAAATTCAAATTAAAACATGCACTAGTAAGCAAAGAGTATACAATTTAAATATACTAGGAGATGACTGAGTAATTCCAATCGGAGCGTCAATATCAATGTGTCGGCAGAAATACAATGCAAAGCCGAATAATTACAACTATCAGGGCTGGAAGGAACTAAACGTTATGTGCAGGCGCGTGTCAAAAACACGTCTGTCTGTCTTAATACCAAAAAAAACCCAGATTAAATACTTGATAACTCATCTACATTATGAGGAAAACAATAGCTATAGTAAAGACTGCCATTATAAATACTTGGTTAATTTAAAGTAATAACCTTACAATTTCAAAATAGGAGATAGGTAGCAGACAAGAAAACTCGCTTATAATAATGAGTTGTTTTCAAATAAAACTCTTCCAAATCTTTTCTCTGACTAAATTTTCAAATCCATTAATTCGTTTTAACATACACTGGTGTGCAAAAATTAAGGACGAAGTCGAAAAATTAGCATATCAGCAGAACGAAGAGGCAGAGCTGACAGAAAAACCAATCCGGAGATTAAGTAAGGTGATGTACGGTAGCACATGCGCAGATATGCAGGTAGACGTAATGGGGGATTGTCTGAGTAGTATAAAGCATGTTGTCGGTGTAAGATCAGTATTTCTGGCAAAGAGATTGCACGACGTATAGCAAATAAAATCACACCAAGTTGCTGCCTCAGCGAGAAATGGCGAATAATCAATCTGTTAGACGACATCTGGATGCTTTTACCCGAGGTCGAATCACTGGTAAGTTGGAGGAAGGCCGCAGTGTGGCAAGTGTGGCTGTAGAGCTCGGAATTGCTCACAGCATCGTTTCACGACTTTGGAGACAATTTCAAACTACAGAAACAGCTATCCAGGGGTTTAGTAGTGGTCGTCCACGAGGAACCACACCCGCCGATGATCGGTATATTGCCTTACAGGCCAGAAGAAACAGGCGGCAGACAGCGGGAGAAATCACTAGACACACGACACAGGCGACTGGACGACCGATATCGCGGTACTCTTTACAGATGAGAGCAGATTTAGTCTGAGTTGCGATTCTAGACACATACACATCTGGACAGAGCGGGGAACACGCAATAACCCCTTAAACATCAACAAAAGGGACTGTTTTGGAGGTCGCGGAGTTCTCGTTCGAGCAGACATAATGCTTGGTAGCCGGACCGACCTTCATATCTCCCAAGGAGGTTCGTCACCTGGGACTGCTATTGTAACGAGGTTCTTCTTCCTTACATGCGTCTTTTCACAAGGGCTATGGGTCCTCAGTTCCTCTTCATGGACGACAACGCTCCACCTCATCGCACAGTTACTGTCGAAGAGCTGTTGGAGAGTGAAGATATTGAACACATGGATTGGTCGGCAAGGTCTCTGGATCTAAATCCCGTCAAGCATGTACGGAACTTACTAGGGAGACCCGTGGTAGCACGTAACTTATCGCCAGTAACGATCCCGAAACTGCGATTGGTGCTGCAAGAGGAACGAGCAGCAGTGTCTTAACAGCTCATTAACAACCAGATATCCAGCATGCACAAATGATGTGAAACCTGCCTAGCAGTCAGGGGAGATCATATCCCCTATTAAAGACCGGATGTTTCTTGCTGGACACCCATCACAGGGATGTTTTGGCCTTTAGTCGCATTGCGCTCCATGCTACTTTTTCAATAAAGCTTCTTTTTATCCCTCTGATTTCTCTTTTAGTAAGTGTTGCTTACATTACTCATGTCCTTAAGTATTGGGGATCTTACGGTATTAAATGTGTTGATTTGGAAAGCTTTTGTACAAAGTTATATTGAAAAAACCGTCTCGTCCTTAAATTTTGCACACCAGTGTATTTCGTATTTTACCAAACTTATAAAACTAGTCAAATTATATTTTCTACTTATAAAATTGAGGGATTTATAAGAAACATTTCATTTGTAATTAAAAAGTCAAACAAAAAGTATTCAATTACGTAAGAGCACTTGATAATAAACGTTTACTAAGAAAGACAGACAAACACAGATATCTTTTTTCCACACGTGAAATCTTCCTTCGCGAAAAAATATTATTAAATACGTTATTAATTTCTTTAAATTGTGTGCTTATGATTAATTATTTATATTACACGAGCTAGACATCAACAAAAACGCAAAGTATCTTTCGATTTCTTCTATTAAACATTTAAATACACTCACGTTTGGGAAAATTGCAACACCAAGAAGGAATCGTCATAATTGAATGCAATTTAATACACAGTTGAGTGGTAGTGGTACAAATAAATGATTAAATGTTCAAAGCAAACAAACAAGAACAAGAGATCAGAATCAGTATTTTGTGTGACCACCACGCGCCGCAATAAGTGCTGCTACACGACGTGGCATGGAGTCAAACAAAGTTTGAATGTCTGACTGAGGAAGAGCATTCCATATCGTTTGTACGCGTACCCAAAGTTCGTCTGCAGACGCAACAGGACGAGGATCACGAGCAAGACGCCGACCAATGACATCCCACACATGTTCAATTGGCGACATATCCGGGGAACACGCAGGCCAAGGAAGAAGCTGTACCTGCTGCGCTGCAAAGAAGGATTTAACAATCCGAGCAGTATGAGGGCGGGCATTGTCCTGTTGAAATACAGCGCCTGGCAAGCTTTGAAGGAAGGGAACAGCTTCGGGCTGTAGAACTTCACGGATATACCGGTTGCTGTTCAGATTGCCCACAATTCGTAGCAATTGAGATCGTCTATGATATGCTATGGCGCCCCAGACCATAACTCCGGGTGTTCGTCCACTGTGGCGTTCGATAATGCACTCCGGAAGGTGGCGTTCACCGGCATAGCGTCTGACACGAATGCGGCCATCATGGTACCACAAATTAAAGCGGGATTCGTCAGAAAACAC
This sequence comes from Stegodyphus mimosarum, assembly GCA_000611955.2. NCBI lineage: Eukaryota > Metazoa > Arthropoda > Arachnida > Araneae > Eresidae > Stegodyphus > Stegodyphus mimosarum. The sequence goes on from KK121244.1 coordinate 359,446, forward strand.
GACATGCTGCCAATCAGCACGCCAGTCTCTATGCTGATTGGCCCATTGTAGCCGCAGGCGGCGATGGTCGTGCGTTAGGGGGATCCTGTATAAAGGAGTCCGTGCGCGCAGTCCACACTGCAGCAGACGTCTACGAATTGATGAAGCACACAATGAAACACCTGTAGCTATTGACCACAGTGCTGCCAATTGTCTAGAGGAAGCTGTACGGTCCGTCCGCGCCATGCGGACCAGGTGTCTATCATCGCGAGCTGACGTCACATTTCGGGGTCCACTCCCGGATTTCCGAGTTGTCCGACACTCGTCCGTCCACTGCTTCCAAACGCGCATCACTGTGCTGCTGTTACGCTGCACACGAGAGGCTACTGCACGATACGACAATCCAGCTTCACGAAGGCCGATGATTCTCCCTCGTTCAAACTCTGTAAGTTGTTCAAATCTCGCTCTCTTTCGTCGACGAGGCATAAGTACAGATTGAGTTAACGTTTACCACTAGCAGATAACCACCGATAACCATACACGCCTGGCTACAGCCGTCTATTTATTCGGATCCATCAGCCGTTCAGAGGGCGCTGCTCAGCATACGCATGCGCTACGGATTTGCAATTCTAATCATTTGCATATCATGCGCTACTTTGCATTTCCTGAAAATTTCAGCTCACTCGCGTAAGTCCTTCATGGTGTTGCAATTTTCACAAACGTGAGTGTATTTTTAAAATGAAATAAATTGTGAAGACTAACATAGGCGTTACTTTAATAAGAAGTTAAAATTCTTAAATTTTTACATTTAACAGAAATTAGTCATCTAATAGTCTGCTACCATAAAGGCAATGCCATTGCGAAGGGAAAAATCAAACGAATAATTATACCATACTTTACTATGTTTTACCTTACGAATTGCACATGCAGACGAAGCATTCTTGTGACGGCTGAAGCTGAACGCAGCATTCCAACTTTAAATAAGTGAATATAAATTTTGGAAAGAGAGCATTTATATAAAAAATTATATGTAAATAGATTATTTGTAGAAAAAAGAGAACTTATATAATTAGAAGAATTTTTATTTCGGAGATATTAGTGTAGGATCAGCATAAAAGTGGTGCTTTTGTTACAGAATCAAGGTTAGGATTTTCTTTAAAGTAGGAGAATGTCTTCAAAATTTAAATTTTGCTAAGATTCTTACAAATATTCCGCTTGAATAGTGTTTGATCAAAGTTAATCCTAATAAAAATTCAGTTATCTCCCTAAATAATTTTCATGCAAATAATTTTAAGTAAAACCAGAATTAAATGTGTATAAAAATGGCTAGAATAACATGTTTTTAATCATTTAGGTTTTCCTTGAACCATATTCTCGTCCACTTTAAGGGAGATGAAACTGTTTTCCTTGGATTTACAATAACAGGAACTCTTTTCTGTTTATATTACTAACGGTATATAAGGTTAAAGGTTGTACAATGAAAGAGGTTTGGGGAATATGTTGCACGTATTTTTTAGGTTAAGAAACATTTCTGCAAACGCGACATTTCTCATGAAATAGGTTTTTTGTATTTTAACACAGAATTTCTTATATTTCATCATACTCGGAAGCTATTCAAAGTTTCATTCCTGCATTAGATTCTCTTCTGTGCTTATTTATTATGCCTGTTAACAAACAATTTGAGAAAGGTTTAGAGCATTTACTTACCCTTGAGTTTCAGATTTAGGTCATCTTGAACTCCGGAGATTGTGGAAACCGTGGATTGGTCCTCGGGAATATCATGACTATTCACCCAGCCACCGCAAGCGAACTGATAGAAGTCATCACAAGGATCTACGGATTCGTCCAAACTAGACAGAACATCAGCAGCTGAAAGGAAAACGAAAATTCTTCAGCTTCAAAAAGAATTTTCAGCTTGTTTACATTAACTGCTGCTTGAATTTCTGAAACATATAATACAAAATTTTGTAGTTAATTATTTTCTGAATCTAAATATCAAATGATGGCAATCCCAAAACAAAGGACCTCAGTCAGTAGACAAACAATATTAGGCTCTTCGCAGCGCTGACGTCACTTACTTGCAGCAGTGGAAGAGACGAAGACACAGAGAGTGTAAGAAGCAGTTATTTTGAGGAAAACTAACAATCATTTTCTTTCTCAAAAGTACATTTTGTAATTTAGTAGCTTTGGTACAGCCCTAGGAAATCATATTAAAAATCTGATTTTTTTAAGTCATCAAATCAGGTGTTACGCTCTTAAATTGAATTCCTTGTAATCTAGACAGAGAAGAAGAGACATTAAAATTAGACAATGTTGTTAGCCAATGATTGACATTAGCCTCATACAACTCTGCGCATTTAAAAAAAAACACTGAAGCTGATTTAATATACTTGATGAATTTTTATCCATACAAGGGAAATATTCTTACAAATGATTGGATTGAAAGAAAGATTTTGAGCACATCATTGCAATTAAAAAAAATAAAGTTTTTAAGTAGAACATTTTTATAAACGCTATTTGTAAACAGAACATTTGCATTCCATTTGCAAATAATATATAATATACAGTAAATATTAAGGATTTCACATTAATTTCTGATCAGCTTAAGATAAATTATAAACCATAATAGGCATTTTTCAAATTAAAAAATTTTTGCTTACATTTGAAGAGTTAATTTGTTTTCGTTAAGTACTAAACGTTACGTTTGTGTATGATTCCTATTCGAAAATATTAAAAGAAACATTTTCAATTATACAAAGGAACGAATCTTCAATTTAGAGGAATATTATTTCTGGTATCATCCATAGGGAGAGGGAAGAGTTCTGCGGGATTTAAAAGGAGAAAGAACGGTTAACGGCTTCAGTGGTGAGCACGAAAATGTAGCTTGCAAATTGAAGACACTAAGAGCGAGATTCAAATGGAACTACTACCATTTAATTCTCCATCTAAAATTAACGGTATATTTTACATTAAAAAATATTCGGACATTTTAAATAATTACATTGATTTGAAGATTAAAGATAAAAAAATCATAGCTGACTGAAAACCCGTTTGAAATTTTACTTAATGCCTTTGGGCATTTGTACAAATAAATAAACTCAGATTTTAATCCTGGAAAGGACCAATCGAAGCAAGAGTAAATTCATAAAGAACTTTGAGGGAGCCCTGTTTTTTATTAAATCGGCAGCAAATGGTTAATATTTACTAGGTCAATATTTTATTTACGTAGCTGATATGCTTTTCAAAATTTCAGGTTCGTCTTCTAGGAAACGTGTTGGTTTCATATACAATTTCATTGCTGTAGTGTGAGAAGGAATTCAAGAGAGAAACGCTCTTAAAATAATGGCATTCTTCGTGGACTGGAATCCTGCATTTCTAAATAACGTATCGGTGCACTAACCGCTCCACCATAGAAGGAATTCATTTAATTCCTTCCAGTTTCAAGAAGATGAATGCAAATTTCTGAGTTTTCATTGATACCGGAATGTTTATACACTATAGGGTACCTATAACAACTCAATCCGTTTTGGTTCAACAAGACAGCGTTGCTGATTTAATTGTATAATATCATTTAATGCATTTCGTTCTGATTAAATTTTATTTGAGATAAAATGTACTACTTTTCTACGACACTGCATATTACGTTTAGTTGCGCAGACGTGGGTAGGCTACGTCGGTTGCTGAAAACATTGTAAGTAATCTATCTGCAAATAGCCGCTCAGACGGTATGGTGGTTAGGGGAGCCGGCTACGATACTAAAAGGCCTGGGTTTGAATCCCGGAGAAGGCATGGCTGTAACCCTCCGTCCCTTCATAGGAGGCAAAGGTGACCTACCTATTAGGTGCCTCACATAATAAAGTGACCACCATCTCTGGCCTTAGTAGCGGCCAAGCCCAAGTCGGGAGACGGCCCGCCATTGGAACAAAAAAAAATCTATCTGCAAATGATGCCTGAATGTTACTGAAAAGAAATCTCAGTGTTGAATCAACCATTAGAGGCTGTTCGCACATTTTTAAGACGATTTTGCTTTGATTTTTGTCATAAAAAATCGACTACTTGGAATTTTATTTTACTCCAACTATATTTTTGAAAGTGTAAATTATCGTCCGCTACTTGACAATTTCGTTTTCATGCGAAATGGCGCTTTTAATCAACACAGTGAAAGCCATGATTTTTCGATATCTGAAGTAACGATGTATGATATTATTTAATAAGAAAGGAAAGAAACGTCAAGGCTTGGTTTAAGGAGAAAATTTGTTCAAAATACCTAGTCAATGATAAACCGGAATGTTTCGAATGTTTCAAAGGTCCTACTTTAATATTAAAAGAAATTCTTTGATATTAAAGGACAGTTGCATAGTCATTAAAATGCTCGATGCCAACTGGAAACAAAGTTATTATAATTTACTTGAATCTTAAAAAGGCAAAAAATCGTAATGTGCATCATCTTTCTCCAAGACATATCGCCGAAAGCGGAACGCACTTCATAATTCTCTATGAAAAACATTTTTTGGATAAACATATTGTCATTATAGATGAACATTGGGTATATTTAAATGATCGCAATAAAAAGAGATCCATTTATTATCATCAAAGTTAAGAAATAATTCTTAGAACATGGTTCAAAGGATTTACAGAAAGTTTTTCAAAGGGATTTGTGATTGTTGTTGGTTTTTCATATAACGACAAATAAAAATTAGCGAGCGCAGAAAACGCCATCGATCAGTAGAACTGCATCAAGACGAAACAAGAAGCCGGTGTCAAAATCCACTGTTAATTTCCTAGAAAAAAAAAGGAACAAGAAACCGGTAATAAGGCTATATGCTTCAATCATATATCCCTACTAAATCTCTTTATGTATCGTCCGTGATCTTTTGAGCTTGTGGACTTTAAAAAAGGTGATTGACCAAAACGTCGATTAAAAACTCTCCTTAGACATTGGAAAGCTGTTCAAGAGTAATAGAATAAAGTACCTCTTTCGCTACTAAAAAAAATTTATTGTTTTGAAAATTACGGTGGAGAAGGATAGTGGAAACTAACGTTAATGAAATGGAGCATTTAATAGACAAACTTTTTAGGTAAAATGTTGCTGTAAATAAAATGAAATTCGTCTAAAATTGCGCGAACAGCCTCTGTATGACTTGAAATTTGGATAGGAAATGTAGGAAAATCAATTTCAGATTTCATTATATATAATTTTGCTTAAGAATTAATTTGCATGAGTTTGCAGTCATAAACATGTCTGGAACATTAAGCATGGCACAATTCTGTCAATAAGGGAATTTTAATCTTTTTCTCACACAGCAAAGTGCTATTTAAGCTCGTGCTGTTCAATGTCTACAGAATAATGATACGTAAATTAAAAAAAAACTTCATATCCGTTTAATATACTTTTGGGCGATATTGAGTTCATCGTTCCTATCTGTGAATTTGAATTTTCAGGTTATAGCTAATAAGCGAGTATAACAGTGTGTAAAAGTAAGAATTACTGAGCCATTGCTCCGTCACCTCAATTAAATCATTATAAACCACAAGCATTGTTGCATTCGTAATAGATTGAATGCACAAGTCGATAAAATGTTAATAAAATTTATTCTTCTTACAAGAAATAAACAAAATGCTGAATATTTCCTCAGAGATATTCGTTTAATATCACAATATCTTAAACGTTAAAAAGAACTGAATTCCAAACAGAGAAGCTAATTCGATCTCACCGCGAATTCGCTAGAATCGATAACAGCACTAAGTAAACAACAACAGTTCGCTTAAAACAACTGCAGCTTAGCTGAGATGTTTCATCCAGCTTTTATAAGCTTTCTAATAAAGCACGAGAACTTTCTCGTATTTTCTAGATTTTTCTGGATAGCAAAAGCAATTACGAGATATCGATTTATTAAATGTTAAATTCACGCGCTCTTGTATTTTTACTTTTCCGGCGAACCGTTCTTTTAGAATTCGTCACGCGCTGCTTTTCACGGGAAAATAAAACAATTTTAATCATAACTCTACTAAAAACAGCAAATTAAATACAAATTCCGTAACACGGTACCCTTCCTAAGGACTGCTCGTCTCGGGCAGTTGCAGAAGAAGCCAAGCGTATAACTAAAGCATCAATACAGTAATAAACATTAAATTACAATAACAATGAACATAAACAATAATTTCAATAAGTAAATTAAAACAAATCAAATACTATAGAATACTAAATACTATCAAATACTAAATACAAATCAAATACTACCAAATGCAAATTTAGAAACAAAACGGACCATGGTCTTATACTATTTACAATACTATCTACAATAATATACACTGAGTACTATGGCCAAAGTAAGGAGCTAAACTATCGTAATGAACGACTTTAAGCTTAGAATGCGATAACTTACGGAACCGAACGTCGTTAAGCCTGTTTTGGACTGTGTATGGACTATCCCAAGGTGACTGTAATTTTGGACAGAGTACTTTCCGTCGAGTCAGATTCCACAACCACACCTTCCTTCCTTCGTTGAATCGATGTCCCGTAGCTCTGGTTTGAGCCTTCAACTTCTCTGCCGCCAAGTTCACTTGCTCTCTTGCAGAACGGTGCATCATTTCAAACCGGGCCTGAACATCTTGGATGTATTCCTCAGGCGAAGAAGGCGCATTCGTTAGGCGACCAAACAAGTCACAAGGCAGGCGAAGGTCTCAACTGATGAGCATCTGGGGTAGAGAATTGTCTGTAGCCTCGGGTTTCTCTTCGATCCTAGTATGATTTCGGTAGCGTTCGGAGCCGCGTCTTTCAGACAACATGTCGGCGTTTCGAGGTGAGGAACTCTTCTGCTGATGCATAGTTATGTTATCTGATGCGGAGAACAGTTTGTCGTCTTTGAAGTCCAAGGAAAAATTGCGTTTCCTTAAAAAGTCCCATCCAAGTATGCAAGGATCTGTAATATCCGCCACATATGCCGCATGATCGTAGGCGGCACTTCCAAGCCTGATGTTGGTGCTTAACTTCCCATTTATGTCAATTGTCTCGTTGGACGCAGTCTAGAGGGTAACACAGGGTGGCGTCCAAATGACTTTATCTTTAAATTGTTGAGCTAAATCTTTCCGAATGATGGTAACATTAGCTGTGTCAATTATCATATTGCAAGGAACTCCATCGATGTGCCCATTAATGGGTAGTCGATTACTGTTGCCAATCGCTGCAGAAATCTTCAGAGCTTTAAAACAGTGTTTTTCATTATCTGGCAACCTCTGCTCCTCGATAATGTCATTAATTTGTTTCCCGCATCGTTGCTGGGAAATGATCTTATTTTCCGTGCTCTGGGGTGTGCTGCAGTTCTTTCGTATGTGGCCTTAAACTCCGCAGTTCCAGCTCGGTTTCGTGTCACCAGCAATCTGTCTCAAGTCATAGAGTTGCCTTGTTAAATAGTCTATCTTATTTTTCGTACCCAGGATTATTTTGCAGTTCTTCCGTACGTGGTGTTCAACACCGCATTTCTAACACCTTCGAGTCAGTTTTTTCTCACTCCTACTCTGTATCAAAGCATTTACTTCTCTGGATAAATCATCTAAACGAGCCATCAATTGATCCACTGGCTGGTGGACTTGTGGAGCTCCTAACTGAGTGTCGGTCTCTGCGTGTTGCTTGCTGGGCTACATCGAATTTCATGGAGTACACTAGAGCGCTTTTTATATCCTTGACATCCGCCATTCGTAGAGCTTTTTGTATTTCAGGATCCCGGATGCGGCCGATAAAGTATTGCAGGAACAGGATTTTAATTGAAGCCTGTTGTAGTTTTTAAAAATTTCTCTCCGAAGCGCATCTCCAATGTGCCGGGTAGAGCTTGGAAGCCTAGTCTCTGGCTTTCTGGAAGAGTTTGAAGAATATCTGCAGCGTCTGCTCTCAAGGAAGCGGCGAGATGACAGGCCTTAGCTTGGGAATTACATCTATTCGCATCCGCCACTATAGAAAATTGCGTCTTATGCACTTGCCAAGAGGTCTTCCCATCATATGTAGATAACTTCAAGGAGGGACGAGCAGGCATGGGTAAAAATTTAAAACTATCAGGATTCCTCCCTGCCGCCGCTACGAATTTCTTTAGGATATCAATTTCTTTGACTATTGCAGAAACCTTGTCATCAATTTCTTCTTCGATTTGGCGTTGTAAGACAAAAACTCTTCCTTCGATTCGTTGTTCCACAACAGAAACTCTATATTCTATTTGTTCATTGGCAGAGGAAACTCTCTCTTCTATTTTTCCTTCCCTAGCCTCAAATTTATTTTCTACTACGCAATAATTTCTACTTCATCAGTTCTTGTCCTGCTTCAATCTTTTCTTGACGAACTTCCATCTTCTCTTGACCAGCTTCCATCCTTTCTTGAACCGCTTTCATCTCCTTTTTAAAGGAATCTTGGCCAGCTTTAACGGAATTTTGGCCAGCTTTAATCTTTATTTACTACTAAATGCAGCAAAGGCTGCCATAAATTGCCTCGATTGTTCTTCCATCGCTCTTGTAATTCGCATTCAAATCCCACTTCTGAAGCCAAAATGTATAGCGTTTGTACGGATTCTTAATGGACTGAATACAGAAGTCCATAAAAAGTTAATAAAATTTATTCTTTTCACAAGAAATGAAACAAAATGCTGAAATATTTCCTACGATATATTCGCACAATATCACAATAACAATATCTCAAACGTTAAACAGAGCTTAATTCAAAACAGTGAAGCTAATTATATCTCACAGCGAATTCACTAGAATCAATAACAACAACAGTTAACAGTCAATAACAACAACAGTTAACAGTCAATAACAACAACAGTTAACAACAAGTAAGTAACAACAGTTTGCCTAAAAACAACTACAACTGAGCTGAGCTGTTTTAATCCGGCTTTTATAAGCTTTCTAGTAAAGCACGAGAACTTTCTCGTATTTTCTCGATTTTTTCTTAGCAAAAACAACTACGAGATATATATTTATTAAATTTAAAATGGACGCGCTCTTGTATTTTTACTTTTCCGACGTAGCTTTCTCTTACAATTCGTCATGCGCTGCGTTGCACGGGGAAATTTAAAAAAAAATTAATTCTACTAAAAATTGCAAATTAAATACAAATTCCGTAACAGTATTATTGTTATTGGTAGCAAATTGTTGCAATTAATGACTAATTGATTATTAGTCATAATTGCCCTGTTGAGGGTTTAATAAACAAGGATTTGTGATGGGCAACCTCATCACAAATGTAAGTATTTTAACAGTAAGTATTCTTTTCTGAAATGAAATCAAACATTGTTGTAAGTTTAATCGAGTGAATGATAATAAAATATGAATATCACCTGCTTTGACGCAACCAGATGTCTGACAGATATCGGAATCTGAGTGATCATCCAAAAGATCTGTGTCCGATGGCAGATGAAACGCTTTTCCAGAATCTAGAAAACAATATATTAATTTTTTTCTAAGTTGTAGCAATAAAACTCATAAACAACATAGAGTTATTCCGATTATATTCCATATAAATCAGTGAATAGAACTTCATTTGTTTTATTAGGCTTAATATCTAAAGTTAAGATTCACCTGATAGGTGTAACAAGTATTGGGCATTCCTTTCGGCTACGGTATTTGTTTGCCAATAATTTAGTAATATTTATGATGCTGCTTAGTCTATCCAATAAAATTAAAGAATCCCACAAATTCTTGTGTAAATGAAATTTGTTCTCAGAAGATTACTCTTATTTCATGCTTTACATACACACACAATATTTTTAGTAATATAAATAGTTCAGTTTCACACACACACCAGTAAACGAATGGCGAAACCGTAGTAGTTCATCACAGATCCAAATGCCTGCAAGAGGCATTCGTGGGTTTTCTCTTAAAACTACGAATTTAAGAGATTGCTTCAATTACGCGAGTTTAGAATGTTTCAATAGTTTTTAAGTTTTGCCATTAATTTTTACACAGGGGTTTTCGTCTTTTTGTTACTAACTTTCTGTCTTTGTTTATTAAACATCAGTTTCTTAGCAGTTACAACATTAAAACTTCGGTAAAGTCACAAAGGATTTAAAAATAGCTTATCTTTAGAATTCCCAATTAAATGCTTTGCCTTTCTTTTTCTATATTCGTTACAACATTTCTTTACAAACAATACATGACGATAACGTTTAGTGCAATAATCCTTTTACTTTTATTTCTATATATATATTACATATAAATTTATTTTTTCAAAATATTAAATGGCTGTAACTTTCGGTGCAACATCCCTTTACTTGGAAAGTGATTCGGTAGCAAGTGAATGAATGAAAAAGTGAGGATCGAGACTTATGGCCCCTGGAACTAAAAAAAAAATCACGCTAAATTCTAAAGTAATTAACAAATCAAAATTTCACAATTATTTTATGTACGCATACGGTATCCTTTATCAAAGTTCCAGTTATATAGAAAACTTACAAATTTAGAGATTTTAAATGTTATCATTGTGCAAATTATTATTTCAGTGAATTTTTCTTTTATCTTTAATGATATGCAACAAAACGCACTTTACCGAAGCTAGCTTTACTGAAACCTTGATTGTCTGAAGAGAGGAAAGATTTAAAAAAAAATCTGAAAGGTTTCAGATTTTTAATTGCATCCAAAGCGCCGTTTTTAAACGTTTTATGCTTTACTTTATTTATTAAATATCATGTTCTTCGCACTTAAACCATAAAATTCAATTCAACAGCAATATCGCAAAATAATTTTAAAATGAGTCTATCTTTAGAATTTCCGCTACACAATTCCTCGCGCTTTAGATAAAAAAGTTTTTTCCCCATAGAGTGTTGCCATTGCTCGCTTTTAAATCGTTTGAGTTTGTTCATCGAAAATTCGTTAAAGTTTCACAAAATATGAAACAGATAATAAAAGAAATTCCAAATTCGGGCTTCCAGATGCGCATATTCGGGTGGAAACGTACATTATTCAAAATTAGATGGCTGTAGGTACGGTTGTTTTATCACATTTGGAGAAATATACATACATTTATGCAGGTTCTTCATTCTTTAATTTCTTTAAATATAATACAGGACTGCAATATTCTGTGGCAACAGTTTGAAAAGTGATTCAGACTTTTGATGTTTCCGATGTAAAATCGCAAAACGAAAACAATAGTTCTTCAGGGACAAAGCCCCTTTGGACTAAACAAAAAAAAAAAAAAATCTAAAAGA
>KK121244.1:370817-446885 GCA_000611955.2 Stegodyphus mimosarum
ATTTAGTTTGTTAATCAGAAATTCGTTGAAATGTTACAAAACATAAAATCGATAATAAAGCAAATTTCAAATTCAAAATTAGGGCTTCCAGATGCCCATATTCACAGTAGGATTACGTCATTCAAAATTCGATGGCTCTAGGTTTTATCACAATGCGAGAAACATGCATACATTTATGCAGATTTTTCATTTTTTAAACTTTAATGCAGAGCGATAACATTTAGTGGCAACAATTTGAAAAGTGAATCGGGCATTCAGAGTGAATCGACGTAAAATCGCAAAACGAAAGTAATAGTCCTTCGGGACTAAATCCCTTTGGACTAAAAATGTAAAGCAAAGACAGTATTAGTTTATACTCAGAAAATCTGAAATTACTCCTCTCCAACATTTTTAAAGTCCTAATACCAGCAACCAAGTTACTAGAGCCACTAAACACTTATGGTTTACCCGGGTTACTCTTGAATTTTGAGTGCGCCTTGTAAATTGATTTTTCATGGTTTCCATTTCCCGGATTAAAACTGAGCCAAATGCCACGATAAATTCCTGGTTATAATTCAATCTAGTCCACCACCTTCAAAAGAGCTCTTTATCTTTCTTGATAAAAGCGTGTGACAATTTTACCTTCTGAGCTTAAATATTGAGCTGTGAAATAAATCTGTAAACGGGAAATGGATTCAAGTATTCTCGTTCATTGGTGAATTAAGTTAATTAAAACATCTGCTGCACCTAAAATCTAGCTACGCTGCCACAAATAGACACATCAAACTAAAGTAAAATTTTATAGATTATTGGCAGTGCATATGAGATGCTTATTGGGCATTTCATGAGAAGGATTTTTAGTGGACAAATTATTGATGCTAAGTTTGGATACAAAAAAAGGATATTTAAATGAGGAACTTATACACTCACGTTTGTAAAAATTGCAACACCATGAAGGACTTACGCGAGTGAGCTGAAATTTTCAGGAAATGCAAAGTAGCGCATGATATGCAAATGATTAGAATTGCAAATCCGTAGCGCATGCGTATGCTGAGCAGCGCCCTCTGAACGGCTGATGGATCCGAAAAAATAGACGGCTGTAGCCAGGCGTGTATGGTTATCGGTGGTTATCTGCTAGTGGTAAACGTTAACTCAATCTGTACTTATGCCTCGTCGACGAAAGAGAGCGAGATTTGAACAACTTACAGAGTTTGAACGAGGGAGAATCATCGGCCTTCGTGAAGCTGGATTGTCGTATCGTGCAGTAGCCTCTCGTGTGCAGCGTAACAGCAGCACAGTGATGCGCGTTTGGAAGCAGTGGACGGACGAGTGTCGGACAACTCGGAAATCCGGGAGTGGACCCCGAAATGTGACGTCAGCTCGCGATGATAGACACCTGGTCCGCATGGCGCGGACGGACCGTACAGCTTCCTCTAGACAATTGGCAGCACTGTGGTCAATAGCTACAGGTGTTTCATTGTGTGCTTCATCAATTCGTAGACGTCTGCTGCAGTGTGGACTGCGCGCACGGACTCCTTTATACAGGATCCCCCTAACGCACGACCATCGCCGCCTGCGGCTACAATGGGCCAATCAGCATAGAGACTGGCGTGCTGATTGGCAGCATGTCGTGTTTTCTGACGAATCCCGCTTTAATTTGTGGTACCATGATGGCCGCATTCGTGTCAGACGCTATGCCGGTGAACGCCACCTTCCGGAGTGCATTATCGAACGCCACAGTGGACGAACACCCGGAGTTATGGTCTGGGGCGCCATAGCATATCATAGACGATCTCAATTGCTACGAATTGTGGGCAATCTGAACAGCAACCGGTATATCCGTGAAGTTCTACAGCCCGAAGCTGTTCCCTTCCTTCAAAGCTTGCCAGGCGCTGTATTTCAACAGGACAATGCCCGCCCTCATACTGCTCGGATTGTTAAATCCTTCTTTGCAGCGCAGCAGGTACAGCTTCTTCCTTGGCCTGCGTGTTCCCCGGATATGTCGCCAATTGAACATGTGTGGGATGTCATTGGTCGGCGTCTTGCTCGTGATCCTCGTCCTGTTGCGTCTGCAGACGAACTTTGGGTACGCGTACAAACGATATGGAATGCTCTTCCTCAGTCAGACATTCAAACTTTGTTTGACTTCATGCCACGTCGTGTAGCAGCACTTATTGCGGCGCGTGGTGGCCACACAAAATACTGATTCTGATCTCTTGTTCTTGTTTGTTTGCTTTGAGCATTTAATCATTTATTTGTACCACTACCACTCAACTGTGTATTAAATTGCATTCAATTATGACGATTCCTTCTTGGTGTTGCAATTTTCACAAACGTGAGTGTATGTATTTATAATTCTTGTGAATATCATCTAATTTCAGATTTTATAAACTACAGTTTCTCTGCCAAACTTGTACTTTTGATCTATATATTATTAAAATCCTTTACGCCTTTTCAGCTTTATTTACGCAGCACTTTTATCTATTTTTTAAAATTAGTAACTGTAATAAAACTGAAATCTAGAACTGCATTGCAATTAGAGATTTATCCTATATAACTAAACATATTGGAAAGCAGTTTCGTGTACGAAAATGAAACATTATTTTCGTAAACAGTGTATACAAGAAAGTGATTGTTTCTATCCAATGTTTTATGAACGACTCAGCAAATTAATGCCTACGTGAAGATTCTGCTGCAATCAGGCGCCTAAAAGGAATTAAAAAGAATCCATAAAAAAGTGCATTAATTTTATTTATTATAGATATGTAAGGTATGAATCGGTATGCATTATCGATATGTGTACTGTGATGTATAGGTTTTCTTTATAATGTTGCAGATATTTATTCCTATTTTTACACGCGGTAAAGTGACTAAAGTAATTGTCATACAAATGTAGTACACAAAAATGTAATACGAATTCATGTTTCCCATAGAACAGGGGTAAAGAGCATTCTATTGTAGTTTGTTATTACGTAAGTTTTTCAAATACATTTAAAAAAAAAAAGTCTGAAAGTTTTGGATTTTAACGGTCACCCAAAGGGTTTGTTACTGATGTGGCAGTCTACCAGTCCGCTATTGCACTCACTCCTGCAAACCCATTTTTTTTGTCCTTTTAGCTTTATTAATGCCATTGTTTTCTTCGCAGTTACGCAATACACAATTTAATTTAATTTAAAAGCAACTTAGCAGCATGTGCATAGCATCCCCGATGGAGAGTTAAGTGTTGTTATTACATTTTACCTATTTTTATCCCAGACGAGCTATTAGTTTCGAAACGGCATCTTGCGTTGTTTCACTCTAAATGTCCGTTTCACCTTTCAGATTGTTGCCACCAAATATTTTCGCCCTGTATTATATTTAAAGAAATTAAATAATGAAGAATCTGCATGAACGTACCTATGTTTTTCGCATTGTTAAAAGAAGATGGTACCTAGAGCCATCAAATTTTTAACAACGTAATCCTCCACCCGAACATGGGTATTTGGACGTCCGAATATTGAATTCGGAAGTTTTCTTATTACCTATTTCATATTTTGTAAAATTCTAACCGGATTTTCGATTAACAAACTCAATGATTTCAGAGAGAGCAATGGCAACACTGTACAGAAAATAACTTTTTATCTCCAGTACGCGAGATTGCATATCGGAAATTCTAAAGATCTGCTGTTTTTAAATATTTTGTTACATTGCTGCTGAGTTGAATTTTATGTGGTTTAATTCCGAGGATAGTGATATTTAATAAATAAAAGTAACACATAAAACGTTAAAAAAGCGCCCCTTTAGGGGTAATATAAAAACTGAACGCTTTCAGATTTTTTTTTTACAGTCTCAGATTATAACATCAATAGTCAATTATCTTATTACAATGACTTGAAAACATTTCTTTTTGCGCCTTTATTATTAACGTATTGCGTATTAACTTTAACTAAATATCGCGTTTCTCGCACGTACATCACATAAAATTCAATTCAATAACAAAGTTACAAAATAATTAAAAACACCTAGTTCAGATTTCCGATAGACAGTCTCCAGCTCTGGACATGAAACTATTTTATTTCGTATAGTCTTGTCACTGTTCGTTTTGAAATCATTAAGTTTATTAATCAAAAATTCACTAAAGATTTAAAAATATGAATTAAGAAAGCGCATAAAAAATCTAAAAGATTTCAGATTTTACATTACGCCCAAAGAGGCATTTTGTAACGCTGTGTGTCTTATCTTTATTTATTAAATATGATGTTCTTCGCAATTAAACCATAAAATTAAGATAAGATTGTGACATAATTTTAAAATGAGCATATCTTTAGATTTTCCGATGCACAGTCTTGCAAGCTGGAGATAAACTTTTTTTTGGGGGGTACAGCGTTTGAAATCGCTGAGTTTGCGAATGAAAAATTCATTAACGGTTTACAAAACATGAAATCGATAATAAAATAAATTCTAAATTGCAAATTTGGGTTTCCAGATGCCCACAATCGGTGGAAACGTACGTTATGTTATTCAAAATGCGTGGTTCTAGGTAGCCTTGTTTTATTACAATGCGAGAAATATACATACATTACATACATTTATGCAGATTCTCCATTATTTAATTTCTTAAATAATGAACTCTAATATTTGGTGGCAATAATTTGAAAAGTAAAGCGACATTTATACTGAACCAACGCAAAATGCCAAAACGGAATTAATAGATCTTCTGAGCAAACTTTCCCTTTGGACTAAAAATAAACATATTATACAACGTCATTCTTTGAAAATATTGAATATATTTCCCTAGATGAATCATGAATGAAATGCGTTTTCATTATTTAAATCAATCCGATTGAAAAATAAAAAACGAAATTAGAAAAAAAAACGAATATTACGCAATTTAAGAACTGCATCTATTGGTTCCAATTAGTTTAGTTTATTAATCTACAACATAGAAATTCAATTTGAAAGACATCTTACATTTCGTCGAATGGTAAAAGAGGCGAATTAAAACTGAAACGACTTATTTATAGTGATCCGATGCCAAAATCCTCTTTTGAGGCTAATAGCGCATTTGTGCTATTTAAGTAAGCTTACATAATTATAAAGTTTAGTTAAGATGTATGAATATGGAAATTTCATATTTACTGTTGCAACAAAATAAGTTTTGAGTTAAACAGATTTAAATTTAATTCTCCTTTTGTTCTCTAATATCTGATTGTATAATGGTTTCTGCAGAGAGTTTACAACTGTTAAAAGGCTCATTTTTATTATATATATATTATAAGGTAGCAGTGTGCTATTTAACTAACCGTGCATTTTGCACTGCAGATGACGTCTAAGGAGATGTAGTAACATGAAATATAAGTAGTTGTTTTACAATATACTCCATCAGAATAGCAAAAATTACTACTGTATTTTAAATAATTTTTTTAAATATATATATATATCAATAACAAAAATTTCTTTTTTAATTTACAAATTACATTTTTGTTGATACATTTCTTTACCATTACTTGGTCACAGCATAAATTATATTAACCGAAACCTAAAAGAATACCCTAAATTTTTTAAATACTTAAAAAAATCATATTATTTGTAAAGAGATTAATAGTTTCACATAAACTAACTTGTCTATTAAATAGCCTACAAAGAAAATAAGTAAATGTTTAGATTATTTCCAAGAAATAAATGCCGAGCAGTAATAAATTCTCTTAATATATATTTTAAGGTTAAGCTGCGCATACAAATATAAGTCAAAGACGGTTCGAGAAAAGAAGTTTTCAATAAAAATCTGATATTTTCTACTACCGCCAGTATGAAACTTTCCTTCCACACTGAAATTTTAATCCTAAGTTAATTTACGAAATGTTTTCCGAATCTAATTTATTTGGAAACTTATTATTGTTGACATTTAAAATAAAAAATACTGTAATTGATTTCATATAATTCTTATTTGTTTTAATATCAAAAGAAATTATTACCTGAAAAGAAAATTAACAGATGTGTTAAAAGGAGGAACCACATGTCTGTTTAGTTGCCTAAACTAAAAGTAACTACTCTCAGTTTAACACTTACTTTCTAAAGAGTGAGATAACGAAGAAATATATCTCTCTTTCTAATTAAAATTCAGATACTTAATATTTCCTTCCTTATTTCCCTATCAGCCGGATATCCTTAAATGTTCATAATTGCATCCTTAGACGGATATGAAAAGCAAACTGGCTGTTAAATTTCATTCTATAATACGTTTAGAAAAAAATAGGAATTTAACGTTGCAACTTTTATAATGCACCTTCAATTTAAGTTAAATAACTTCACCTTTTAACTAATTACAGTGATGGTTAAATGCTCAGCACCTGGTAATTATTAATTACATGTGTGGCATTTAACTGCTTCCCTGCTTAAATAAAGAAATCGGCAATATAAATAAAATAATATAAACATAAATCTAAAATATTATTGAATATTTGACCACAAGTACATTTATAAAATCTGTAATATTAATGAAACAAAATCGTTGAATGTTTGACAGTCAAGACTTGTTTCGTTTTAACTGCTTGCTTAATGTTTATTAACGTTTGTTCCGTATTGTGAACTTTGAGAGCTTTAGAAGAGAATATCCTTTTTTAAATTACGCAATTTAATCAAACCCATAAAAAACATACAACTCTTTTAATATTCTTGATCATATGTGACTAAAATAAAAATAGCGGAGCTCATGTATAAAACTTTTTTAAGGTATTAGCAGAATTTCAAAGAGAAGTATTGACAGAAGTATAAAGTATTTTCTTCCTCCTTCCAGCATGTTAGCGTGGTGTAACGGTAGCACACTCGGCGCGTATCGAGTGGTCGAGGTTCGAATCCCGGCTAGGGCATTCCACATTATTTACGTCTCCTGTTTCAAAATAACCTGAAGATTCTACAAGTGTTCTCCATTCTGACCGCATGCTTTCTTGTTATTATTGGAAACATGTCCAGTTAACAGTCGGGTGTACCGGAGCTTGAATTCTGTCTAGAGTTTTCATCGTTTTTCAAATTTCCTGCTTCAAAGCACGCCTAATGACTGTAGATGTAAAGTGTGCAGAATATTATGACAGCCAAAAATTATTTTATACTTCTTAGTGCATATCAGTCAAGTTCAGTAATTTCCAAATATTTTAATGTATTTTTGTGCTTTGTGCATTTTAGTTTTTAAAAGAAAAAAAGAAAGTTTTTCTGAAACTAGGAAAATTACTTTTCTCAATCTGCTTTAGGATTCTCTTTAATATAGAAATCCGATCTCATCATAATGCGCCTTATGCCGTCATCTATACACACCTATGAGAAAATCCCTAAGTGTAGCTTCTTTACTTATTTGAGCACAACTTAGTCAACAACTAATTCAACTTCAGCTATTAGTAAATACTAACTTTTGATAAATACGTACTAAACCAAGGGTCTCACGTTATAAGGTATTCTCTCTCTTTGCAGCATGATTTCGTTGTGTAGTACTCGGCGGGTATTCAGAGGTCCAAGTTCGAGCCCCGGGGAGGGCATTGCACATTTTTCGTTAATCCTGCTTTAAAAAATTTATGTCTTTACAGTGGCACCCGAACTAAAAGATGGCGGACAATAATTCGTCACTACCAGAATTTGACGATTGGATTCCCTAATCCCCAGTTGTCCTTTAAATGGAGAAGTACATAAGAGGTTTTCTCCATTCTTCCAGCATGCCATGGTGGTGTAAAGGTATTCTCGTATTCGAGGCGCGTATTCAAGAGATCCAGGTTCGAGCCCCGGCAAGATAGAAAATATATTAGATTTCTTTAGAAATTGTATTAGCTTATTCATTCCATCCGTGAAATCTTTGTGTAGGAAATCTAGTTCTTATTTATCCATACCTTTTTGTTATGGCAAAGTTCAGATTTTTTTTTCTGAATAATACTTTCAGTCTTCCGACATTTTCATAATTTTCTAGAATTTCTGCCAATGTTGAAGCCAAATAATCTGTAACCATTCGACAGCAGCACTGGCATGAATTTCAACCGGAACAAGAGTTTGCATTTAACCTCTGACAAAACATTCCTTTAACGCAGTAAAAAAATTCATTTCCATCTATGTATTTATTAAAATACTTCCTTAAACATAAAATGTACGAAGTGCATGTTAAACAAGTTTCATTGAAACTTTTCTGGGCTAAATTTAATTTTCCTAAGTAATTTCTTTTTAATATTCCGTATATATGATTCTATTTCCAACTCACGAGCAATATGTTGAACAATATAAGTATTCAAAAGTCCTAATAAGCGTGGTATCCTTTAATTTTTTCTACATTTTTTGTTTCCGAAAGTCTCTTGAAAATCCATAGTGCATAAAGCAATGCCCCTCTTTCTAAATATAACAATTTAACTGTCTAATTATGTCCATTTACCGGAAGATCGAATTTCAGAATCGAATTTGCTTATAGAGATACTCCCGAGTAGCTTTTTCCTAACATCTGCTTTATCATTTTAACATCTGATCTGCGTCTCGCTTTCGAACTTATATTCTCTTATTTTTTAAAATCTATGTTTCTTCCTTTTTAGCTTACCTGTACAACATCCGTAATTTTATTTCATTTTTTCCTATTGCTGTTTTATTTCTTGCATAATAGTCTGTAAAATATTCTTAATGAATAGTTTCTTATATTCGACACTCTTCATTATTTTTTTATCTAATTGGCAAACATTATTATAAGCGTTAAACGTTTCATCAAATTCATCGCCAAGCTTCAGGAAGTCAGCCCCTTGAGACCCAAATTCTACACAAAAATTTTAATTTAATATCTTTATTACACTTATCTCATTCACTCCAGATATATTTAATGAAAAGTAATTTTAAAGTACTTATCAGTCATTCAACTTTAATTAATAATTCTTTGAAAAGGAATCAGAGCTCCACTTTCATAAAATGAAGAAAACTTCGCTTTAATTATTTTCCTATACTAGAGGTATAGAAACAACTTTAATAAAAATTATTTGAGTTATTTCGAATTCTGATTATTGACACCAAATTAAAATCGGTCAGAAATAAATCGATATTGTCAACGGTGTAAAGTTACATATACATAATTGAATTTGGGAAACTAAAATGAAAAGGGAATTTTTCGAGAATCTGTAAGAACCATGATCCCCTACCCACTTCTTAATTTCATGAACTTTGCAAAATAATTTTAACAGACATTTGGAAAAGAAAAGGTGAAAATATATAAAAAATGCTAGAGTCTTAACCATAGTTAATCTCTTTCATTCAAAGCTCCAAACAGAACTTGTCAAGTATATTTTCACTTTTTCTATGATTTCTACATGATTTCTACTGATTTTCTACATGTTTATCTTTCATCTTCAAGTAGGAGTTTCGAAAACTTTCTAAATAGTTCTCTCGCTCTCTCTCTCTATATATATATGTATAGGTTATTGCAGGCTATAAGTTTGTTAGTATCTTTTTAGGTAATCACTCCAGATAAGCAGGAAAATACTGTCTACTTATTATAAAAAATTCACAATATATATCATAATAAAATGCCTAAACAGCATAAGATGAGTATGGATATTAAGCTCATGAGAGATAATGTAAATTATCAAAAATCATTCACAAATTAAACATTATATTACACTTTACCTAATTTTCATTAAACGTTGGATCTTAGAGCTGATTAGCAGCTCACTCATCCGAGCTCTCGGAGCAACACCAGACGAGTTTGGTGAAGCACGGGCCACTGGTAGCTTCGGGAAAAAGTCGCCAAGCACATGAGGAGTGTATTTGCCCATATTCCTCGTTCCACATAAATGATTTTTACATCTCAAATGTTGGTGGTCACAGTGTCAGAATAAGTACTTGCATACAAAATGCATCGCTACGAGTACAAAATAAACCTTAAAACTAACAAATAATAACTAAGCAGATCAATGCACAATGTTACGACAATAAATAAACACAATAATATAATCAACACGAATTATATATTGACAGGGGTTTGCAATATCGCTCCCGTCTTAATAACTTCACCTCCTTGTAGCTACAACCCCTAAGAGCATGGACCTTAGTTACCATAATAGGATGCAAATCTATTCAAGGTTTAGAATGAGGAATTCTTTGGATATACACCATTAGATAGTTTCGTTTCCTGATCACGTTATTGACCTGTCATATTATCTCGTCTACATTCTTTCACTCGTTTTGTGTATCTTTCCCTTGGTTAACAGACGAGTGTCTTCTAGAGGAGCCTGCATATTTTTAGGTCGTGATCAGGTGAAGAATACGTGTCCAGCGGTAGTCTGAAGTACAGGTAACAAAGCATACTAAGATCACGTCCCAAAATCATTTCAGACTGAGAAATTCCTGTGCTGTTATGAAGGCTATGAGGAATAATGGTAGTTTTTAAAAGTTCTGTTGGATCCAAAATAAGAGCAAAGAGAATCTGTCCAATGCTATTAGATCAAATCTCTCCACTATGCTGTCGCATTGTGGATCTAAAGGAGAAGTTTGAGTCTAAACGTCTATATGGTTCTTTGAATATGTCATACGTGAAGCTTGTTTCCATATCAAAGTGAATAAGAGCCACTTCAAATCTTAAAATTCAGTGTTCTTCTACCTCAACTGAAGCTTCTTGGTCGAGTATCGCATACGCTTTTATTCATTCACTAAAGCAGACCGTAACGACGACGATGTCCTTGTTTCGCTTAGTTGTGCGAAGTAAAGGAATTATATTATCAAGCAATCCTTTCGAATGATGCTCCTATAATGTATCGCTATAATCTTCCTCGTTCACGTGTTTGCGTGATTTTTCAAGCCCCATATGCATAACAGGATTTACACTACTTTTTCTCATCTACTTTGATTTTGACCCAGAAGAAATTTTCGCGAACATTTAGGATTGTCTTTGTTACATTAATGTGACCTACAATAGGGCTAATGATGGAGCTATTGGAGAACGCTTCCCATTTCGGATTAATTCTATTAATGTCTGTGTAAGGTTCGAAAGAATTATGAGAACCGCCAAATAGGCAAATTCCGCCAAATGTGGACCTTGGCGATGAAACGTGAAAGAACTGAAAAAAAAAATTACAGGACAGTGGGGGGTTGGAGAGTGGTGTGTGTATGGATCGGCATAGTTGCCGAAGTTAAATTTGTACCCTTATTTTCATTTATTTTATATTTATTGTGTGTGTATAATAAAAGCACGTTCGTGTAAATCTGAGTGATCATTCTGGTGCTATTCAATCACTTATTAGGAATATTCAAGTTCTTTCTTTTTGGAAACAGAAGGTCTATTAAAAATGAAAGTGGAGTGTTCGTTTTTCAAGTTAATTTGTTATAATTCCATTATTTCAAAAGTGTCAAGGTGTCGTGTGATTAGTGACCAGCCACTCATCGAGTTTCTTATAGTACAAATTCAACGCTGTAGAGTGATAAGCTAAAACCGAAAGCAATTGTGATCATCTTTATCAGGATACATGGTAAGTGTAAACAAGAAGGAAACTTTATTGGCGCAGCCGGTAGGATGAAGAAATCTTTAGATACCAAGGGAAAGCCTAATTAGAAGGTGAGAAATTAAATTAATATTCCTGCACACAACAAATTAAGTTTTTGTGCCATTATTAAATCCGGTTTAGATGCTAAATAAAATACGTTTACTTTTGGTTGGTGTAATACGAGTAAATATAATTGCATATTATATGAAATGTTGTGAAAATTGATATTTTTAGCAAAGTGTTGGTTAGTTTGAAAATATCGTAAGGTTGCTATTTCATTAACACATTTTAGAATTCTAATAAGTTGCAAGTATTACAGTTGAAAATGTTTTAAATAATGAATGGTTTGAAATAATGGTTAAAATTAATCATTGTATTCATTAAAATTGTGATAAATTATAGATAATACTTCTGATTATTTCTGAAATTATTTAAATTAATTAAAATAATCTAGGTATTCTTATTGTTCAGAAAATAGTTACAGTGGTTTCTTCTAACGTAAAATATACGAGTTATTATCGTTTGGTGTGAATAACTAATAATTATACAAAATCTAAATGTGAAAGCTAATATTCTTGAGTAAAGTGTTGGATAAATTGGTATATTGCTTTGAGTTGCCATTTTATTTATTTAGAATTGTTGAAGACGATGGTATTATTATTAAGAATGTTTTGATTGTATAAATGAATATGTCATGGTAAGAATGTCATAAATATAGCAATATTGTAAAAGATATTTTTTTATAGTATATATAAAACAAAAGAAGTTAAAGGTAAAACTTTTGAATGCATTTTAGTATATGATTATGTTGTTATAATTTGTGAAACGTTACGCACACTTTACATTCAGTTAGTGATTATAATTTTGGTTATTAGTAAGAAATTTGTTATAAAGTGTTAAGAATGGCTTTTCTGGGTAGAGCTAAAAAGGAAGATTTAAAAATCTTAGCTGAGGAACTGGGGGAGAAGATACTTCCGGAATATAAGGTTGTAGATTTAAAAAGAATAATTATGGGTAGCAAGGAATATGAAGAGAATTTTGTAATGGAACTATTAAACACCATTAAGAATGAAAGAATCGAAAGAGAAGCGTTAGAAGCAAGGAAAATGGATTATGAACTTGAGAAGTTACGGATCGAAGCAGCTAGTAGGAGCGCAGAAGCGACGGTTAATTCGGGACAGGTTGATGAGAACATAAAATCGCGTTATGAACTTCGGAAATTAATGCAAAAATTTGATCCAAAAGAGGGAGACATAAGCCTTTATTTAACCTTATTTGAAAGGCAGGCTAGTAGAACTCACGTAGAAGAAACAGACTGGGTTTCACATCTCTTGAGCTTATTACCTTCTGAAATAGCACAACTAATAGCACGTGAACCTGTTGATAAAGCTGAGGATTACAAACACGTAAAAGATCTTCTTCTTAAAAGATTTAAGTTAAGTCCTGAAAAATTCCGTCAAAAATTTTTTCATCATCAGAAATCGCATGATAAAACATGGAAGGATTTTTCATTTGAAATAGGGAGTTATTTCGAAGAATGGATTACAGGGTTAAAAGTTACGACCTTTGAGCAATTAAAGAATCTTATGATATCGGATCAAATAAAAAGTAGAGTATCGAGTGAAGTAAAACGTCATTTTATAGACGATTGGACTAAAATCGTAGTTCCATCCGAATTAACCGATCGGTTAGATGACTATGAAAACATGAGAGAGAATGATAGGAGATATACTTCTTGTAGTAAACCAAAGGAGAATGTCCGACATGGCAACTGGGCTAGTAAACCTTCAGAACAGGAAGTCTGTGGATTCAACCGAAACACAGCTGGTACTTCAAATTTTAATCAGCGAAGGCCAAATCAGCAACATCCGTCGTATCGAAATGATACATATAATCCACAAAAATCACAAATGCGAAAAGAAACACCAGCCAGTACAAAACCGAAATTCATTTCAAAACCTAAATGTTTTGTATGTGGTGAAGAGACGCATTTTGCAAGAGCATGTCCGTCCCATAAAGAACAACATACCAAACCTAGAGTAGAAAGGTCATCAGGTGAATTAATATAAACAACAACAACGAGTAAAGAAAATGATGTTGAGTTACTTTCTGCTCGTATTAGTGTTCCAATGTCACCTTTGGCTGAAACAAATGTTATCGAATTTGATAAATTAAACAGGGTAGAAATGAAGTGTGGAAAGATAAGCTTTCAAGGAGTAGTCGACTCCGGTGCTCAAATATCTGTGATTCTGAATGACTTGGTTCCTGACGACTGTGACGATGGAGAGGGAAAAATTAAAATTATTTCTGCATTTGGGGAAGCTGAAACTGCAACGTTAAGAGTGGTTCCTATGAAAATCAATGATGGCTATCATGACGAGGTACCGATAACTTACGCAGTGTCTAAAAAATTAGTGAGCGATATGTTGATATGTAGCACCGCATATCAAGCATTGTCTGAAAATATAAAATTAAGTGAGACCATAGAAGAGATGCGAGATAGCACTGTTCAAGAAGTGAGTGTGAGGTATATTCTGAAAATAGGAAATCGTTTATTAAGTTACAAAGGGAAGATGAATCATTGAAAAATCCTTGGACTTTAGCCGAGAATAATCAAAACTCATATACCTTAGAGGGCGAATTACTATTGCATTCTGAAGTGATTTGTGGAGAAAAAGTGAAACAAGTAGTGTTACCCTTATGTAAGCGAGAATACGTTTTGAAAATCGCGCACGATGTTCCTTTAGCAGGGCACTTAGGGGAACAGAAGACGAAAAAACGTATCAAATATTGTTTTACTGGCCAACAATTAAAAGTGATGTAAAAAAGTACTGCGAGAGTTGTAGACAGTGTCAGCTACGAAGGACGGTTACCTACAGAGATGGAATTCCTATTCAGCCAATCGTAAGGCCCGAGAACCCATTTGAGATATGGAGTGTAGACTGCATTGGTCCACTAGAACCACCCTCGCGTAGGGGGCACAAACGTTCGTTCCCGCAAACATACAAGCAAAAACGACTTGTGATGTTCTTATGAAAATTTTTATCCAGACAGGATTTCCAAAAATTATCTGCACTGACCAAGGAACTAACTTTACTTCGCAGCTAACGAAGGACTTTTTAGATGTTTTGGGAAAGCTCCCAGGTTTTCTTCACCAGGTCATCCAGAAAGCATGGGTGCAGTAGAACGATGGAACGAACACTAAAAGAAATGTTGAATAAAAACATTCAAGACCATAACCGCGATTGGGATTTCCATCTTCCGTATTTGTTATTCGCGTACCGTGAAGTTCCTTACAGTACCACTGGTATTTCTCCATACCAAATGGCGTATGGTCGTCTTCCAAGAGGACCTTTAACATGGATTAATGACTTTTGGACTGGTAAGAGAGATATACCAATCACAGCTTCTCGTACCATTGAACCTATTTGGATGATTTACAAGATAAATTACGAAGTTCTCACGCTATAGCATATGATAACGCAAATAAAAACCAAAGTGATTACGCTCGTAGGTATAATATGAGGTCACGCGAGAAATCATTCGAAGTAGGAGATCAAGTGTTAGTCTTTGTCCCATCATCATCGCATAAATTACTAAATACCTGGCAAGGACCAGCCACCGTCGTGAAACTCACAAGACCACATTCTGCTTTAGTTCGTCTGGAAAATGGAAGTACGAGGGAGTTCCACGTGAATAAATTACGTCCGTATGTGTCAAGAGTGCAACATATAGGATTAATCTTTTAACAGGATGATGACTTTGGAGATATACACTATGCTCCTACTGACCAGAATAAAAGGACACGATAAGATATTATTATAAGGTGTATTCAAAATAGTCATGGACGGCTGGATGAACAACAGTGTCACGAACTTGGCAATATATTATGTAAGTTCGCAAAAGTTTTTAGTAACAATCCTGGTAGTGCGAAAGTTGATGGACATTCCGTCAGATTAATTCCCGGGTGCACTCCAAAGAAATTACACCCATATAGAATCCCAGTTATACTTCAAGAAGAAGTTGATCGGCAAATCGATCAGTTGCTGAAGCTTGAATTGATAGAGCCTAGCGATAGCGATTGGGCTCATCCTGTGGTATGCGTAGCGAAAAAAGACGGGAACGTACGTCTATGCGTTGATTTCAGATTGTTAAATAAATATACTGTTCCAGACGCATATCCAATGAAACATGCAACAGAATTACTCTACGAGATCGGGAAGGCTCAATACATCACCGTATTAGACTTGACGAAGGGATATTGGCAGATCCCGATGAAAGAAGAAGACAAGCATTTTACGGCATTTGCGACGCACTCAGGCCATTATCAATGGAAAGTATTACCAATTGGAATGAAAAATGCAGGAAGCACATTTCAAAAAGTGATGGACAAAGTTTTAAGTCCGCATAAAAAGTACTGTCGTTCGTATATCGACGATTTGGCAATTTTTTCCGAAAGCTGGAAGGAGCATTTAGAACACGTAAAGGAGGTATTAAAAACCTTACGAAGAGTAGGACTTACTGTAAACTTCGAAAAATGTGATTTTGGAAAGAGGGAAGTGAAATTATATTATAGGTTCTATAATATATTACCATATTATAGGTTCTGGAAAACATTCACCAGATCCAGAAAAAGTGGAGGCTATGAAAAAGATGCCAACTAAGAAAAAGGAAGTTCGAGGCATTTTAGGACTTGCTAGCTACTATCGTGATTATATTCCAGATTTTGCCACTCTAGTGCTACCCTTGACAAACTTGACAAGGAAGAGAGTACCCATTAAAATTCCATGGGGCAATGAGGAAGAAACAGCTTTTCAAAAATTAAAGCAAAAACTTTCCGATATCCCATCGCTGTTTATTCCAGTACTAAATAAACCATTCCAGTTATATACTGACGCTTCAGCAACAGCTATAGGTGCCTGTCTGTCTCAAACTGACGATCAAGGGAAAGAACACCCAATAGCATTTTTCAGCAGAAAACTAACACCCTTTCAGAGCAGATGATCCATAATAAAGAGAGAAGCCTACAGTGTTTTGTCAGGTCTTCAGAAGTTTGATACATGGATTTTTGGAGCAGAAGTCCAGGTCGTATCCGACCATAATCCACTGACGTATTTAGCACAATCTCAACCATACGGAGTCAAGCTCGTGCGTTGGGCATTAGCCTTACAAAGGTACAACGTAAAGATTTCCTACCGAAAGGGGCGTCAGCACGGAAATGCAGACGCTCTATCTAGATTACCTTCTGACTCAGCAATTGGGTAGCATGATATACGGATTCAATCAAACTAATATGATGTATGCATTATAGAAACATGCGTATTATATAATAATTGTGTTGTATTTAAAAAAATATTACGTATGATGAATAATTGATATAGTATTGTGTGTTTTGATGTAAATGTGTCATATATTTGTTGTTGTATGTATAAGTATTTGTATCTCTTGTTTGTGTATTTAAAAATAATGGCACATATAGCGTAGGACTTTCTGTGTGCAGGGATACCATGAAACAGGGAACCCAAATCATGAACTGTGCGTATGGTCTCTAAGGAGACTATACGTTTGTGAAGGAGGGACGTGTAAGGTTCCAAAGAATTATGAGAACCACCAAATAGGCAAATTCTGCCAAATGTGGACCTTGGCGATGAAACGTGAAAGAACTGAAAAAAAATTACAGGACAGTGGGGGTTGGAGAGTGGTGTGTGTATGGATCGGCATAGTTGCCGAAGTTAAATTTGTACCCTTATTTTCATTTATTTTATATTTATTGTGTGTGTATAATAAAAGCACGTTCGTGTAAATCTGAGTGATCATTCTGGTGCTATTCAATCACTTATTAGGAATATTCAAGTTCTTTCTTTTTGGAAACAGAAGGTCTATTTAAAACGAAAGTGGAGTGTTCGTTTTTCAAGTTAATGTGTTATAATTCCATTATTTCAAAAGTGTCAAGGTGTCGTGTGATTAGTTATCGGCCACTCATCGAGTTTCTTATACTATAAATTCAACGCTGTAGAGTGATAAGTTAAAACTGAAAGCAATTGTGATCATCTTTATCAGGATACATGGTAAGTGTAAACAAGAAGGAAACCTTATTGTCTGAATTCAGAATCTTCCATTTGGCCTTTTTAAATTTTCACAGCTTCAAGTATCTGTCTATGATGTTATGGAAGTGTTAATCTATCTTAACTCTGGAATTTCAAAGCCATATTTTCCCTCGTCTTTCGGCAGTTTTTGCAATTTTCAGGACAAGGTCTTCATAAATGTGCATCAGCGTTACCATACGAAGTTCTTTTAATCTGTCGAATTTCCATGTATGTTCCTGTAACCCTTGTATCCATATAACCACATGACCCTTTTTGAAATTAAGCATCTAAATTAATGAGGCATGTTTTAAGGATGCTTCGTGCAATGATAATGATGGAAATGTTCACTGCCTTCACAGCTATATTCTGGTCACACAGTAATTCTTTTTTGGCTTTGACAGTCTCTTACTAAAATTGAAAACATCATGCTCCTGGCCTTCAACTTCTTGTGAATTACCAACTCCAATTCTTTCTTTCTTGACATATGCATTGCGAATAATGTCGTGTTCAGTTTTGAGATAGAAGGAAATTATCTATGCACTTGTGTTAGAGAAAATTAAAGAAAAGCGTAACATTAAAATAAAAATTGCTGTTTTTTGTTCAGACTTTAAAATATATTTGGATTACATAAATTTTGCATATTTTTACATAAATATCTATAACTACATATTGATAGAGCTAGTACTTTAGCAAAAGAAAGAAAATAATTTCATGCATTGTTACGTTTTTATGCTTATATCCATACGTGCCTTGCTCATTACATTTAATCAGTGATCTACAATTACTTACATAATCAATCTATAACCAATGGCAAATGAACGTATGCGGATTTTAAAATAAGATGAGTTACCGAGTTATCACTGAAAATTAATTATTTGTTGAATTTTGCACACTTTCTTTTATTTTTATCTAGTTATTATCTTACGAAAATCCTAATAATTCATGAAAAATGTTTCAGTAGTGAAATGCATACACTGTTCTCTTACGAATATTATTAGGATCATATAAATTAAGTATGAAAATAACTAGATAAAATTTAAAACTAATGGCACATTTTTAATACCAAAAATGCTCAAAAATCTTAAACTTGTTTATTTCTGGTTACATAACTAAAAATAAACTTATTTTTTATTTATATGTATTACAATTTCATTTATTAGATATTTTTCAGTTCGGTTTTGCTTGCATGCAAGACAGTATGAGTCTCCACAGAATTCGTATAATTAAAAAGTTAACAATTTCAATACAGAACTTTTGAGCTTTCTACTTTAGGATAATTTTTTCTCTTAATATTGTTTTCCAGATAAATATTAGCCTAATATCGCGAAACTAAAAAAAAAAACAAAAAAAAAAAAAAAACGAACAGATAGTTGAATTACTTAAGTGAAAGCTATAGATTATACTATAATAGCAGATAGTGTCTATTAAGTCTGTTAAGAATACTTATAAACACCTAAGTTCTGAAAAAGGCCATCAAAGTTCTTAGGAGCAACCACCTCACAGCAAAGCAGCGCACCCCCCTCTACGGCAAACGCCGGCAGTCTCCACTACAGGTGGGTAGTCCACAACCTTACACGTTCACACCAAATGCCTATCTTTCCAAAGAGAGGTCCAAGAATGCAAGACACACAGACCATGCGCTCACATACAAAGAACGGAAACCCAATGCGCATTTTCAAACCTGTCACGATTCCCGATCTCCGCCCCGAAGTGACGATCCCCAGAGAACGCTGAAAGGGATTACTCACTCGCACTAGACCCTACCTTCTCAAAGACCCCGAATCAACAACATTGTCTAGTAAGACTTTATTCAGAGTACGGTTTTATCATCATTAAGCTTTGTGGTTTAAGGCATAAAAGTCATTAAGTCTATTTATACTTGTTTAGCAGGATTTAAGCCAAAGCCAATGAGGGAAGGGTAAGTTACGAGTGCGTAAATGTGTCACTGACTCAGAGAAACCATCCGCCAATATTTGCTTCGCTGTATTTGGTGGTTCTTATACAAAATGGGTATAAAACTGAAAACTTAGAACTTTTAGCCAAAATATTTCAACCAGTTCTTATGACGTAGCAACGTTTGATTGCTTAACAACGAAGTTCAACTTAAACTACTTATGACATTAAAACCACTGTCTGAACGAAGCTTAGAGGTCTCTCACTACCATAATTCTGAGAACTACTTCAATCCATCCCGGAGGCATCCATCTTCTCCAGCCCTCAGCAACTAGAACGGACATGCGTGCAGAAATGTCCTCTCAAGCGCCTTGCCATAACCACGAAGATGTCCTAAATCATACGCTCTGCTACCCATGAAACTAGACTGTTAGATGTTTCTCAGTTCAGTTTTATTTCTATGCAGGACCATGTGTGTCTCCACAGAATTCAACAGAATTCGTATAATTAGAAATTTTAACAATTTCGATAGAAAACTTTTGAGCTTTCTATTTTAGAATATTTTCTCTTAATATTTTTTCTTAGATGGATATTAAACTACGTAATATTACGAAACTACAAGTAAATATTTATCCAGACAGATAATTGAATTCCTTGATTGAAAGCTATAGATTATAGAATATTGATATAAAATAGAAACTGTTATCATGAATATCCTCAATCTTGTAACAAATCTTGCAGAAAATACCACCTTCCACTCATGAATTTGTCTCGTGAAGGAAATGCTGCTAATCAACTCGAGACCTTTCCCAGGTATTCCTATCAGCAATAAATTATCGAAGTTATTAAAAGCTGAAAACATGGACACTTCACTGGCTGCTACTGAAATAGTGAAGCTGATAGCTCTTCTAATGCTAATACTAACCTTCCACATTTTAATTAAGAAGCCCCTATAACATATAAACTGTTCTCAGAAACTGTAAAGGAATCGCGTCTAAAATCACTTATGAAATTCATGTTGATGCTTTAAGGGTTATCTCTTACAGCTTTAAGACTCAATATAACCTTTAACTGTTGAAATCATAGTTGCATAGGATAATTTGGTAAAAACATAAAAGTGATGCATCTGTAAAAATTGTAGTTGAGAGATTACAGATAATCTGTCCGTTTGAAGAAATCACTTCTACACCTAACTGTAAATTTTGAAAATCATAAAGCAAAAGGAAATCAAAACCAAATAATATATAAAGAATATATAAATATATAAAGAATATCCTTCAGTACAAAAATAGGTATATGAACGCTTCTCCCCACTTTTCAGGCTCAAAGATTAACCACCACCAATTTTAATTATGTATCTGTAATCGTTACGATAGTACACTCGTTACAATGTCGCCAAATAGCTGCCAAGCATGGGGACTTTTGGAGATTAAATTTTGTAGTAAAATCCATCGTCAGTTTGATACATGGTTATAAAGTGCAAATCGACTTAACCGTTTAACACTATTTTTGCAGAAATGATTTGCAATTATGACGCTTTTCGTACTACTTATACAAGACATATTACAAAAGTATATAATATATAATGTCACTAAATTTTTTTATATTTATACAAAATTCCTAACTATATTCCATATTTTTCGTATATCAGCAGTTGTATATCACATTTATTACAATGTAAAGTTCAAATTACAATACAGTGTACATTGTACTATTTATTGTAAAATTATACATATAACATACACTAATAAAAATTACCATGTGATATTTATATTTTTTAAAGTATTTATTATACAAAGCGAAATGCGTATTATACTCGTACAATACTCCTTCAAATTTTGTGGTGCCGATAGATTGCACATTCCTACTAGTCTAGTCTAGTCTGAAAATCTATCGCCGGGATACCACATAAGATGCAGTGTATCCGGCTCACTGAAGTTTGCAACAGAGTGCTCCTAATGTATTTTTCCTGACAAGGCATTCCTACTAATAGTATCTTATCTATATATAAAGAAAAACGTCTGTGTGTTTGTCTGTTCGCTAAATAACTCAGTTACTACTGTAACTATCATCACCAAACTTTCTACAATTCTTTTCTGGATCCTGGAAACAGTCGACCTCCACATTTTTCAAAAAAAAAAAAAAAAACGAGTTAAAATCAGGGATATTAATAAAAACCTCGGGAAAACGATACTTTTCGCCTTCATTCTTCCAAGTGGCAACAGTTTCGCAAGCTGGAGAAGAAAATCTGCTTTATTTCGAAAGTTGTTGCCACTGCCCGCTTCCAAATCCTGGAGTTTGCTAATAAATATTTTCTAAGTTTTGCGATAAAATAAAATTAGCATTGACAAACATTAAATACATTATTCCCGATTCCAAATATTCGTGGCAAGCCATTTCGACTATTCTCATCATCGTACGACTTTAATTAGCCAAGATATTAATTAAAAATTCTGAAAGCGCTAATTTTCGCACTCATTTTTCCGAGTGGAATCAGTCTCGCGCGTCGAAAATAAAAATGCTTTATTTCAAAAGGTGTTGTTACTGTTCGCTTTCAAATTGTAGAGTTTGCTAATAAAAAATTTTTAAGTTTTACAAAATCTGTACATATAAAGAAGAATGTCTGTTTGTGTGTTTGTTTGTTTATTCGCGTTATCGATTTCGGACCAACTATGTTAAATTTTTTGCCATATTTAATTGACTAAAATTGAATATAGGTGAAATATTGGATGGCTTATATTGGATTAAGCTTTTACGACCATTTGATTACAAAGACGAAAATCATTAAAAACAGCGTGTCATTGAGGCTGATATAATGAAAGAGAACTAATTTATTAGTCTAAAGAGGCTTTCTTCCTGAAGGACAATTGATTTCGATTTATGATTTTGCGTTGGAAACATTAAAAGTCTAAATCACTTTTCAAACTGTTCCCACCAAATATTGCAGCTCTGTATTATATTTAAAGAAATTAAATAATGAAGAATATGCATAAATGTATATATATATTTTCCAAATGTTATAAAACAACGGTACCTAGAGCCATCTAATTTTGAATAACATACGTTTCCGACCAAATATGCGCATCTGGAAGCCCAAATTTGGAATTTGGAATTTGTTTTATTTTCTATTTCAGATTTTATAAAACTTTAACGAATTTTTGATGAACAAACTCCAACGACTTAAAAGCGAGCAATGGCAACACTCTACAGGAAAAAACAAATTCTCCAGCATGCGGAACTGTGTATCGGAAATTCTAAAGTTAGACGCATTTTAAAATTATTTTGAGATATTGCTGTTGAACTGAATTTTATGGTTAAAAAGCGAGGAATTTGATATTTAATAAATAAAGGTGACACACAAAATGTTAAAAAAAACGCTTCTTTGGACGTAATTTAAAATCTGAAACCTTTCAGATTTTAATTTTTTTCATTGAAATTTTGTATGTGTGTTCCATATCGCATGAGACTGCAAAATGTGTGGCTATGAATTACACTTGTTGGCTTATTAGAAAAGCATTACAGAGGTATCGTTCGTTCTCTCTGTTGTTAGATACATTACTTTCAATCTAACTTAACGGGTATCGGGTACTTCCGCTAGTGTTATATAATATACCCAGAATTATTCTAGTTTGAACACGTAATTTTTATGTTATAATTATCATATGCACAGTTATTATAAAAGTGTTAAGAATTAGGTTTAACATGGGTGATACGCTATACCCATGGTTATCATGGAATACAATTTCAGTCTTCAGGTTATATTACTACATACATGATACATTTAATTAAAACAATTAAAAAGTCAGAAATCTTGG
Source organism: Stegodyphus mimosarum (assembly GCA_000611955.2). Classification (NCBI taxonomy): domain Eukaryota; kingdom Metazoa; phylum Arthropoda; class Arachnida; order Araneae; family Eresidae; genus Stegodyphus; species Stegodyphus mimosarum. The sequence goes on from KK121244.1 coordinate 394,056, forward strand.
AACAGTGGTAGATAACTCCTTTAACGACGCGATATACGGTTGCGTTTAGTTTCAATCACTGTTTAAAGTGCAAAAAAGCCTATCAAGCACTTATATAAATCTAAAGCGAGGGTCTCGTGCTGTTTCGGTCACACAGAGGCGGTTGCTTCGAAAATAAAGAATACAGCTTATTGTTTCTACGAAGTCTAATTTCGGTTCTTCAGTGGAATGTCTTTTCTCGAGTTAAAGTCATTTCCTTGGCAAATAACTGACAATTTCATCTGAACTGTTAAAGAGCGTATATTTATTCTTAGGTCGTTAACTAGTTAGGGAGGTAATTCATCATAAATCTGAATATCTAAATGGTATTTCAGAAGTTTTTATTTGAGTTCCTGCGTCTGAAATATTTGTTTTAGACATAATTAATCAATAATAAGTGTGTTATTTGAAGGGCAAATAACAAAGCAATAACGCTCTTTTTAATAGAACAATAAATTAGGGAATTTAATTCAATTAATTTAAGCTGAAATAGCTTTCAGTATATTGACTTCATAAGTCTGTACATTGTGCAGTGTTACATTTGAAATATTAAGAATTTATGTTATTAATATAGCAGAAATGATAGGAAAAATGTGGAAAAGCATTGTTTAAAAATGTAATTTTTTATTTATTAATTTTATACATTTTATTGGCCACGAGAATGGTATATTTCAACTTTTAATTTAGTCTCTCGTTTTCAAACGTTATCTGTTCCTTACAATTTGTGCAGAAAATTTAACCACAGTATATCTTTATCCAATATTTTAAACTAATTAATTTTCTATTTTGTTCATCATACCAGTAGAATCGGATCGCTTTTGTTAGCAAATGTTATTAAAGAAATAAAGTTGCTGTTGTGAAATGGAAGCTACTATATAAAAGATTTAGACTTCTTCACTTAGCAACAATTCTGTTTATTATCTGCAGAAACAGTCCAATGAAACAATACGACCCCTATCGTGACGTTAATAATACAACAAAACTTTTAACTTTAGCCTAGCAAGCATGTGTAAAAAATATATTCTGCGACCTGTATATACAGAAAATTTTCAAGAAAAAGGAGCCTCAACTCATACGTATTTTTATCCACAACCAAAACATTTTTCACTGCTTTTGTTAATGAAAATACTCGTAATCGAAGAATTTTCCCGTATTTTCTTTTTAATGTTACCATAAATCGGATGCTAACAGGTTTACTTTATTGTTTAACTATAACTTTCATTTTACGTTAGCATTAGTATAGTCTCGGAAATTCTTTTTCTCCTTACAAAAATGTCATAGGAAAGCAATATTTTGCTGCCTATACTTAAGATACCATTGATGCATTTCAGTGCCTCTCATATAAAGTTCATCCAATAATTCTGGGTCGCTTCATCAACGAGATCGACCAATTTGACCTCTGCATGACATAGTTTACTCGTCCAATACCTTTCGGGGAGATGGATAGAGATCCAGATGAGTTATCTATTGATTTAGATGTATTAGATCCAGGACGGTTGCAGTATAACCAATAAACGTTATGATATCCTGTTATTCTTGGAATGGTAAGAGGAAGCATTAATAAATGATTTATGCGACAGGTGACTGGAAGAAAAGGCAGATGTGTTGTAATTCTGACAAATACTTCTTAGGCTAAGCTGTGGATAATGTTAGATGTCTCATTGATGAATTAGTATATATCATTGCTACCAATTTTCATGCTTGATATTATTACTACCATATTATATTAATCATTTTAGTTATATCATGTATTTATATGGTATTTCATGTAATACTAGGAAGCCATAAAAACCATCTCAAGAGATATCAAAATTAATTGAAAAATTTATTTTAATAAAATTTTATGAATGTTTGATCTCATACATCCAAACCGATTATCTTTCCGCAATTCTCTTATTTAAATGTTCTTTATAGTTAGTTTCCCTCATTTAATATACCAGTTAAAAACCTAAATATAATCAAGATAATAATATAAATCTAACTGACAAATATATTTCAAATTTAAGGTAACCGACCTCGTTCGAAGGGCGGTTTTTAAAATGTTAGTTATATTTTTTAATTTGTGAATTTTTTTAATGAATTGTCCTCAAACTTAAATATAATTACTGCAAAAGTGATAAAAAATAATTATTTTGTGAAATTTATGCAAAAAACGAAAAATTTTAGGTCAAAATTAATAAAAACATCAACCATCACTGACAAGATATTATTAATGATAAAAATCTATGTTTGGCTTTATTTTATATATACTACCTAGAAGCATACGTTCAAGTACAATAATTTGAAAATATTGATTCACTAGCAATATATGGCCAAATGTGTGAGTCAACACTAAAAAACATTTTAAAGTACACATGCTATTGAAGAAGAAATGCTGTAATTTATATTCTATGGAGGGTTACTTTTTTAACTTCTTGTCTACATTATGTATAATAATGTACAAAACATGTGTGTAAAATTTCAAATTATTCTATGATGAACTTTAAGAGTTGTCATGGTTGTCAAGAACATAAATCATAAAAAAAAATTAATCAAAAATCATGCTTAAATTTTTGAGATTACTGTTACATCATATTGTTACGTGCGTACGGGTTCGTTATATATTCAATGCACAAGTCGTAAAAAGTTAACAAAAATTTATTCTTTACACAAGAAATAAATTAAAACGCTGAAATATTTCTTCACAGATATTCGCACAATATCACAATATCTCAAACGTTTAGCAAAAACTCAGTTCAAAACAGATAAAATAATTCTATCTCACAGCGAAATCGCTACAATCAATACAGCATTAAGTAAACAAAACAGCAATTTGATTTTTTTCAGCTACAACTACCACAGCAACAACAACAACAACTGAGATGAGCCCTTTTCAACTCGGCTTTTATAAGCTTTTTAATTATCAGTAGAACAATCACGATTTTTCTGGATGGCAACAGTAATTACGAGATATTTATTTATTAAGCATTAAATGCACGCCCTCTTTTATTTTTTTCAACGTAGCTTTCTCTTCAAAAATCGTCTGCGTTGCACGGGGAAATAAAAAGGAATTTTAATTTCAATTCTAAATAAATAGCCAAATAAATGTGAAATTCGTAACAATATCATACACAAATATTCACTTACAATGCTCCTGCCTTATACATCGGCCCTTCATTTTTTTCAAACCAATTGTTTTTTTTTTTTGTTTTGTTTTCGAAGAGCTTTCAGTTTTTTCTTATGAATTTTAGCGAAGCTTGATGAACGCCTTCGAAAATCCTTAATTCTTGTTGCATCTAAATTCTTATACCCTTAGACTGTAAAATATCCAGGAGTCATTTTAAGTGACTCTAATATTTTAACAAAACCAGGAAATTCATCATTAACTAGAATTTCACTGATATTGGCACCAAACATTAAATATTTTAACCCAACAAATGTGTTTTTAGCTAATAAATTAGTGGAAGAAATTTATACACAAAACAGAAATATCGAAAGCTCAATGTAAACAAAGCAATAAGTTTGAAAGTTGTTGCCAAACGAAAAAGAGAAAATATTATAACGGAAATACACTGCTAGATTCTCCAAACATATCAAAATGCTTAAAATTATTTACTTTATAAATGAAATAGAAAAAGTGGAAATTGCACCTTTAATTTGCCCTTAAAACTTTAACTTCCGTTGTGTCAGACAGTTACTTCCGGTTTGTCGTATCTCAGAAAAAACTGATATATCTCTTCTTCTAATCAACATATCAACAAAAGAAAAGTTGTTCCTGATAGCTAAGAATTTGGCTTTAAAACATATTTAAAAAAAAGTGAGTTTGTTAGTCGAAATCGGCCTTTTGAACGAGGTTGGTAACCTTAAACAAAATCCAATGGGGATTGTAATCCTTCGGATAGCCTTAGGTCATGTTCAGTTAGTTATAAAATAGTTAATGTTTTACCAATTAAAATGGACATTGAAATGGTTATATGAATGCAAATTTGAAAGTTCTTATGCATATCATTATGCATATAGAACAAATGCTGATGAGAATGATCTTAAAATGGGCTTGTATTATACATGAAAATTTTAAGTTATGCTAAGAAATTGATGAAATATTATGTGAAATAGTTAAGCTATAGCTATAGCTGAGTCATTAAGTAGTGCTTAACGCATTACAAAACATGTCACTATTCTAAACAATATCTTCTGATATTCTGCTATTGACGCACCACTCTTAACTGCATAAAGCTGTGTTGCTAACACAGTAAAGTTCTAGAGCAGGAGTTCTCAATACTTCTAAAAGAATTTCATAGTTTCATGGGAGAATACGGTCAGCATTTTATTAAGTGTTTTTAGCTTTATTTTATGAATATGAAAAGTACTTTTATTCAAGCTTTGGTACTTATCAACATTTTCTATATTTTCATTTGGTTAATTTATAAAACATAATAAAAATAATCTAAATTTAAATGGAATAATATAACTTGTTTCGAGTTTTAGAAAAGGAGGGTAGCAGATGTTTGCCTAGCAATGGTGAATGGGATGCATCGGTTAAGAAATTTTGAAAATCACTTCTGTAGAGAGAGTGCTGCCTGTAACTTTATTGTTCCATTCTAATTGCCATTTGTTATAAAAGCGCTTACTTGGAGTTGATTTGATATCACCAGCTAGCAGTTTTATACACGGTATGATAGAATTAATTGTTGTTGCTGCTAATTAGGCAGCCTGGCCTGTTATTTCATTGCTACAAATTTCATTATTGATTGGCACCTTTTATAGTTTCTGCCTGTTGGTGCAAAAAAATTTTAATGTGCCTTACGATGTGATTTCTGCATCAATTTGCTTGTATTGCCTTAATCTCTTTGCTTTTAGCGTATTATACATCCTCTATCTTTAGTGTATCATACACTTAAATGGGCCCACCATATCAAATGTGATATAAAAAGAAAGTGCCGCTGACGGCCCACTGTATCACATTCGATACGCTGAAACGAGACATTTTTTAAAAATTTCAAACTCGCAAAAATTTATAACAGAATGCTGCAAAACATTATTGAAGGGAATCTCTTGAACGTTAGCCTTGTTGCTATAAATATTATTTATTATTTTATTCCATGAATGTAAACGCCGCATTCAGAAGATTAACACATTTTACACAGTGAGAGAGACTTAGAATTATGTATGCATATATAGAAATAGGTTATAACTAGCACTGATAATTAAATGTTTGAGATTTTTATTTCATTATTGTAATGAAATTATTTAAATGTTTAAATATGATAGTTTTGCGAACATTAACTTATTTTTTTTTATTACTAGGCCACGTTTTACTGGTGAAAGCAGAGTGTGAAGCAGCCAGACCTAATTCCTATAAAGGATGTTGTGATTCTTTAGAAAGAATTATTATTGCTAGACGTCAACATGTTATCGGGAGCCTTCGTATTAGCTGCAATATTCTAGAAATATGAAGTGTCATGTTTTAGCTTTTGTTTTTTTCGAGGTGTTATGTTTTGGCATTTGCGTATCGCTCCTTTATCGGCTGTTTATTTTGTAGTAGTGGGTTTGACATGTTTTGTCAGTTTGCACCAGTTTAATATTTCGAAAAAAAAAGAAATGTAATTTATTCTGGTGAATTCTGTTCAAATATGAATACAATATTTATGCAATAGAAGTATTGTACTGATAAAATACATTTAATCATTTATTTGTAAATAAATGTCTTTTTTATTGTTGACAATCACGTTTGCGGAAACCTCATGAACATGAAATTATTCTGTTTTCATATAAGTTATTGGCTTGTATGCAAGGGAAGTACTTCATTTCCTTTTGTATGATTTCGTTGTATAAATGATTAATATGTTCCTCTAGATATAAGAATATTCTCAGCTAAAGTATCGAAAAAAAATGGGGCAAAATTTAAAATTAAATTGTATCGAAAAAATGGGGCAAAATTTGAGTTTCCTTCTCCGAAAACCTAACAGTCTTTACGAGTAAAAGAAGTACATAATTAAGTTGTTTAGTAATACAATTCCATCATATAAATACGATAAATAAGATTCACAAATATATAAAGAATATCCTTCAGTACAAAAATAGGTATATGAACTAATATTTTCTTCTTAAGCTCAAAAGCATTCTATTATCAACATTAAAAAAGTAGATAAAACACTTATTAAAATTACTTAAAACTTGCAGTTATTGCCCCCACACACTTTACATCGACATCGTTTGCAGTTTTATTGCTTGTAAGATATACTAATTATAATTGCATATTTAAAGTAATGAAGTAAATATTGAATTAAATATTTCTTTTGAATACAGTCTTCACACTATTCTTAAAAATGAGAGGGAATATACAAATTTCATCCCACAATCAATCAGCCTCATCTTTTTTAATTAAGAATTTGTTTCTTTTTTTCCCAAAAATTTCGCATAACTAGATTTTAATTCAAAGTTGATCTGATAACCTTCACAGAAAAACTAATTTAATAGAAGAAACACTAACTTAATTATGTTTCTCAGTAACTTCAAACTCATTAAATAAATGTTTATATTTGCATTCTCATTCACGTAAAAATTATAAATTTCGTCTCACTTTTCACAAAATTAACATAGGAATACTTTTTTTTTCAAGAAATTAAGTATTTCATTCCCAAATTCTTGACTCTTATTCCTAACTCTTATCAGAGAACTATGCGTTTATAAAAATATTTTAATAATAAATATTTATTCATATTTCATTGTAATTGGAAGAATTCGTATTAATCGCCTTTAGAAAACAAATACTCACATTTACCAATACAAGTAATTCAGTGTGTCATACTCATGTGTATTACTATACGTCAGGTAATTAAAAGACAGTAAAGGACATTATAAAAAGTATTTTAAGAATATTATTGGCACTTAAATTGTCACTAGTTAAATAAAATGTAACTTTAAGACTAATTAGTTAAACTCCGAAGAGGAACGCAAATATCTGAGTGCGTTTTTCCAAGTATTTTGCAAAAAATTTTCTCGAAAAGCTGTAATTTTTAAATGACATTCTCTTAATTACAAGAACAATTACGTTTATTTCATTTATTTGCCTTCTTTCTCTAACGATCGTCTGAAAAATGGCATGCTTGAGATGTCTTTCCAAAACTTAATGAGTAATCGCAAAGCAGTTTTGAGAGGCATTCTTTGAACGTCTTCAACAAATAACAGAAGATTGAAAAATATTTCCCCGTTTGATGATAAGTGACATGTAATTACAAATCTAGTACTTTCATTTATTTTAGAGCCAAGTAAATAGTATCGATCGTAAGAATTCGTATCTCAAACTCCACAGTCCAGCAATTCTTTTTTAGTTATAAAATGCATTGATGAATCAGCGGACGAGATAATGCGTTTGTAAAAGTAAAGAAAACATTAAGATTTATTTTTTACGACATAACGATGTATTTGTTTCCCTTATTTTGCATAATAAATTTATTTTACGTTTCATACCTTTCCTGAACTTTTCAAGTTCCCTCACATTTTCTTGCCAGGATGTAAATTCAAAGTTAAGTGAAGTGAGTGTTTAAACGGGTGAATCTCTGAGTTTATTCAGAGCACGTTTCATTCCTATCTCGCTGTTACACTAGCAAGCCTCTTGTCCATTTCTGATTATCGTCACGCCTGATAGGCTTTTGTGAGTCAACCTATTAGGTGTAACTTAACGTGCTAATCCAGAACTATTTTATTTCTGATATTGACCTGAATTATATTCTACGTTTCAGTTTCAACGCAAGTTGAAGGTGCCATTGTAAAGCCCACATATCGTGCCTTTCTGTTAACCATTTGAATTAAATAAAGGGTTATTTTGAACAAGAGTGCAAAATAACAATTCTGTGCTGGTAAGTTATTCACACCTGTGCAAGAATTCGCCAGGTTCAATGTAGGATCTAATTTAGTTTACGTGGAATAGTAGAGACAGACCTTACAACATTACCAGTTACCAGTATTTCCTTTATCCATGCTTCATATATTGTATTTCACTATATATATTATTATTCTTTCCCTGTTACTATTATCGTATGTACTTGTTAAAACTTCTTCACTCCCAGCGAATCATATGTGATAAGGGTGGATTTTCCTCCATGGGCTCACCGTATCATATGTGATACGGGAAAAAATTGTCTACCGTATCCTATTTGATACGCAGAAGCGGAAAGTTTTATTTCAAATTTTAAATTCGCGTAAATTATGCCAGAATATTACGAAAACTTGTTGAATAGAAGCTCTAAATTGTTACCATTGCTATGATGAATCTTATTAGGCCAAAGAGGCAGTTTATCCAAATGAGCTATTAATTTCGTTTCCTGCGTCGTCCACTACAAAATGGCGTTTCACTTTCCAAATTGTTGCAACCGAATATTAAAGCCTTGCGTTATATTAAAAAAAATAAATAATGAATTATCTGCATGAATACATTTCTAGCACTGGGAAATATCAGCGGTAACTAGAGACATCAAATTTTGACTAACGTAGTTTTCCGTTCGAATATGGGCATTTGGAAACCCAAATATGGAATTCGCAATTTGGTTTAATACTTATTTCATGTTTTGTAAAACTTTAAAGAATTTTTGATTAACAAACTCAACGATTTCAAAGTTAGAAATAGCAACACTGTAAGGAAAAAAATATCTCCAGCGTTCTTTTTAAATATTTTGTGATATTACTGTTGAATTGAATTTTATGATTTAAATGCGAAGAACATGGTGTTTAATAAATAAAGGTAGCACACAAAACGTTAAAAATATACCCCTTTGGGCTTAATATAAAATTTGAAACCTTTTCAGGTCCCAAGGCCCAAAGCAGCGTTAGCTCAGAAGGACTATTAATTTCGTTTCGGCATTTTGCGTCAATTCACTGAAAACGTTCGTATCACTTTTCAAACTGTTGCCACCAAATATTATCACCTTGTGTTATATTTAAAGAAATTAAATAATGAAGAATATGCATAAATATATATATGTTTGTCGCATTGTGATAAAACAACGTGTGAGAACATAGAATTCTCACGGCGCGCAGTGTATCGTCATCGCCGCTGTAATCGTAATCGCGGACTGCCACGTGCGCCGCATTGCATAAAAACTGGACGATCTGGTTCTTCTCTCTCTACGCGTATTTTTTTACGCGTTTATTATGGATGGTGAGGGTTCTGCCCCGCCCCTGCTCTCGATCTGGACAGGTTAGTGCTAAATATTGTTAAGGAACAATTAATTATGCTAACTCTGTGTTGGATAAAAACTGGTGTGTAATTCTACAAAAGGACAACCTCAGTTACGATGATTTTGTGATTGCCCTAAGTTACGTGGAACTTATTAAAAGTAATTTATTATTCCTGGAACAGACATGTGCAGATGTTGTGTCATCGGCCGGTGTTGAATCCGTGCGCAAAGCCATGCTGGATAAATTTCAACCGCAAATCTCCATTGGAAGAGGTCTTCTGCATATTATACAAGGTAAGTGCGCCTCATTTGGTGAAACTAATCCTAAATTTAAAACTAAATCTATTGTTGATGTAAATAGGGAAAAGTACTTAGTAGTAGTTCTATGGACCAGGATATAATTGAAAATAATGATGTTATAAAGGATTCTAAGTCAAAACGGCCATCCAAGCGCAAAGTAAAGCGCAGTCTCAAAGATGCGATGGATACAGACGGATTTATTTCGCCGAAATAGTCGGCTCGTCCGTTGAAACTAGTAAAATGTAATGCTGACATTCCCGTCAGCAACAAATTTGAAAATTTACCCAATAATGATAATATTTTGAATGTTTGCAAATAATGATAATGATAAAGATAATGATGTTGAATCTGTCGCGCCTAAAGTAAAGCCTATAATGGCTAAACCAAATATTAAATTTTCTGATTTTTTAAAAATTATGAAAACAGGTAATACTGAGATAAATTTCGCCGGCAGGATGTCCGGGGAATTCCTCAAAATTTTTCCTAAATCTGAGGATGACCACGGGAAAATATCCAGATATTTGGACATAAAAAAATCGATCATTATTTGATCACTAACAAGTATGATCGGCCCATAAAGGACTAATTCGCGGTCTCCCCATAGACTGTTCTAAGGAGGAGATTCAAGATGAGTTCGCCAGTCTTGGCTTCAAAGTTAGAAAAGTTGCGCAACTGCACAACATGAAAACCCGGGCGCTCATGCCGTTATTTCAGTTATAATTAGAGAATGTGCTAGGGTCCCAGAAAATCTACGATTTGAAATACTTTCTGTTATTTTATGTATAAATTTCGGAATGTAAAGTGTGTGGGGGTGTTGTGTAGTGTCATAACTGCCAACATTTCCACCACAGTTTTGACCAATGCAGATTCAGCCCTAGGTGCGTGAAATGCGCTGGCCCCCATAGAACGGACCAGTGTGCAACCAAAAAACTAGAAGTTGTTGAGTGATAAAACTGCGGCGAAATAGACTGCGAACTATAGGGGATGCAGCAAATTTCCTAAGTTATCTAAACCCAATGAAAAAAATTCTGCAATTTCTGTCAATTCGCAAAAAGGTGTTAGCTCCAACTTCCAGGTAAAGCCTGGCATTTCTTACGTAAGTGTAGTGGTAAATGCCCAAAATGTAAATAATTCTGCGCGGGTCAATAATGTAAGCAATAATAGTACTGTTAATTTTAGTCTATTTTCTGATATTGTAAAGTTTTTAAAGGAAATATGTGACATAGTTAAAACTTGTTCTATTTCAAATGTTATTAAAATTGTAACTGCCAAATTGCCCGAACTTAAGAGTACCCCAAACCCCATTGATAAATTATTTATCTTGTTTAACCTCTTCCAAGAGGTTTTCACGGGCGTATCCAATGTAAATCATGGTTAATTGTCATAAAAATGTAAATATTGTAACATGGAACGCAAATGGCTTACATGGTAAAATGAATGAATTACGTGATTTTGGAAATGAGTACAGCCCTGATGTGATATTCATACAAGAACACAAGTTTAGGCCGCACACCCCCATGTGTATTACAAATTACAGTGTCCACCGGTTCAATAAAACCACTCGGAGTGGGAGACTGAGCGGAGGTACAGCAGTCCTTATCCAACGCTGCATACCCCACTACCCGATCACACTACCACAGCTTTCAGCCATTGAGGCCGCAGCTATTACACTCACAACAAACACATCCATAACATACACATTTACCTCTGCCTATATACTACACAGAAACGACCCTAGACAAGTCGCTGATGACTTGCAAAAACTCCTTACAATTGGACCACGTGTTTTCCTAGGCGGAGATCTAAACGCTAGACACCGCGCATGGAATTGCTATAATTCAAACGCCAGAGGAGTCGTAATCTACAATTTAGCCAACTCCATGGCTGGATTACAAATAGCAGCTCCAAAAACCCCAACACGGTATACTGCCGGTTCATCCGGAATTATTGACTTCTTCCTGCTCAGAAACACCAGCATTCCGCTGGATGAATCTTCCAATCATCTACCTATAATATAATCTAACGATAATCTATCTCTTCCAATCACAATCCGGTTCGGATGCTACTGGATATCAGCAGTTATACCACATCAGACAAAAGAGCCTTTATCACTGGCTGGCGCAAGTACGTCAAAGCTCTCAACAACATTCCTTATACGATACCTACGATTACAGGATGAGAATGCCATTCATAGTTTGGCTAAGGACTTCACTGAAAAAATTCAAGAGGCCTATGATGAATCCAAACAAGAAGCCAAGGTCTTCAAAAAATATCGTTCGAAAGAACTGACAGAATTAATTAGAAAGAGGAACGCAGCAAGAAGACATTTTCAGCGTACTAGGACCCCGGTGGACAAAACCTTCTTTAATCGATTATGTGATGTAGTCAAATGTCACACTAATGTACAAGCACAACTCGACTGGTCCAACTACCTTGGCCCCCTCTCCACAGATAATCAATAACTGTGGAAAGCAATTAAAAGGTATGCAAAATGCTACAATGATATTCCGCCCCTTAAAGGCCCTCAAATGTTCCACTACACCGACGCTGAGAAAGCAGAACTGTTAGCTACGCATCTGGAATCTCAGTTTCGTCTCCACAACGTACACGACACAACAACAGAAAACCTAGTCACTAGTTTTCAGGACAATTGCCCCATCCAATCCACGTACGGACAACATCCTACCGGTCATGCCATCGGAAGTGATTGAGTATATAAAGAAGACCAAAAACAAGAAAGCACCTGGGATGGACAGAATCACCAACCAAATGCTCAAAAAGTTTCCTAAGAAGACTACCATGATGCTTATAAAATTATCAATATCATCATCAAATGGCAACACTATCCATCGACATGGAAACTAGCAGTCATCAGGCCTATTCTTAAACCAGGTAAACCACCTAATAAGCCCGACTCCTATCGTCCAATAAGCCTGTTGTCATGTTGTCATGCCTGTTGTCATGTCATGCCACCAAGTATTATTCTGGAAGCTGTTATACTTCCCAAAATGTTAGACTACCTGTACAGTAACAATATCCTTACTCCAGCACAATTCGGATTCCGGAAAAACCTCGGAACAACAAATCAACTATACCGGGTAGTGGAGACCATACTGGAAGGCAAGACTACCAGGAAGATTGCAGGTGGAATATTTCTAGACATCTCAAAGGCTTTCGACCGTGTATGGCTGGAAGCACTTACATACAAAATGTACAATCTGGGTTTCCCAGATTACATCACTAGCATGATTAAATCCTACCTAACAGATAGACACTTTGTCGTTCAGATACCAAGTACACACTCTACTCGCCGAATTATTTCTGCTGTGGTCCCGCAAGGGTCTCTTTTGGCACCTACACTTTTTAATATATATATGAACGACATCCGCACTACACACAACACGATACTCGCAATGTATGCAGATGACACAATGTGTATTTGTTGGATCAGTAGTACAACGGTTACAGGAACACATAAACACACTTGAGGTTTGGCTGAAAAAATGGAAAATACTAGTTAATGTGGATAAGACAAAAGCCATCATCTTTACTAAAAAGAAAATGCAGAAAAATCTAAAGTTTTACGGAGAATCCATTCCCTGGGCTAAGCAGGTCCCTTGCCTTGGGGTGATCCTCAGTAACTCTCTTACATGGACCCCACACATAACATCTATCTTACAAACGTTTCGAGTTCGCAAAGCTAAACTCTACCCCCTAATTGCTCGAAACAGTGTTCTTTCTGTAGATAACAAGTTTACTCATTTACAAAGCCATTCTGCGTCCCATGCTCTGTTATGCCTGCCCGGTTTGGGCTTATTCATGTAAGTCAGTTAGAAAGAAATTACAGACTGCGCAGAATAGTGTCTTGCGACAAATTGTTAACGCACCCTGGTACATTCGTAATAATCGTATTCATGATGAACTTCAAAATTGAGCATCTCCGCACCTTTTATTGCAAACTAGCCAGGAATTTCTATACCAGTCAGTCAAGTATTCAAAATCCTCTTGTTAAGATATGCAACTATGACATTAATGACCCTGTAAATATAAAACGTCCAATGTCCATTTTGAACTCTAATATTATCTAACTTTTATCACACTGCATCTCTATATCAGTGATTCTAACCATTTTAACTGCCATGTAACTTTCTAATATTTTAATGTGCTAAGTTTCACCAAATGTTTCGCACGAGCCTAACCACCAACTGTAACTTAACTGCTATTTGGTTTTTGTTTCTCTAACCTTCTCCTGTATATTTATGTATTCCCCAAGATTAGTCACCAGCTCACACCGCTTTTCACGAGCAGCGTATTTTGCAAAGTATGTCGGCAATTTCAGCTTCACATTAACTACTAACGTTATGCTAACTTAAGTATATTCTATACTCATAACTTATATATGAAAGAAAAAAAAAGCATTATATATCTAATTATGAAAACAATATTATATTACTATACTTATTTCCTGACAACATTAGGAAACACACAATTTTTAGTTCCATAGGGGTAGGGCCTTCGGCTCAGGTACCCAGGCGTGTACACAGCTCTTATAACTGAAAGATCTTCGATTTCTTTCTGCGTGACGTCGTTCTACCGAGCGTATGGGGCCTTACGTCTCGAGCCATCGTTCTTTGAAGCATCATCACGTCGATATGATATTTTTTACCTGAGATGGAGGAGAAGTCACGTTCCAATTTAATGAAAAGTGCATAATTGAGGGATAAGAACTCTGGATGAAATTAATAGGTCATGCTACGAATCCATAGGATGAATCTGCCTCAAAAGAAAATACCTCTTGTGCTTTGTGTTCAACATGTATAATCTTCGTAACCCGTATCTTTGAAGTGACGGCCATGTGCTCGATAATTAGGAATATATACAAGAAATTGCTCTCTTCTCTCGCGGAAAATACACCTCACATTAAATAGGCATTTTGGAAATTGTTAATAAGTATTGTACCATCGATGTTTTCAGATTAAGAAACTGCACTTTCTATTAAAAATGAATGATGTTGATAACCTGCAGGTCCAGCATATCGGACGGTACTTGTAAGTCCTTTATGAATAGTTTTTGTAACATGTATGATGTATAATAACCCAGAGAAGTTTTCTGTGATATAATAAATGTGTCTTTAAACGATATCTACAAGTCTCATGCATGGCGGTTATTGGGTAAGTCAACCATTTTATTATTCTTATTATTAAAGAGTAAACGCAATGTACTCCACTAATTTTTAGGTTAATTAAATTTATGCAGACTTGATTTATATTTGATTCTCTTAGTATCACATTAGATTAGGGAGTCACATTTGCAACAACAACGGTACCTAGAGCCATCAAATTTTGAATAACGTAATCCTCCTCCGAATATAGGCACCTGGAAGCCCAAACCTGGAATTTGTTTTATTATCGATTTCATATTTTGTAAAACATTAACGAATTTTTGATGAACAAACTCAAACAATTTAAAAGCGAGCGATGGCAAAACTCTACCAGAAAAAAAAAGAAAACAGCCTTTTTTTTCTAAAGCGCGCGGAACTGTGTATCGGGAATTTTTAAAACATGCTCATTTTAAAATAATTGTCCAATATTGAATTGAATTCTATAGTTTAATTGAGAGAAACATGATATTTACTAAATAAAGGCAACACAGAAAACGTTACAAAAAACGCCCCTTTGGGCGTAATGTAAAATCTGATAGATTTTAGTTTTCTTTTTTTATTACTATTGTTTCATTGTACCAAAACAAAGTACGCGATGCCTAGAAACGTGCATTCATAATTTAAAAACGCTTCACGCAGGGCAAGAGGCTTAACAATTTGTAGGTAAATATGCAAAAAGATGTAATAACTGTTGATATTTAAATTCTTAAGCTTTTTGCTAGTGTATGAAAACAATTAAATTTGGGAACATAACCATTATTAATAATATTCTTTTTAAATTATTCTAAATTTTATTTCAATTTAAAGTATTAGAACTTGGTGTTTTTGTTTTAAATTATAACATTTAAATAATATGTGCATGAAACCAAATGTTTACATAAAAAACAGTTTTATAGGAATTATTTTTACATGACAGACGTTAGTTGCAAAATGTGCTCTGGTAAACAGCAATGTTCAGAAATCGAAAATGATAGGCACACGGGGAAAACTTCGTTTTCTTGACGTCGGAAGGGAAAAGCTTAAATTCTGAGACACCTACCAAAATTTACAGCTAATCTTACTCACGTTCTATACATTTCAACAACCCTTAAACTGTAGCACTCTTTTCAAAATTTTAAATCTTACTTTTAGCCCAAAGGAGCGTTAGCTAGAAGGGCTGTTAGTCTCAAAACGGAATTTTGGATTGAATGACTATAAAAGTCCGAATCATTTTCCAAATTGTTGCCACCAAGTATTATCGCCCTGTATTATATTCAAAGAAATGAATAAAGAACTTGTATTAAGTTTTCCGCATTGTAAAATAGCAGCAGTATGTAGAGCCACCAACGTAGCCGCCACCAGAATATGGACAGCTGGAAGCCAGAATTTTTAATTTCGAGTTTTTTTTATTGTGTATTTCATATTTTGTACAACTTTAACGAATTTCTGATTAGCAAACTAAACGTTATCAATGCGAGCAACGGTAACACTACACGAAAACAAGTTTTTTTTATCTCTAGCGCGCAAGAATGTCTATCGGAAATTCTAAAGATAGGCTATTTTTAAGCATTTTTAGCCCACATGTTGTCGAACGTGTATGAATTGGATGTGTGAATAGTTTTTTCAATATACATTTTGTCAACATATGACTCCCTGGATTATAACAAATCAAATGCATTTAAAAATTTTATATTATGAAGTTAGACGTCATGTGAAACAATTAATGCATTGAGCGATATGAATGAAAAGTGCTCATGCTGATAGAGTCCCTCATCAATGAGACTAGAAGTTTTAGACGTGAAAAGTAGAGTTACAAAACTCTTAGAAACTAAACGATGATAGGGGGCTATAAACATTTATTTGTTTCGCGAATTATTTTCTCATAATGATTCCGCATAACACATATAGTAATTCTAATTATCTGATGTCAACATATACATATAATAGTCAGTTCAATGTTTGATGTCCTAACAAAAGTGTCTCGAAGCACATTACACACAACAGCTTGAAACATTTCATGTCACTACTGATCAAAACTCTGAAGGCAGCTGAAAGATCATTAGGTGATATGCAATTGCATTTTGCATACCATAAGATGTGATATAAAATAATCCTTTGTATAAATTTTAATCATCGCATACAATTAAATAAAGCATATATATCTATGAAACTTCACGCATCTTGTAACTATTATTTCTAACAAGTTTATAATTCAATAATTTAGTATATTCACCTGACCTTAAGGGTCACTACCTTATAGGGTATTTTTCCCTCCTCCCTGTATGCCTGCGTGGTGTAATGGTAGCACACTCGGCGCGTATTCGAGAGGTCCAGGTTTGAGTCCCGGCGAGGGGTTGCTCATTTCTCATGTCTTTTGCTTCATAATAACATAATGACTCTGAAACGTAATTATTCTTATTCTCTATTGTTGCAGTGCAGAGCATAATAGAAGATAGGAAATGACTCTTATTGAAAATTATTATTTGGTAATACTCGTACAAGAAAACTTTAAAGCACAGTTTTCTTAAATTTAATACATTATTTTAGGGAATAAGCATTTCAGAATTGTGCTATTGCTTAAAAATACGAAGCAAATATTTAAAACATACCTTAGTGCATCTTTGAAGTAAAAGAGTACTTCAAAAAATGAAAATATATTTTTAAATAACCGTAACTGAGAAGGTTTTAAAAAGAAATGATACATAAAAAAGGGTGAAAATGTTTTAATTTATTCTTATATTTTTAAATTGTTTAAAATGGTGATTTTGATAGTAAGAGAAATTTTCTTGCTCCATCTCATTGTTTCACAGACTATGATATTTGAAACCATCTTACAATGAATAATAAATTTTTAGATAAAAATATTTCATGGAACGATAAGAGTATATGCTTAAACTGGAACGTGTACCATAACCTTAGTTGTATTAGGTTAAGATAAGTATTCGAAAGTCATTAAAAGTGGGAAAAATGAATATGTACCTCTGGTATGTCTTGTAGTGTGGTTACTGCTAATTAATTTTCCAGTGTTTTCTGAGGATAATATAATGGATTGTAATATACCGCGTGTCCTGTAACCCTTCTAGGCGATAATAATCGACCGCATTAACGCAGCACAAACAACACTGACTAGAGCTAAAAGATTAAAACAACAGATTTTTTCTGAGGATTAAAGGAGAGGAAGCATTATCAAGAAAATGCGCCTTATGATCAGGTGTTGGGCTTTCGTTATAAGCTAAATTCACAGGTAATGTTACGGTGACCATTCCAATGCATTGCAGGCAACACTAGAATTATGGCAGCGTTCATTTAAACGATATCTCAATTTTAATTGGGCAACGTTTTTAATTCTTTATCTATAAAACAAGAAAATCGACAAACTTAACTAACTTAACCCTTCATTTTTAGTGACTATTTCTGCCTATAAATGGCGCTATCGGCTCTTCCACTGGTTGTTTGTGGGTATAAATATGATCGACATTCGCTTTCTGCGGGTTATTTTGCTCCTGATGAAGGGAGACCCACTTTGTCCTCGAAATCGATTGGGATTTTACAAAATCTACGCCGATTACAAGATTGTCGATTTGTTTGTTTTATTTTATTTACCAAGTCGGCGAGTTTCTCTTGCATCTTGATCTTTATCTATAACTTTGATATTTTTTCACTTTTTCTAAAAACATACGAATATTACATATTTTTTTAATAATCATTTTGCTAATATTATTGTTTATACCTAGAGTTAGTCTATAGGTCATTTTGACCGTATCCGGAAAATTATATATATTTTTCGTTACTTTTAGGACTTCCGGTTAGCTATTAGGTATTTCCGGTTTGTTGATAAATAAACAAGTGTAATTTGGGTAAGAAGGATTGCATATTTCACAAAAGAGAATAGGGAGTGGAGGAGGAGGGGGATGCAGGCTTGGAACTTTTGCGTGTCACGTGTCTGCCCGTTTCCCTTGTGTTAGGAAGGTTATTTTTCAATGACACAAATGTACTTTACTTCCTTTGGATAGTTTTGTTGTTTGTTTATCATGTCGCGTAAAAAGCGTTGGTAGAAAATATCTAACGAAGGAAGAGATGCTGAAAGTTTTTGAAAGCCGTTCTGATGGTAATTTCGCTTCATAAACTGAACCTGATGAAGAAATTTATACTGAAACTATATCCAACGTATTCGATGAGGACCGGATTGTTCCTACTGAAACAACTGAATCCGTTTCGTCTGATGGAGAATCTGTTCACGAAGCAGACAACAAAAGTAAAAATTTATACCAAGAAAATATTACATTGCCTTCTACTAGTATAGTTTCCGGAAGTGATGTCAATGGCAGTAGTCGAGCTCGGGAAAGTAGTGAAAGGCAGCAAAACGGAACTCGAGAACGAGGAACATGCATCCAAAATAAGGAAACATAAAACAATGAAGAAACCGAGAATAATGATTCAGATTGGAAAACAGGAAATATTTCAACACGTGTTGACGTCCTCAGCAGAATGTCTTACGAGAAGTAGCTGGGCCAATTTCGTACGCAAAAGAAAAAATAATTGATTGTGATTCAAGTAGTGCATGTAAGTAGTGCATGCAAGTAGCGCTGACAACGGACATTTTTTAACCCCGCTGAAATTTAACTCCGCTGAAAGAAATGAGGCATTTAGAGATAAGCTGCGTTGGCACAATATATCGTTCGAAAAGAGAAGTATCTTATTCTTTGAAAAATACGAGAGATGAGATCTCTTCTCTAAGCTCCATTGCTAAGCATGCCAATATAACGCTTACGTCTTATCAAGAAAAAAGAAAACAAAAACAAGAACGTCCTGTTCAAGAATATCTGCACCCAACATTGGACATCGCATCTGATGAAAAAAAGGCGCAGGAAGTTGTGAATGTTTACAATTCAACCAAATATGAAGTTCATGTTTTGGACCAGATGATCATAAAATACTCAGTGAAGTCCTCATCCAGACGTTGGCCAGTTCAGGTTGTTTTTAATATTCTTGACTTGACCACCATAACTGTATGGATAATTTACAAGGAAACAACTGAATATAAGATCATCAGCCGTCGTGATTTTATTTTGAATACGGCTGAGGAGTTTAGAAAGATGTACATTTCATCCAAAATTCTCAAGCTTCCTGTATCTGACGAAAATAGAATTAATACTTGCGTCAACCATTCCCTTAAGCTTAAACAAAGTCAAATAAATGCATGCAGAAGTAACGAAACGTTGAATGCTTGTGAATGCTCCAAAACATATGTTTGTGGCACCTGTACAGGTAAAATTAAAAAAATTAGTTATCTTTATGCACTGTAAAACCAAATAATGTAAGTACTAATATGTGTAATATTTAATATATTTATTTCATATTAAAGGATTCCATGAGTCGCTTTATTAAATGATATGAAGTTTAAAAATATCTAGGGGGATTGTTTTTTCTTTAGGCTCTTTATTAGATTAAATGATCCATCGATTAATACATTTACGTACTTTATTTTTCGCTTTGTTACATTAAATTACCTTTTGTTTGCGTGTTATTTTATTTACTTATTAAACAAGCAAAATGTATCGTTACAAGCATCAGCTGTACATAAAAAGCAAAAAACATCAGCAAAAAACGAGACTTTCCTTCTACTCGGAGCAAGCGGTCAAATGGACAGCTGATTTTAGTTACAGGTATACGGACACGGCCGTAATGCTAGTGTAATCAGCCGATAGATGGCATTGTAGAAAAGCCGCCGCTAGAGGGCGCACGATGGTAATCGAAAATCGGGATTCGAGAGTGTGAGCGAGGTGACGAGTATTCCTGAACTATGATGTAAATATATGTAAATATTTAGTGTAGCAATAACAGAATTTATCAAAAATTTAGTCTCATCCCGAAGAATGATAGGTAATCACAACTTACCACTAACAATCCTGACAGATCAGATAACACTAGTGTTAAGATGAAATTAAATGGTGCAACTAACCGATGCATAAAAAAGCAATATAAGATAATATCAATCAATACGAAAGAAAACAAAAACGCACCCGAAAAGAGGAGGGAAAGAAATTGTTGAAGAGGAATAAATTGAATCAACAAATTCATTGCAGAGAAGAAATGATGAGACGAAGAGAGAATAAAGGAAAAGAAAGAAATTAGGAAACAAAAGTAAAACACTGGAACTTTAAAAACGATGAGATGAAGAGAAGCGGATGCATAAGGAAAGAAAAAAACGTGATAATCAAAATGTAAAAAGCGAAAGAAAAATTAAAAGAGATTTTAAAATTGAAAAGGCCAGAAAGAAAGTAAAAATCTACATAAACATTTTTAGGAGATGATGTGCCAGTTGCTTTGGCATGTGAAGTGGCTGGGATTTTTCACTTCATGAACTCAGAAAGCATGGCCGAATTCATCCCAAGGCTTTCCAGTTTTACCTACGAAGTGTACTCATCTGATTCTATAACGAACATTTTAAGACAATTAAATATCAACAACAGTTGCATTAATCCAGGACTAATATTAATTTTCATTCGAGATTTTACAAAAGAACAGAACAGAAAAAAGAATGAAAACTAAAGTTAATGATCTAACTCTTCTTAAAATAGAATGCAGTTCTCAGTAGACTCGGAAAACCAAACAGAAAGCCACTTTAATTAACACCTAGTGTTGTTCAGATCATTGCCAGTTTTAGAAAAGTTCTGCTCGAAAAAGCCACTGCTTGAAGCAGGAGTACATACTTATTGAATTTATCTGTTACACGAATATGTGTATGTCCAAGAACTATTCTTTATTAGCCTAAACATCTTAGAAAGTAATCCCCCCTTCTTAGCATGCCTTCGTGGTGTAATGGTCAGCACATTCGACGCATATTCGAGAGGTTCGAGTCTTGGAGAGGGCATTGCTCATTTTCACGTCTCCCATGTCAAATAAGTAATGATACTACAGTGGCGCCCGAACTAAAAAATGTGGTGGATTATGATTCCCCTCCATCAGGATTTGGCGATTGGGTCGCCTTATCTCCAGTCGCTCTTTAAGAGGGGTAGTATATAAAGTATTTCTCCCGACTTCTTAGCATGCCTTCATGGTAATACCGCTCAGCACATTCGACGTGTATTCGAGAGGTCCGAGGTTCGAGTCCCAGTGAGGGCACTGTTAAATATTCAGGTCTCCGGTATCAAAAATACGTAATGACTCTACAGTTTTTCATATCGAATGTGGTTTCCATGACCTAATTCATTTGCCCTTTCAAGGAATTGGTAACGCTATGCACAGAGAAATATTACTACACATTTAAAACGAAACTATACTTCCAGATTGTTCTCGTTGGCCCTTATAGCTGTTTCATAATAGGTATCAACCAGCTATAAGGGTCAACGCGTTTAGCCTCTTTCTTCACGCAGTAAAATGAAGAAAAGTATTTCGACATTAAGATATGATTTTTTCTGAAATTTGAATTTCATTCAGACATTTCAGGCAAAGTTGAAACCGAATAACTCAAGGTTGTAAGGGTCTATCTCCGAATGCTGCAGCAAAGAATTTTAAATGAATTTCACTGTTATGTTGCCTTTAACGTTTCAAACGTAACAAGGTAACGTAAGACAACATCACCATGATAAAATAGCTATAATTCCTGTTTAGAGTATACCAGGTTTATGATTACTTTCAAAATCAGTCTGATATGGCCTGAAATCAAAATCAAATTCTTCCCATATCACGCAGCTTCAGATACGACAGATCTCCTAGCATTAGTTTTTGAAAAATAATTGCTTACTCTGCCGAACTAGAAAATGCAAGAATCTAACGTTTTCTGTCCTGTTAAGTACAAATGCCATCAAAACTGTAAAATCATGCTCTTATTTTGAAAGATGGAACCGTCAGAAAGTTAATAAAACAGCTGAATATCGAAAGTAGCTTGCGTAGGGGTGTGCACGTATTAGTTAAGTACCTTTTTACAAATTGCTTTAAAGTACAAACTATTCCTCGTATTCCACGAAGTATTCGATGAGGCTTACAGTTTTAAGTAAATAACTGACAGTACAAGTACTTCAACCAAAAAAAAATCTAGATCTGGAGGGAGCAAAGAAAATATAACTATATATATATATATACAGGGTGGTCATAAAGAAACTTTGCCAACATCTGGACTTCTAGCGTCCGTTCCGGTTAACCGATCGAGAGTCTGTGAATGGCAACACAGGGCGCTCACGGTTATAGTTACAAAAACTCGAAAATGTCGAATGGCAACGCCAACTTTTTCCGGTCGCAAAACGTTCAGCGCATGCGAAAACCCTAAATAGCATTGGAACCATACTGATATATCCAAAAACGGTCGTGTTATACATACATAAAAGAATTTTGAAAACTGGCCAACGAAACACGATCTGGGAGCACGCAGAAAATTTCCGTATAACAATTGCAAGATACCAATCACAGAACTCCGATCGCCAGCTATTCAGGGTAAGGAACCGATAAAATGCCAGGCGCGTACACGAAGTCGTCATTCGGGAACTCGCGCATGGCGACGAAATTAATCTTCCTGGGAAAGTTCGTGGTGAATTGATAAAACTGTATTATCAAAATGGGATGAATGCTACTACCGGAATTGCGTAGGCGGAATGCACTCGGTGACATCGTTTGGATGCAAGATGGTGCACCTCCACATATAGCGAGGTTTTTTTAAAGGGTCCTGGATCAGCATTTTGGTGATCGCATCTTCTTACATCATTATCCTTTTCCGTGGCCTCCGCGATTCCCAGATCTGAAGCCTATGGATTTCTGGTTTTGGAGGTATCTGAAATCCAGAGTTTACTTGCGCAATACGGAAACTTTGTGGAATTTAAAGGATTCTGTACCTCTTCAGATTACAAGCACCCTTAATGTCATGTTGCGTTCAGGTGTGTTGTCCACTGTCTCCCGATGCATTGCATACTTGCCTGTGATGGCACCCATGTAGAAAATGTTTGATCTAAAAACAGATATTTTTTTGTCCGATATGTGTTGTCATCAGTGATAGGTGTCTTGTCTCTGTCATATGCAAATTTTCTGCTTGCGCCTAGATCGTGTTCCGTTGGCCGGTTTTCAGAACACTTTTTGGTGTATGCATAACACGCCAGATTTTAGACATATTGGTACAGTTCGAACGCTATTTAGGATTTTCACATGCGATAAAGATTTTGCGACCGGAAAAAGTTGGCGTTGCAATTCGGCATTTTGGAGTTGCTGTAACTATAACCGTAACCGTGAGGGCTCCTGCTTTGCCGTTCACAGAATCTCGAGCGCATACCTCCGAATAAATATATTTGCAATCTCATCTCGATCAGTTAACTGGAACAGACGCTATAAGTGCAGATGTTAATACTCATGTAAAAAAGAAACCAGCTTAAAATAATATAATAAAAGAAGAAAATCTGAAAGCTTTCAGATTTTATATTGTGCCGAAAGGGTGTTTTTTTTTTAAGTTTTGTGTGTTACCCTTATTTATTAAATGTCACGTTCTTCGCACTTAAACCACATAAAATTCAATTCATCAATATCAGAATATTTTAAAATAGAAAAATAGCATATTTTTAGAATTTCCACACAATACAGAATCTCACTGGCTGAGCTAAAAATGTTTTTTGTCCCGTACAGTGTTGCCATTGCTCGCTTTGAAGTCGTTGAGTTTGTTAATCAAATATTCGTTAAAATTTTACATAATTTGAAATAGGTAGTAAAACAAATTCGAAATTCAAAATTTGACGTTCCCAGCGCCCATGTCTGTTGGAGACCTAAATCGTTCAAAATTTGTTGGCTCTAAGGACCGTTGTTTTTTAACATTACAAGATGTATTGATGCAGATTGTTCATTATTTACTTTCTTTAAATATAATATATGACGATAATATTTGTGGCGACAGTTTCAAAAGTGAACCAATGCAGAAAGTGAAACGTCGCATAGTGCCGTTTTGAGACTAATAGCCCTTGAGCTCTAAGGCCTGTTTGGGATAACAATTAAACCAAAATAATACTTAAAAATAATACTGATAAAAAATTGTAATACGTCAACAGAACAAAACATCAATACATAACGTAATCATACGTAGACAATCGCAAAATAATACAATGACACACAAAAGATAAAAATCCAAATAAGACTAAAAGTTTAAAGAAGAAACAAAGTCACGCAAGATTACTAAGGTTTCGGAACTCCTAGCAAGATCATGGAAAATAAGAGACCAGCAAATAGCTGCCCTAAGCTCACTTATTGCACTTCTGGCAGTCGCATGCGACTTACAGTGCAATACATCTTCCCCAGCTTCGCCGCAAGCATAAAGTCCATTAATAACAATATTGAAACGAAAGTAAGTTCCAAAATTCCTATGACCGGTTAAAATATGAGTAAGTTAAAAATCCGGTTGAAAATGTCTACACTCAAGTAGTTGATGTATTCTAAAAAAACCCGAATATTTGCACTTAAGCAATACATTTTCGAAGACTTTGAGGCAATGTATATTATTTCAATCTCTCAAATTTATTACCAGTCTCATATAACACGTTTTCCGAGCATTATTGTTTTCTTATATTTTCTACATTTATGAGACGTTAGTTCATCTTTAATTCACAAATTTTCGTTTCTGAACAATGTATGGAGTATGAACAAGGCACGTATTTTCTGAAAAAATGTATGTAGTTTATTCAGGCTGAAACTTTGAACAAATTTCGAGAATCTCATTATTAATAAATATTTTTAGTGATTTGAATCTTAATATTAAATAATTGTTAGGGCAAAACGCTTTAAAGAGCTTTTATGCAAAATGGCTCTGGAATTTCAAATGTTAGAATTTTTTTCTATTAAAATACGCAGAACAATAAATAATTTATTATTGGATTTATCAACATTAATTTAATATCTTGTCGATATGATTTTTACTTAGCCTGATGCTCACAAAAAGTGGTAACACTGATAGTTTAACTGCGGTTATTATCTGAGACTGCTAATCTTGATAAAGATATAAATTAACGTCTCAAAAAATTAATTTTATTTTAACTGCAGTTAGAGTTAAAATTTTTAATTTCATTTTAGTTGTAAATAATATACTTTCATACAGTATAACAACAGAAATGATATTACCTGTGAAAATATAACTGGACACGTCTTAGAGAAACAACAGAAGTGAAAATAAAAATATTGTTCTAAATTATTACCAAATGTAAGAAAGCAAGGAGGAAACAGAGCAGATTTAAAATGCTGAGGAATAAAACACCGTCATGGTAAATTAAACGGCGACGAAACTTAGCAGTTTTAAAATATTATCGTGTTATAAAATAAAGCATCTCTGAAAGAGCGCACGACAATAACATCGTAAACAATACTTGTTTGATATTTTAAAATATGTCAAAAATGTGTTCGCTACTGCAATAAATAACAATTTGAGATCGCAAGAAAAACAAAGAGTACTTTTTTTCTTTTCATTTTACTTCAGGTTCCCTAAGCTAACAACTATTTTAACTAAAAAATTGAGAAGAAAATCTAAGCATTCAGAATCTGGAAAATGTTTTTGGCATGGTTTGTTTAATTATGGCAATGAACACTTGGGCTATTTTCCTAAGAGAAATACTGAATTCGCATAGGACTTTCTAAAGGAAACTGGTTCGTATACACGCTACACATGGGGAAATGGGGAAAATAATGAAAAACACATACTAATTGCCCGTTCGCCTGGAAATGAGCCCAGCTCAGAACAATCAGTTTTCAGCTACTTTACCTCTCGAGCGATAATCTCTGGTGGGCTCAAAATTTGGAAATTAATAGAAAATATAATTGCATACTCCAGCAGTCAGTAGAATGTTTAAAGTACATAATTAACTACTAAGAACCCTTACTAAATATTATTTGGATTCATTAATTGAATTGAAAATCATTAATTTTATCCGAAAATTCGTTTAACAATTTTTTTATTGTTCCTAATTAGTAATTCCACGAATTGATCTTAATAAAGCTTCACCTGTTAGACATTTTTTTTAAAACATAACTTGTGAATATGGTTCGTTATTTAATAGAGATTAAAAGTGTCATCAATATCTGAAATAAAAGTTTCAGTGTTGTAATTATCAAGAGAGGGAAAGGGTTTATTCAGGTCAACGACGTTTTTAGACCAAAGCATTGAAAAGAAACGCTCTTGAGCCGGAAGTATTAAATTTCGAGGAGAGTTATCAAGACAGATTTTCTCTTCCATTTGCTTAAATAAAGATTCATCTGGTGTGTGAGTAATGCTCGATTTTGTGACGATCTCCGTGAAGCGTGAACTTTCCATAAGCAGCTCGTCATCAACTTCGCTGCCGTCAAACAAATCTGAATTTTAATAATGAGCTGTCGGTAAGATTCGTAAGGATTATGTTAGCATACTTCTCGATATCAGTATAACATTCTAAGTGCAGTAAATTACATATGGCAGTTAGATCTGTAAGTAAAAACTCTTATATTATTTTTTGCCTTGTGTCTTCTAAGTTAAATAGTTTCGGAAATCCTGAAAATTTACATAATCGAGCGCGGTTTTGCCTATCGCCATCCGTGCCAAAAATTAAACGAATTAAGACCTTGATCTGTTGTGTACTGGCAATTTTTAATGATCTTGTAATGTTGGCATAATCATTAAGGGTGGCCATTATTCATCAGTTTGGAATAATTATCACATAGATATTCTTAATGCTAATAACTATAATGCTAGAGTCAAATATTCGTACATTCAAAGATATTCTAAAATATACCTTCAGAAGGGTAAATAAAATTTCACTTCTAAATATCAGAATTGCTTTAAATAACTTAAATAACACTTTATAATGCTTTCAAAATATATGCATGAATAATAGAAATGAGCAAACAGTTTTTGGTTAAAAACAATGTATTAAAAATTGAAAGAATCGCCGAATTAGCAACTCTTAAAATGTGCATCAAATAATTCCTCAAAATAAAACTCATTTCAAAATAATACTCATCAATTAAATACTTTTCAAAATATACTTTTTTCAAGAAAACAGAAACAAATTATTGAGTCTTCGAAGTATATATGAAATAATAGAAATAAATTTAGAAGTCATGACGAGCAGGAATTTTGATGTCATAGAATGCTGAGACGCCGATCTACACTGAATAAGAAATTTGGCAGTCGAGGCAGTACAGCAAGAAAAAAGCTCCAGACAGCAATCTAGCTAGGCCGAAATGTAGGGAGCAAATGAAAGTGTTCAGGGTGAAATCTTAATGCAGATTGAGTTAGTTTTGGTTCTCAATGCGGTTTGATTAGATAGCTAATACTTCTGTAAAATTATTATTGGCTGCTTGATTTTTAATTCTATTTACCTCACCAGAATTATGTAAGAGTCATATGACATGAATTGATCTAGAAATGACTCAGTGCAGAAAGAGGTTACTATTTTTAGAATTGAGAAGGAAAATTTACGTTGCTAATTTAATCTTTTAATTCTTTATTTTTCTCACATATATATGTTCTTAAAAATAATATTTTTCAGTCAAATCAACATCGAATGTGTATCGAACAAATAAAATTGGAATCTATGTGACTTTAGGGTTCTTAAAAAATGTTATTTAATCAAAGGAGTATCAAGTGAGCATCATGAAATAAAGTTATCATCAAATAATAGCAACGTTTTCTCGAAATAGTTCAAATTTTATGCTTACAGCTTCACGTAGTAGTAGAAGAATTGGTTTTGATTCATCAGAGCAATGACGGCAACGGAAGCATTTTGCTTCTGCGTTCGGCCAGCTACATCAAACTGCAGGATGTTGTTTTCTCTGGAAGTTAGTTACAGTACTTTAATTAGAGTCTAGGGTAGTTAATAAAGACAGAGTTCACAGGTTCGAGCCCCCATGTAGGATGTAGTTATATTTACGAACTATAGGAACAGTCTTATTGATGACAATAGTAGTAACATTTAGTAATTTAATGACGAAAACGCGCGGACATAACACACGTAATTAACATGAAGATGATACATGAAAATAAAAAGACATATGAACAGAAAGTCAGTCCATGGCATCATAGAAAAGGAGTATCATCATAAAAAGCGAATTACATCATAAAATCATAATTCAGTGTTCTTCTCTTTCGAAGTTCGTGCTTTGCACCCGTCTCCGTCTCTTTCTGAGAAGTAGTCACGTGATCTTGTTGATGAGCGCGTTGCCATTCTTGCTTAACAAAGAAGCATATCACCCCATCTATATATTATGTATATGTATATTAGTTAAGTAATACTTGGGAAAGTACTTAAAATGCCTGTGCAACAGAACTATTTGGATGTAACCGAACAATTTTGTCGAACGCCATCTAGTACGACAAGAACAACTTACGGCAATCAACCGCCAGCTGCGATGAAGGTAGCTTATACAATATTATGTCTTCGGGGCTGGAACGTTAATTCGAAACGTTAGATAATCCGTTTTGGTTGTATGCTCTGTTTTGATATGCATTTTCCTTGTAACTGTTTTTGTGTTCCATTAATAAATAATTTTAGAGCTAGCCGGCGTTTGCGTTGATAGAAGAACAGTTGCAAAATGCCACCCAACGAAATGTTATGAATTTCTATTTACGAAATGGCACCCATCGAAGTGTTGACAATTTTTATTTGGCTTCAAAAAATCCTTAACTCCGAATTTATATATTGCTTGCTGGAAATCAGGTCATTCTCTTTTCAGGTCTGGACTGCTGGTCAAAATAATTTTGGAAACCAAATCTTGAAGTAAAATTACCATGTCGTGCTGCTCGCACATCGAATGGAAAGTGAACAGCTTTCAAAAGAATGAGAAAAAGACTTTTTTTAACTTATTGTTTAATTTGATTTTAAAATTTCCTTTTTAAATTTTTATTTATTATAAATTTCTTCTTCAATCAAATGCAAATTCCTTACTGAAATAAGATTTGTAGATACTATATGAAAACATTAGACAACAGCCAATAGCTTTCTTTAACAATTAAGATAAACTTCGGTTAATTTGCTATTTTAAAATTTTTAATGTATACACTAAATTAAATTATGGTTTCTATTAGGAAACTGAACGAATAGTTTAAAAAATAAAATTTTGAATGGATTCACTAATACTGTGGACTAGAATTTATTAACTTCAATACTCATTAAGAGCAGGAGACGGTTTCCTTTTGCCCACGCGCGAAATTCTGGGCTAGTTGATTCAGGAATTGTTATTTTCAAATCTGTTTGATTACATAGCATTCATTTCGTTGAATTCTTTTGAATATTGAATAATTGTTAAAAGCCTAAGTAAAATAAAAGTAATGAATTTGTGGGTTTATTATTCTGAAGAACATTTTGAGAGAATGTTTTTTCTGTATATATTTATTATAAATGATTCATAATATTCCTGGATACTTGCCAGAGAGCGAAGAAATCTAAAATCTCCAGCTACACAATTATGTTTCGAACGATACCATGCAGTTGATAATCTTTAAATGTGTTATCCTCAAATCTGATATTTTTTATGAAGTTTTTACCAAGAACGTTCTAGAAATTGTAATCGAAACTAGACAGAAAAATGAAAGTGAAAACGAAGAAAAGAACAAGATCTGTTGTTAGATTTGGTAAGTTTAAAATTAAACCTGACAGCTACAGGCTCAAATCCTAACTACGGCACCTTTGCTTCAAATACAGCTACTGAAACAAATATTAAGCACCTAATTCTTAAGTTTACACAAACTTCTGACATTGAAACCTAACAGCAAAGTATCGAAAGGCAGTGTGAAAAAGTGAATGTAAAAGAAATAGATTACATCACTTACCTCCTACCCCCTTCTGCCTATACACATGTTACTAATTATTTTACGAGAATCAAATGACATTAGAAGATAACTCGTACGTAAAGAATATTCTGCTCCAAAAAATTCATATTACTTTCTTAACCATTTTGAATCAAATTTGTCGCATACCAAAGAAAGCCTAGGATTCTTGTTCCGAATTAAGCAGTTATCTGGAAGAGTTGTTACATAGCCTGGATGTTGCAGTTTTTGGCTCACTCAAAGATTTGGCTCTTAGGAATCGGCTTAACAGAACTGTGAGTTATGATCTTAAGAAGCATTCTGTTGAGACTTGGAGAAATATAAAGAGTTCATCTCAATGAGTACAGGAATTGGATGATCACGAAGCCGAACGTGTTGAAAATACGAACTATAAAAACTGACCTCCTGTAAAGAGGAACTATTCTTTTCAAAGTTGCTAAGCCATCCAAAACCAAAGTAAAAAATCAAACAAAGGATATACAAAGAACTATATAAAATATTTCCAAATCATGCTGATCAGAAAAGACAGAAAACTCGACCTCCTTTAACATGTTATGGGTGCAGAAAGACTTTTTTTAACAAGTGTCCAAACTGTAACCTTCAAAGAGATCAAATTCATCTAGTTTTGACATCGTGCAAATCCGATTCTGCTTATTTTTCACACCCCCGAATTGTCTTTCGCCGATGGTTTGACATGTGAAAATGAGGTATTTCGCACCGAACGAAGTAATTTTCTTGAAGCCAGAGAGTTCAAAACTCCGCTCCTTGTTTTGTCTGTTACCAAAAATAACTCCACTTTGCTAAAAATTGACATTCTTCAAAAAGCTAAAATTGTGGTAAATCTTGTGAAATTAATTCTAACGTTTCAGGTGAACCTCGAAGAAAAGACAGCTTTGTAAAACCCCAAGAACCCAAAGGACTGGGAGAAACTCCAATTGTCGTAAACCATTGCCAACTGAGAGAAAATGAAAGACAGTAGTTAACTACATCCCAGCTGCTTGAGACTAATATATTTCTTAACAAATATCAGGCTGTCTTAAAAGCAGGGGTAGACGTCACTACATACATTGAGCATATTAGCACAGGAAAATGGCAAATGATATGACTATTGATATTCCACGTTCCATAAAGTAATAAATACTGGAACAAATATATATTTGAAACTTGAATCTTAAAACTCTTGCCTATGGTGCTGAGAGCTTGCTAATCGGTTGTAAAACGCTTTAATTTGTACCCTTTGTTTTGTATGGTCTTCGAATTCCGATGTACTCGAAGCACGAAAGAGACAATTTGTCAATCTCTGGGAACATAATTGATTGATTTAAAGTTTAAGAAATCACATATAAAGACAAACTAAGAATAATTTGTTAAGTGACATGAATCATTAGCAGTTTAAAAACTGAAGAATACATTAATACATAAAATTAAGTAAAATAATCTGTATTTTACTAATTGCTTCATCAAAATGACTAGTCAGCATATTTCACTGTTAAATAGTAAAGTAAATTATACTGTGTTTTTTTTTTATATTATTCTAATTATAATTCTCCTTTTTAGCCCAAAGGGGCAATTTGCCAAGAAGAGCTATTAATTTCGTTTGGCATTTTGCGTTAGTTCACTATAAACGGCGAACCACTTTTCAAATTGTTGCCACTAAATATTAGAGCCTTGTACTATAATTAAAGAAATTAAATAATGAAGAATATGCCTAAATTTGTATGTGTTTCTCACATTATGATAAAACAACGATACCTAGAGCCATCAAATTTTGAATAATGTACGTCTCCACCCGAATATGGGCATCTGAACCCCTAATTCGGAATTTGTTTTACTGTTTATTTCATATTTTGTAAATCATTTATGAATTTTTAAGAGATTCAACGATTTCAAAGCGAGCAATGGCAACAATTCACGGGAAAAAGTACTTTTATCTCCAGCGCTCAAAACTGTGTATCGGAAATTCTGAAGATATGCTCTTTTAAATATTTTGTGATACTGCTGTTGAATTGAATTTTATGGTTTAAGTGGGAAGACCATTATATTTAATAAATAAAGGTAGCACAAAAAACGTTAAAAAATCACCCCTCTGGGCGTAATATAAAATCTCAAACCTTTCAGAATTTTTTTTCTAATATTGCAATTATTATATTCTTTTATATTTTACATAATTTAAAAGAATGTGAACTGAAGGCTGTTTTTTATTTTTGAAGAAATTCTAACCCCTTTTGTTTAAGAAGAGTTAAAAGTAGCATCTATTATTCGGATCTAATTTTTTTCTTTCTATACAGTTGACTTGCGCCTTGTCTAATACCATGCAATTAACATAATGCTAAAATGTTATGAAAGCTTACAATTAATGCCTTTCGTCCTACCATTTCTCTTTTTTAAAAATATAAACACAATTAGCTTAGTGTCTGTCGAAAGGTTCTTCTAAGCTAGCGAGCAGAGTTTTCGTTATAATAATTCGTTATAATTCATCTATTATATCGCAAAGAAAATTTAATTATATCTTTAAGAAATTTATAATATTTCGAACTCTTTGCTCGAATAAGTATTTAGTGTGTCTCAGATAACATGCTGATACAGGATTCGTCATGAAAATATTTAAAGGAAGCGCAAGTTTGAAGTTCAACAATCAGAAATATCACATGGATGTAAGATGTGAATGATTATGAGTAAAGATTATTAAAGGTTTTGTAGGTGAATTGTTAAAGATACGAATAAATTATCAAAATGTCATACCAAAAGTCGATATTTAATTAAAGCATATTTCAAATGAAGCATTCCATCAGGTAACACAGGGGTCGATTTCATTATCTTTCGACGTGATAATAGCTAATATCTACTTTAATGGAAATATAATTTTGGGAGATCATGCTGGAAACATCATTATCAAGTGGGTCTCGTACTTTTTCTTTTATTGTTTGAAAAATAAAAATTGAGGAATCTA
This sequence comes from Stegodyphus mimosarum, assembly GCA_000611955.2. Classification (NCBI taxonomy): domain Eukaryota; kingdom Metazoa; phylum Arthropoda; class Arachnida; order Araneae; family Eresidae; genus Stegodyphus; species Stegodyphus mimosarum. The sequence goes on from KK121244.1 coordinate 427,379, forward strand.
TTAAATTCTTATAATCGTATTATTGTGTTTAATACTACAGGAAGCATTTCGGAAATTATGTTTTCTGTGCATGTGTTTTATTAATTTAAAATGAATCCCGTAATAATTTTTCTAGAAATAAATTTGGTGCATAGTTTTCATGAATCAGTTTACAAATCCTGAATCTCTAATTTTTAGATGTTTTTAGTACTCCTATTTCAAATCTACGTTTCTACGAGAATATTTAAAGGAAAAGGCAAATCTAAGGCAAACAAATACTTATGCATTTGTTGAGTTTACTTATTTGAAGTTCTCATACGGCTTTGCTGTAATGTACATATTGATTCTGCTTCTATTTTGCCATGCCTTGTGCTCAGTAAATGAAGAATTGTATCAAAATACTCCTATTTTATTTATTAATCTATTTTGTAATAAATAAAATATTTTCTGTAAGCATTAGTTTCAAAGTGTAGTTTGAGCGTATGTTAATAGAAGTGCTGCCTTCTGAAATTAAAATAAGATTTACATATTAATATTTCCTTTACCAGTTTCATTACTATCCCATTACCATTTCTTATCTCTAAAATTTGCAACTGACACTTTTTATACTAGGTATTACCATACGAAAAAGAAGCTTTGGAATGAAAGTTATTATCATTGATTTACATAATACCTGTGAAAAATAAGGAAAATTCCTAGTTTATAAGATAAAAAATTGCAAAGAAAAGAATTTAGGCTGTGAAGTAAAACGAACTGGCATAGTGTGCGTAGTGAAGAAATACCAGACAGGAAATTAAAGTTGAGGAATGGAACAAAATATACTAGGGAAAATGCACTAACTAAAAGCAATCAAATTTTTTGTATAGCATTTTAAAAATAGTGTTTTAAAAGATGAGTGTTTTGCGGAGCGCATGAAAGGCAAGTAAGTTTTAAGAAGATTAATGTACCTTTAGTTTAACTGAGAGTAGTCATCCGAGAAATTAAATGTAAATGCTAAATTTAATTGCTGTAAGTCATTTTATTGTTCATTATATAATTCAAATTAATGGATATCCTACAAATGTTTTCTTCCTTGTACGAAGTAAAAAGGAAGTATAGTAATCACGAAAAATTTTGGTTATCATATTTAAACTAAAATATCCATTTTGACCCCTATCGAATGCAATTTAACGATCTTTCTGCTTGACATCTGTACGTAAGAACAGAATAAAGGATTCGTTTTCCCCCAAAAAATTATGAAACTGATTTAAAATGGATTCTGAAGAAATTTCTTTTCGTGGTGTCTGTGCGTACGTATGTATGTATCTGTTTCGCATAACTCAAAAACGAGTAGCCTCAGAAAGTTGAAATTTTGTATATAGGACTGCTATAGCATGTAGATGTGCATCTCTCTCTTGGGTTGCAATCGACCACACCAAAAGTACATATATATATATTCCCAGTCAGTTATTCGGCTTAGTGAGCTCAAGGTTTTTTATGCCTTTAGTAAATCTGCATGCAATATTTGTATAAGTATCAACAGCTTGAAAGTGCAGTGCGGCTAAGTCTAATTATGGTTACGAAAGCAGTCATATTTGCTTAGATTTGAAACTTAAAAGAACAGTGAATTTGTTGCCAATCTACAGAAACTAAGCTTCGCAGTGACAAACAACAAAGCAACAACAAAGATAACGCCTTCTTTCATTATTGCGAATTAAATCATGTTTAACCCATTCTGGAATTTATTCGAGGAAATACAAGCAAGTCTTCAAGATTTACTTCGTAATTACTAATGTAGATATTTTGAGTTTTTATGTATTTTTGCCTTGTTGCGAAGTGAGAACTGAATTAATTGAATGAGAAGTACTGGATCGTCTGTGAAAAACTGTTTCTTTTTTTCCTTTGTTTAATTTCTTTTATACATCGTTTTAGATTTATTATAGTATTTGAATAGAACATGTGGCAACGATTAGATAATTCTTCAGATGATATACATAATTTTTGTCCATTCTGAGTTATAAAATGAGCGAGATGTAATGCTGTTAAGTGAACTTAGCGTCAGAGTGTTGCTATGGTAAACAAATATAAGGGATTTTAAAGATTGCATTTATTCTATTGTGGTTTATGCGCTATTGACGAAGCAGATTTAATTCAGTAAAATAAGTTTAAATAAAAGACAAAATGCATATAATTTAATATTCCGTACAAGGAAGTCATATGGTGCACAAGTTAGAGTCTTTTCTATTAAGATTTAGGAATGTACGAATAAACGATACATTAACGCTCTCATTTAAATAAAAGAAAACTTAACAAGCAAAACGAAAGGAAAATAAATATTTTATGGCGGCAACCAATTACTAGTTTGACAAATTAGTAAAAGCAATGCCACTCAAATTGTTACTTGCAAAATATTATTCTAAAAACACCCAGAAAGCGATATGTAACGATGAAATGAAATACAGTTATATATTGTATGACACATTGAGAAACGTTTCCCAAGTTTTACTAACAGTCAATAGATTATACACTGTTTTTCTTGGTGTGTCAAGATGTAAATTAAACAGGAAGTTAAAAGCACAGGTTAAACTTAAACACAATGAGATGCAAAACAATATTTTGATGTACAAATAAGTGATATCTCCACTACAAAATTCAACAAAAAAATAAGATGAGCTTAAATATATTTCAAAGACAATGACAAATTCCAGTCTGATAACGTAAGCAAAATAATATAATTTCCAAATTTATGGCATATTTTGATTATAAAAACCGTGACCAGTCGAATAATAACGAAATGTGCATTTATGAACTACTAATGATATTCCTCTTGTGAAGCTCATATTTGTCCTCATATGTAGCTTTCGCGGCGTAGCTGGGACTGATTATACTGCTATATCAGGACTATATCTGCTCATCCATTAGTAAGTATTTTGAATCTTTATGTTTCAATTGACTTATTATCATAGTGGATGAGCATACGGATTGCGTGATGTTTAAGACGTGAGAGACAGACTGGCAATAAATAAATGCAGAAATGATAGCTTGCGGCTGAGGAACGTACCAGCGAGCCTAGAGATATTTAAATCTGGACGAAAAATGTATTAGTAGCTGGTGCGAGTAGCTAATATCGCTTTAGTTATTAAAATTCTAGATTTTGAATAATGAAAAATGTTTATGTCAGGCAATTTTTATACTGATTGTATCTGCAATAAATCTATGCTACATAAATGCATACTTCATAAATTGAGACAACTGTTACTCATGTATCTAGTTAGCATTTACTGATTTACCCCATTCAGTTACTTATTCTGCTTCAAAAATTGCTACATTATTTCCTTTTTAACCTATATTCCCCATCCCCCCAAAAATTGGACAGCACACATAAATGGTTTTCCTAATGAAATCTTAGAAATAATTTAATTCAAATAAATGACGATTTATTATTTAAGAATCATTTAACTATATATTTATCATTATCTCAAGTTAGAGTTAATTTAGATACTTTTTATAAATTTTTTAAAATGGGGATTTTTGCAGATTTTTTTGCTTATCTTTTCAACGTACAAGTTTATTAAAATTTTGAGCTTCAAAAAAACATACATGTAAATTTATTGAGAAAATATTCCACACTTTCATACCAGTAAATTTTAATTGTCCTAAAAATAGTACCACGCTAAAGGTAATCCTTTCTTTCTCTTTTACATTCCAAACACTGCTATTGTACAACTAACATAGGCATTTTAGTCTTACTGGCAGGTGCAAATCATGTGACAGACAGGTGTGTGAGATGAGGCGGAGGAGTTAAGTAAATGTTTCAAACATTAACTAATAAAGTCAGTTTGTATTTTAAAATTCATCGAAGAAGACTGAATTTCTCTCGTTTTTGCATGCTTGAATTTTAAGAAAAATAAAAGCTCAAAGACGCAAAAAAAGAAACCAACTAAGGAAATCATGAATAAAGTATTATCTTATACAGTAGTCCAGAATTCGTTGTTAATAATTACAAACCTGAGACAGATAAGATTTATATGGATAAATTCATTAATTACATAAATTATTATCTGTTCTTGCAAATAAAAAAAGTTCTACGCTATAAGTACTGTTAGAGAACTCAGAATGTCTAAATGTCCAATTATATCCTCTAAAAGAATGTCAAAAATAGAACGCGGCTCTTCAAATAGTAGTTTTGATTAAAAAAACTAAGATGCAGCATTTCTATGAAATGACAGTCGTGTTTTTTCAGTAATGTCCAATTTCAAAGAAACAAAAAGTTTGCCAAACGTAGAAAGAAGAGTAAAAGGTGGCAGGAAACAGGTATAGATACCAATGTGCATTGCATCCTACAATGAATATAAAAACAGAGTTGACATATTTGGATAATTATGCAGCAGCTTATGTTGCTTCAATTCAAGGAAAGAAAGGGCACTATCCTTTATTCGTTTATGTGTTTGAAACAGCATTTATTGCTCCATGAAAGCTCAATTAGTTATTTAGTAGTCTGAGCCTACTTGATATTCGAGGTCACATAAAAGTTACTTATTTCAGCTTTCTATTCCAAGAAAACCATCTTGCAGAAAACTGGGTGTTCAACAGGTTAATGACGATTTTCTAAAGCTTCCAAATGAACAAGTTATTGTTAAAAACGCATAAAATAGGCAAAGAAGATGCGAGCTAAAATCTTGCATTATAAAACCAACAATTATCTATAAAAAATGTAACGTTGTACTTTTGCTTATCATTCTTTCTCCAATTCCACCTTAGAAAGAATGATTAGCTGTAGATTAGACCATTGTACTGTTATGGGTAGGCTGTATTGATCTAACTAATAAAAATTTGGTAACATTTTTGATTTTATATATATACATAGACTTAGAGAAACACCTATTGAAGAATTTATAAAAAAAGTATTAATTTTTTCAATGTTTGGCATGATATGGATTTATTTAATCGAAAATAATTACTTAGCCTTGTACTTTCTCCATTATCTTCAAGAAAACTAGAGTACAAACAACTTAATTCGCATTCGTATACAGATAGTTAACATTTAACATCTAACTAGCTGTTTAAATCTTGATTAGCTGTGGTTGAACATAATTTTGTTAGTACGTTTCACTGCAAAATGTTAGATGTTACATTAAAATACAATTAGTACATTTTCTACGTTTACAGAACAAAAACATCAGAATTTAACTGAGAAGGAATAATTCCATTAAATGACGATTTAATATTGCATGTTTTTGAATATATTAAAAAAAGTATTATTTTTTATGGCTACATTTTATCTCGAGCATACAGTTTGATTTATTCATTAAATAATGCTCTTGCATTCTCCTTTTCAGAGAGACGCTAGAGCCTGCAGATAAGAAAGCATTTAGGTGCAATTAAGTAAACATCCCCAAGTTGATGGATTACCTAAGACCCCGCGGGCTGATCAAACCTGTTACTCAATGACTCTATTTCGATGAATATGGTTTAACTCGGATTTACCGTTTCTCAATCTTACCGCTTCTGAACTAGTGCCCCGGAGGAAGCAAGTCATCTGCGTTGTTTCCTAACCGAGCTAATTAACTTCTAACTTGGGAGATGGGAATAATAAAATTAAGTTGGGTTTTAAACAAAAACCCTTTTTTGAATGTCATGTTCGATTTCATTTTGTAAAATTACCATTTTCCTTTAAACTGTAACTTCTGTGTTTTAGATATAACGAGGATTGATTAAGAATTTTTTTATAAAACTAATTTAGTGTGTTAATTAATATTTGAATTAACCCCCTCAAATACATTATATTACGGGAGTAATTTTAAGAAGTCATGTTTCTCAGATTTAATTTATGATACAAAGCATGTAAGTTAGGTAGTGCATTCGGCGTTTTTTTTTTAAATTTTGTTTTGTGGAAGCAAACTGGACATTTCTGTTAACGCATAAAAGAAAATTACCTAATTTTCATAAGTTTAGGGCTTATAGAAAATTCATATCAACCCAGCGTGGCAAACTAACATGAAGATGTTGATGGAAAACAATTGAAGGAAATCTTGGAAAACAAAACTGAAATACAATAACAAAATAATGATGATTATGATAATAATAATAATAATAGTAATAATAATAATAATAATAATAATAATAATAATAATATGTTAGAAAAAAGGAAAGGCAGAAGTCTTCTGTTGTCCAACATTGTTCGTCCGAAAATCACACTTTAAATTTTTCTGCTACCAAAATTATTCAAAAAACATCTTCCATTGGTGAATTGGATTTTCTAAAGACATTTCATATTCAAAAAAATCTTTCTGTTCTAGTTAACAACCCTAATTCCAATCCATCTTTGCGTTCAGCCTTTACAAAAATTATGTTTTAGTTCTGGTTTCATCAACAGATGGCGTCAGTAGCTTGTCTCCTATCCAGGCTTTCTTATCTTATCTTATCTAATCATTATATCTTATCTCGTTTATTTGCGCTTTTGCAGCTGAGGCTGATGGTTCGGTAAAACTATCGAAACTAGTCCTGTGAAAATTTGAAAATATAACGCTGATTTTTGTTGTTTGACTTCTAAATTAATAACATCCCCTAATTTTACGTTTGCTATTGACAATGTAATCTCTATTATAAATTTATAGATTTTTGCAGTGACTAATAGTTTATTTCAGTTCCGCTTTAAAAACGTAAATTAATAAGTAAATGTATTTTAATGCGATGAAAATAAGCTTAATTTCAAGAAATAAAATAATTTTTGTGTGAGTTGTTAGTTGAAAATGCCTCGTATTTTATTCGTACATTCAATGTTATTTATACATTTGTATTTTCAAGTGCAGTACAATGTATATCTTTTATGTAATGCAGCATTTCATTTTCAGCTATTGCTGTCATTTGAAAAAGAATAACTCAGTTTATATAAGGATAGTAAACAAACTCAGACTGTATCCCTTAGCGAAGATAAAAACCATTATAAAGAACTCAAAGTATTCAAGGTGTTTAAACTTAACATTCGAAAGTAATCCTTTTTTTTTAAACTTCAGTATATATACCAGTTATACCTCAGGCTAGGCTGTTGTAAAATATTCCGACTTTATATATAAAGAAAATCTAAAGTTTAATTTTTAATTCGCAGGTAGAAGAAACTCAAGTTGCAATTCCATTCATGCGAAAACGATCACCTGAGAATTAATGTTACTTAAAAAAGCCTTTTTTCGAACGAAAGGAAATATTCGTTTTTCGCAGCAAAGGAAGAGGAGCAGTCTTTTGAGATTTGTATATTTTAGGTTTTGGAATTTTTGCTTTTACTATCGAATGACTAAACTGGAAAAAAAAGGGCACCCATATATTCTTTCACGCAAGAGAAAATCCCTTTCCTTTTTCGATAAAAGTTTGTTCGTGGCATTTTTTACGCGTATAATATTCTTATCTTTTGAGAACTCGCGTCCGCCATCAACGAATGGAACTTGGGAAAAGATATAAAGGAAATTTTTAGCTGTTCTTTTTTAACCTGGAGATTTTGGGGGTAATGGTAGGAACCCAGACAATAAAAAAATAAGAAAACCTTGCTTTTAGTTAAGAACCGACTGCATTTCAAAACTGTTTTGAGCAAAACAATATAATAAACGGAAAAAATTAGTTTTTATTGACATATATTTTCTTTTTTTTCTTTTTTGGGCTATGCGGTTACTGATGGAACTACATTTTTTTATAATGAAACTGGTGGGAGACAGAAATATATTTAAGAGAATAAATATCCAAACAATATGCAAAATACTCAGAATAAAATAATTTTCTTAGCTTCAAATTTGGATTAAAAATAAACTGGTGTGCTCAGGAGTCAGTAACCTTTTATTAGCGGCAGCTTAGTGATTACAAAACAATATAAAACCGCTTGAATAATTAGGTAAATAAAGGAAACACTTTGATGTTTTAATTTCTGGTAGAAGGCATTGTGTGAAAGGCTTTATTCAAGCCATGTATCGGACAACGTCTGCTACAGTTCAGTTCACAATACTTTATAATCTATAGCGATAAAAAAACATCTAGGTAATTGATGTAAAATTGGAGTAGTTACAAGGAATGTAAAGAGATTAGTTTCATAGCTTTAATATAAAACCCTACAAAAATTCCAAAGCGTTTTCTGCAAGTGATAGATTTATAAAATAAGATTACAAAAGAATAAATATAAATATCCTTGAATTGAATAAAGCACATTCAGCAAGCAAAATGGGTGATCTTTTTGATTAAATGATTAAATGCGGATATTTTTCGTCTGGTTTTTAGGTTTAGGTTTACTTTATTATGGCGAAGCACACTAACGTTATCTCTCTAAGGGGAAGAATGTCTTCGTGGAAGTCTTTCTAAGAAAAACTGCCTCATACATGTGTTACACATGGAGGAAACCACGAAAATGTCCATACAGCCAGCCTGTTCGCCTGGATTCGAACCCAGGTCCGAACTATCAGTGCTCAGCGTTATTACCCCTCGGTCGCTGGTGGGCTATTTGTCGTCAGTAAAGAAAACATAATATCATTTAATGATAGAAAACTATGGGTTTAAAGATATTTTTAGATTACTAAAATATTATTATTTTATCTTTTGAAATCTTAGAATCCTAAGGCATTTAACTTTTGTGATTTTCTTACAATTTTTCTCTTATATGCTGTAAATACCATCCATATTTCTGAAGAAAATTGCCGAAATGCACTAAAATTAACAAAGTAGCTATGAGAAACTTCATAAATATACTTCAGGGATGTATGCATTGCGGTGATAAATGTCTTAAAGATATTGTTTTTAAAACAAATTGATACGATTCTGACACAAAATAAACAAAATAATCACACTTCAGGCGCATACTTCACTTAATTCTCCATCGGTAATTACTTTCTTCTTACATTGATAATTCATTCATCTAGTACAATGATGACAAGTTCTGCTTTGAAAATGATAAATGATATATTTACTCCATGCATTTGGGCAAAATGTATATTAAATCTTAAAATTCTTGGAACTTAAACCTATGGAACTGAATATTTCAAAATTCCTTCCAATGCAAAGAACACAATGTACTAAGTTTTCTGCATTAATAACTAATTCTTCAATGATTCTATATGAGAATATTACAGAGTCTATTCGCACATCCTTAGACGATTTTCATTGTATTCACAGAAATAATGTACCCAAAACATTTGGTCTTTTAAATATTCCATTCGATAACACTTTTCATCGCAATCTTTTCGCACCGTAATTTCCCCGACACTTAAGCATTTTTTAGTATCGGAAGACGTATTTTATCCCACTCTTCCTGAACAGCTTTGCAAAGCCCAAGGAGGGTTGCTGATCGACGTTTAGACAATCTGCTTTTTAAAGCCTAAACGCACAGATATTCGTGGCTGATACATCAGGATATTTAGTAGGGATATGAGTGAAGAGTATGGTAGTGATGCAGGTTTCTTGTTCCATTTGTTTCAGGAAATTAACAGTGGAATTTGACGTATGACTGCTTGCTTTGTCTTGATGCAGCTCTACTGATTAATGGCACAGTGGGTATAGAGAAGGTATGTCATATTTGAAAAATGAGTGTAAAATATGTTCCTGATAATACCTGGAGTTGACTTTAGGAGTTTTCGGCACTCTATTTAGTTGTTATTTGTCAATACATCAAAAACCAACAACAATCATAAATCCCTCAGAAAACTTTCTTTAGATCCTTTCAACCACGCTCTAACACATGTTTCTTCTCTTTGATGATAATAACCGGATCGCTTTTTATTGCTTAAATCTACCCAAGAGTCATCTATTGTGGCAACATTTTTTTTTATTTTTATCCGAATAATTTTTTCTTATTAAGAATGCTACAGCGCGTTCTGCTTTCGGCGATATGTCGTGGAGAAAGGCGATGCACATTATTCTTTTTCGTCTTTTTAAGATTCAATCAACATGAATCACTTTGGCAACATTAATCGTTTTTGCCGCTAGATGGCGTTGCCTCCTCGCGTATGGTACTACCCGAGGGTATAAAAAGCCGTTAGTGAGGTTGCTTTCCCTTTCTAGAAATTTCGATCCCCTGGTCAGGAGGGACCTGTAGCTGCCTTCGAAATCGATTGACTGTTTTAATAAATGTACGCCAAATACAATGTTGTTTCAGTAATTTTGATTATCACACTGGCGTGTTTCTCTTCTATTCTTCTAACTTTGTTTAGACTTGAGGTAACCTTTTAAAGTTTTTGCAAATGTCCTTTGACTTCGCGGGTTTTCTTTTAACATTAAAGTTCATAGCTTTGCAGTATTATAAATTTTCCGTTTTTTTCTTGGATAAATATTTTGAATAATTTATCTCCCTGAAGCCCAACTTTAACTTTTTTCTCCCTTTCGTCTTTACAGTATTACCTATCGTAGGTTTAGATACCGAAAAACCATGACGTTCGCAGCATTTTTTTAATAATTAAATACAAATATTTTTCTTTAGAAAGAGCACAATGTTTCTTTAAAAGCGCCATTTTGCATGAAAATGAAATTGTGAAGTAGCAGACGTTAATTTACACTTTAAAAAATATAGTTGGAGTAAAGCAAATTTCAAGCAAGGCGATTTCTTATAGCAAAGCAAAATCGCCTACAAATGTGTGAACTCTGTAATCTTTTAAGAGAAATCTGCAAATATCCTGTTTTGGTTTACATGAACACACATCAGTTTAGTAACCCCCAATATTATCTAATAAATTGGAAAATATTGCTTTCCAATCAAATACATAGGAAGCATAACAGCAAGCAAATACGCCGGAATATGATCAAAAATATATGTCAATAGCAATAACGATGTGAAATGATCAATAAAAGGTAGATCAGATACAATGAGAGAATAGTTACCCAATTTTTGCACTTCGGTGTGATGTTTAGTTTATAATGTCAATACAACTTCTTTCATAACAAAAGCCTTTGGAGATTTGCGATGAATATTTTTAATGTAATGAGCACGTCCTTTGGAAATGAACTCTAACTTGATTTGCTCTTATATTCACACTTCAACCAACATAAGAGTAAAAATCGAATAGACGCACATTACGCTCAGACTCATAAAGGTGGAAACACTGGACGAAATACACAGTCCAGTCACATTAATGTGACCACCACGTACTTTCCATGTCAGAGTTAAATAACCAATCACAGAAGGCAGGTGGCAGCACAGTGCAATTGAGCGTATATAAAGGGTGTGTGAGGGCTTCGGAAAACATTTCAATCGTTGGCGTAATGCAGAAACGAAGCGATTTATCCGACTTCCAAAAGGGCATGATCATTGGCTTTCGGGCCAAGGGTGGAAGCATTTCCGAAACGGCTGAGTTTGTGAACTGTTCGCGTGCCGCCGTGGTAAAAGTGTACCGTGCATGGCAAAATGGGACTGTCCAAAATCAGCGACGTGGCAAATGTGGTGCACCACGGGCCATAGATGACAGAGGCGAACGACGGTTGCGGAGATGCGTTCGGGCAGATAGACGGGCTACCGTTGAGCAACTGACCACCAAAATGAACCAAGGGGCTACCAAAAGTGTCTCCCAAAGTACTATTCAGCGAACATTGCTGCGTCTGGGCCTCCGAAGCAGACGCCTGGTTCGTGCACCTATGCTGACTGCTGTTCATCGACGGCGAAGGCTAGAATTTGCACGCCAGTACAGCAGCTGGACGTCCACTGAGTGGCGACAGGTTGCGTTTTCGGATGAATCGCGTTTTATGCTCCATCGGACAGATGGACGTTGGCGTATAAGGCGTGAAACCTCTGAAAGGAACCACCCTGCAACCATTGCCGGAACGGTCCAAGCTGGAGGCGGGAGCATTATGGTCTGGGGAATGTTTTCCTGGCATTCTCTAGGTTCACTGATCATTGTGGAAGGCACAATGGATCAATACAAGTACGCATCTGTCCTTGCGGACCATGTTCACCCCTACATGCGCATTGTTTTTCCTCAGGATGATGGCATCTTCCAGCAGGACAATGCGAGGTGCCATACAGCTGCCAGTGTACGTGCGTGGTTCGAAGAGCACCAGGATGAGTTTACCGTCCTCCCCTGGCCAGCAAACTCACCTGACTTAAACCCAATCGAGCATCTGTGGGACCATCTCGATCGAGTTGTTCGCGCCATGGATCCTCAACCGCGTAATCTAGCGCAGCTGGCCACGGCATTAGAGTCGGCATAGCTCAACATCCCAGAGAACACCTTCAGGGACTTATGTGACTCTCTTCCTGCACGTCTCGCAGCAGTCCGCTCTGCGAAATGTGGTTATTCTGGCTTTTGACAGATGGTCACATTAATGTGACTGGACTGTGTAGAACTAGAGCTCTCAGCGGAATTTGGTATGCAAATAACAAATCATGAGACGGGAGAATATTCAGACATTCAAACCATTATGATATGTGTTTGAGTATGTTATTAGGTATGTGCGTCTAATCTAGTAGCTAATATATTTTACTATTCTCAATTTATATGTGAAATAGTAAGACGTACTTATTTTATTTCTATTTATTTATACGAAATATTGTATTGATTTTGATTCCTGTTCTCCAGTTTACTTAAAAATGAGCACATACCTACACACACGCGCGCAAATATATATATAGAGATAGATAGATAGATATAGATATAGATATAACAGAAAGATAGATATAGATATATCACAAATTTCTATTTAAATTAAAATTACTTAAGTTACGCATTTCCGCGCAATACGCTGCTGAGGATTAATCAATGCAGACAAAAATTAAGAAATTTAGAACCAATTCCACAAAGACAGAAACAAAGTGAAATTTAAAACCAGTAAATTTCAAAAGTCCCTATAAATATGTAAAATTAGCAAAAATAAAAACAGAAAGAAATGTGAAATGCTAAAACATTAAAAAGTACCAAAACCGCAAAAAATAAATACAAATGCATACAAAGGAAGAAGAATACAATCAAATCTGATACAACGTTATCAAGAGAAGGTACATCAGGCTCAATTAAACCCCCGTCCTCTCTGAAAACTACTACGTTTCTGTTATCCAAAATTAGCTGATAAACCATTCCAAATTATTTAATTATAACAGCTCACCCGAAAATTTTGAATTGCTCCCCGGAGCAGTGTCAGAATTCACAGTCAAATCGAGCAAAAGAAATAAATTAGAGTCCTTTTACTGAATTTAAATAGCAATAAAAATTTTCTAATACAAAATTACTAATAAATTAACTGAGAACATGAATACTTTAGAATTTTTTAATCAATTTTAAATTCAGTAAAAAGTACCTAATTAATTGTTTTGCTTGGTTTGACATTCGAATTCGTTGGGGAGGAATTCAGAATTTTTGGGTAAACTGTTATAATTAAACACTTTAGAATAATTCATCAGCTAATTTTGGATACAGAAACGCAGTGGTTTTCAAGTGGAAGGGATATTGTATTTGTGTCTGATGTATCCTCCTCTTGATAAAGTTATATTAGATTTGACTGAATGCCTCTTCTTTTATATTTTTTGAGGTTTTGAGGTTCTAGTTTCACATTTCTTTAATTTTATTTTCGATAGTTATAGAACATTTTGAAATTTATTGACACTGAATTTCACATCTTCGTGTAAAATTTGTTTTAAATTTATTACTTTTTAGCTATACTGATCAATTTTTAGCAGCATATCGCCTGAAAAAACTTGGAATAATTATGTTTTTAAATATAAAACTATTATGTGGTATTATTTTATATATAAACATTGTATTTAAATTTATTTTGTATTATGTATATATATAAATCAATAAATACAAAGTAAAAAACACTTAAAAACATAATACCGTAGGGCGCTGATAGCAACGGGTGGTGGTAAAAATGTGAATTAAAAACACGTTTAAATTCATTCCCCTTCTGAATTCGGAATAAACTAACTGCAAAAACCAAGAACCAGAAGCACAATGGTAAACTGCAAGGAACAGGGGGACAAAATATGCCAAAACCTAACATGAAAATGGAATTTACAACTTTCGCTGCATCACAATTATTAGCTTTGTGCAGCGAAAGAAGTCAATAATTTAAACAGTCTTTTTCTGAACCAACAAAGGCACAAACTAAAGTTAAAAATCCTAGAAAAATTATCAAAGTAATCTATATCTTCATCTACGAGCCGAAAGATGCGGTGCTATTACATGCAACTTTTCTTTTTTCTTTTTTAGTCCAAAGGGATTTAGTCCCGATGGACTATTACTTTCGTTTTGCGATTTTGCGTTGATTCACTCTGAATGCCCGTTTCACTTTTCAAATTGTTGCCATTAAATGTTATCGCTCTGCATTAAATTTTAAAAAATGAAAAATCTGCATAAATGTATGCATGTTTCTCGCATTGTGATAAAACCTAGAGCCATCGAATTTTGAATGACGTAATCCTACTGCGAATATGGGCGTCTGGAAGCCCTAATTTTGAATTTGAAATTTGCTTTATTATCGATTTTATGTTTTGTAACATTTCAACGAATTTCTGATTAACAAACCAAATGATTGCAAAGCGAGCAATGGCAACACTGTACGGGGAAAAAAAAACATTTTTATCTCCAGCGCACGAGACTTACGGAAATTCTAAAGATATGTTCATTTTAAAATGATTTTGCGATATTGATTTGGAACTGAATTTTATGGTTTGAGTACGTAGTACATGATATTTAATAAAAAAAAGGTAGCACACGAAACGTTAAAAAAACGCGCCTTTGGACGTAATTTAAAATCTGAAATCTTTTAGATTTTTTTTTTTTTTTTTTTAAGGGGGCACTTGGCTGTTCGGTATTGACTACTCCTAAAGTTGGAAGTGGTGGCCATTTATAGTGGACAGACCTAATAGGCGGCCACCGCTACCTCCTGTTAAGGAACAGACTGTATACATCCATGCCTTCTCCCGGACTCGAGCCCGGTCACTTCAATATCGCAGTCGGCTTCCCTAACCACTGTACCATCTGGGCTGCTATATGTGCAAAATAATAGCATCGAAAGCACATAGAAATTTTAAAAGATATGCATAGCAATGGACAATTTTAAAAAATAATTTGAGTAGATTGAATCCAAAAACAATAATCAATCCAACACTTAGAAATTAAAGTAATGATTAGAAGAGATGCAAATTTTTAGTTCAAAACTGGAAATAATAAAACTACAGGTAAAGTCTGAAAACATGCAGACTGGGTCAAAAAAAGAATAACATAAATCAAAAACAGGCAAAAAAGTTTAAAAATCTAATGAACTTTTTTTATATGAGTTTTTATAAACATGTAAAATAAAAGTAATCTCACATGGTGGGGAGGAGGAAATGAAAATTTGATTAAAAAAACAAACAATATAGGAGTAAGTTCTTAAAATCTATAACTTAAAAGCAGCAAAATTTTGAAATGAAAAAACACATATACGCCTATGTAGTAGCAAAACCTAAAACGTGTTTGGTAATGAATTTAGATAAACTAGGAATTTAAACTCAATAAGACTAAATAAAAATAAATGGAAAAAAAATTCCATTCTAAGAAAAAGAATGTGAAAGTAAGAATGAATATTTTAAAAAAGGAAAATGCATATATATATATATATATATATTCATAATGGAAGTAATTAAAAGTAAATTAATAAACAATAAAAATTAATAAGCAATAAATAATTAAACTAATAATTAATTAAATTAAATTAATAAATAATAATTTTAATTATAATTTTTTTAATAATTTTAAAAAAATATCTTTTCAATGATGTTTTTAAATTAAATTTCCGTTGCTTGGAGAAGTAATATGGAGAGTTTTCTTTTTATAATTGATAGTGAATTATATATATATTTGTTTTAAAAATTTTATGGCAGACGCGTCGGGAAAATAAACGATAAGAATTGAGAACTACGGTATTGTTTAGATTATTATCTACTAGCCGCTGCGCGGCCAGCCTTCGTCTGGCTTTTAAGTGTACTGGAAAAATGCTTAAAGAGAACACCAAACATTAAATTTGAAAACTGCACAGAATTTTACTCAGCAGAACAATTTTATCGAACAAGAAACAAACAACAACGGAAAAAAAATTCAGTTAAAAATGCATTACATATAAAAAGCATACAATGAAATAAGCAATATCCCTTAATACAAATTTTAATTATCTTAATAAATAAATTAACCAACTTCCTGCTGCCTTCTCTAGACAAACGTTAAGTATCCAAGGGAAACAGTGAGGTTAAAAACTGCACAGAATTATCGCCCTCATTTTTCCGGGTGGCAATATTGCTGATGTCAGCAACAATAGCTGCGTGCCATTGTTGTTCATATAATGAGAGTAAATCATCAATTTGATACTATTTCATTAAAAAAAAACTCATTCGAATTTTGAAAAATCGATGTGCACTGGCTCTTCTCTAGATGCATCTTGTGTACCAGATTTCATAGGCCTGGGTCTATTAGCTTACGCGCAGTACGAATGAAAGACACCTGCACACACAGAAAAACTCGTCCTTTTAAATATAGATACATAAATTAATTAAACAATTTACCTTTGCAAAAAGAAACAATCTTTCAATTTCTTAAACTGTTCAATAGAGTGAAATCTCGCCTTGCTATAGCTCATTATGTCTTAAAATGACGCGATTTCGTCAAAAAACATAAAATTAAAAAAAACATCTAATTCGAATTTCAAAAAACTCGCTTCGAGGTGCACTGGATCATGCAAAACTTTTCAATATCTTACAAACAGTGAAATAAGCAAAAAATAACATGAAAGAAACTCAAAAAACAAAACATTTCGCGCAGAATTTTACTCTGCAGAACAACTTTATCAAAAAAGAAATCAATAAAAATGTATTATATATATAAAAAATGACAATGAAATATGCAGTATCCCTTAATACAAATATTACTTATCCTAATAAATAAATTAACCAACTTCCCTTTGCAAAATCTTAAGAACTCAAATGGTATAAACAGATTAAGAACTTAAACACATTCAAAAATATCATGCAAAACTTTTTATAATTAAAATTATATATAATTAAAACATAATATAAAATATTACAATGAAATAAGCAATATTCCTTGATACAAATGTTAATTATCCTAATAAAGTAATTAAACAATTTACCGTTGCAAAAAGAAACAACTTTTTAATTTCTTAAACTTTTCAGTCTCTTAAAAACAGTAACATAAGAAATACGATGAAAAATTGTTGCCAAACCGAAATTTTTAAAAGAATGAAACTATTCAAACTGATGCAATTTCATCAAAAATCTATCAACAACAATAAGAAAGGAAATTTGTTGCTAAAACTATATTTTAAAATATGTGAGGTATGAGAAGTGTATTCGGAAGCTTCATTTAAAAAGTTTTAAAAAAATACAAAATATTATTATTTTTCCAAATTTCTTCTTTTAAAGGATTAAAGTTCAACGTGTCCAAAAATCAAAGGAAAATAAACAGCACATTTTTTTAAAAAAGTTTTTTTTAAAAAAATTCCGCTGAAAAGGTGTTAAGCTCACCTTCCTAAATAAATTCGTATTTAATCGATTTATTAAAATACGAAATTTATTTTAAGTTCGTAAAATAGCTAAGTGTTTACGCTTCACCACGATGTAAAAATGAAATGTATATAGTGAAATCTCGCTTTCCTCTAGCCCTTTATGTCTCAAAATGACGCGATTTGGTCACAAAACATAAAATAAAAAAAAATCTAATTCGAATTTCGAACAAATCGCTTCGAGGTGCACTGGCTCTTGTGTAGATACACCTATGTACCAAATTTCGTGGCCCTGGGTCTATTAGCTTACTCGCAACACGAACGAAAGACACACACACACACACACACACACACAGACTCTTTGTTTCATTATATGTAGAGATAATTATCAGTTAAATTTTTTTTTCGCTTTTGCCTCAATTGTTGTCGTTTGACGAAACGCATAATGGGGTTTACATATGTACGAGCTATAGTGCTTTTCCCCTTGACGAGTCCACAAAAGCTCGACGTAGGCTAAATTGCCATTTACTGCCATTTTTTGGTATTTTTTCTGGATTTTTAATTTAATTATGTTTGTGCTTTAAATGTTTTTTTTTACGTGTTATAATTTTTTAAATGTTGATTTTCATAAATACCAGCATTTAGTTTTTAGTTTTTTTTTTTGGTTATTCTTTTGAGTAATTAATTTGTTTAAATTTTTATACCTTAGTAAGTGGGTATCAAATTTACTTTTCCGAGATTGCCTTTAGAATTTTTCTCTTCTTTTTGCTAGGTGCATGTCTATCATTTACTTTTAGGCGATTGCTTTTAGAATTTTACTTCCTTAATAACTTTTAGAATTTTACTCCCTAACTTTAATCCTAATTTTGCAGCTCAATGAGCAAAATTCTTGACCAAAAGGTCTTTTGTTCATCTACTACTTTCTATCACACACATATACATGTGTGTGTGTGTGTAAGAAAAGTAAAGAATATGTAAAAGATTAAATAACAAAGTGAATTTCCCTTCTCAATTCTAAAAATAGTAACCCCTCTCTGCGTCACTTCTAGACTGATCCATGTCATATGACTCTTACTTAATTCTGGTGATGAAACGGAACTCAAGCATCCAATAATAATTTTACGGAAGTATTAATTATCCAATCAAAATGCATTGAGAAGCAAAACTAACTCAGTCTGAATTAAGATTTTAGCCTGAACATAACGCACTTGCTTTCAACGCTTTGGCCTAGCTGCACTGCTGTCTGTCTGCTCCTTCTACCTTACTGAAAATTAATCTAAAATGTAAGCTTTTCGGTATAGGAACAATGAATGTGCCAACTTGATTGTGGCCACAGAAAGCTGAAATAAAAAAATGAAGATTTAAACTGCCTTCTCCTCCAATTTCCTATTCATTATTGATCAATACTTCTATGCCATGAAAATTCCTGGTGGTCATTACTTCAAAGTTTTTTCTATTATTATTTATATATATATATATATATATATGATTGCAAGGAGTGTGAAATAAGCTAATTCCCCTAAAGAGTCAGTATTGTTTCGCTATTGTTTTAATCGTTCATTTTCAGGTAATTTTATTTACATGATTATAATTATTATTAGCAATTTTTGCATCACAGTGTTATGCATATCCGTTACTTCGATCTGCTGCTTTTCTTTTTACTATTTCAAGTACTTTTAAATAATTTTTCTAATTTTATTTAAAATTTTTCAAAATGTTTTTCATTTTTATTTTTTTATTGCTTTTAAACAGTATTTAAAAATTACTATTTGTAAATTGGAATTTCTATTGGAGTTTCTGTAGCTTTCAAATTGTAATCTTAGTTTTCTGTACTTGGATTTCTTTCTTCTACTTTGAAATATGGAAATTATAATAGGAGTATTTCCATGTCATTCTTATGATTATACATATATCTATGTACATATTCTAAATAAAAGTAATGAAAAATAAATTAAAAATCCTATCACTTACGCTAAAGCTGCAAAGCAATAAACCAATAATTCAGAATAATTCATAATTTGAAAACTTTGCATATACCATCTGTATTTTAAATTATATTTTATTATATATATTATTATGTATTATTATTATATTATTATAT
>KK121244.1:456186-510708 GCA_000611955.2 Stegodyphus mimosarum
GGAAATGTAAATAAATGTAAATATAACTAAAATCTGAGCAAAATCAACCACATACTACATACATATCTACTGTCAAAATTTCCCACCTACCTCATTTATCTAGTACTGTGGTAAAATTAATGTAGATATTTATTTAAAATGCTTCATGAAAAATATCTCACCACCTGAAAAATTCCCCAATCCAATAACTTATAATAAAATTATTCTCAAAGTACCACTATTGGATTTAGTCGTACTCATCATGGTATTTCTCGTCTTAAATAAAGTGCTCTATTAACTAAATGTTCAAATTTTGCTGAAATTATTCCTCAGAAGCCGGGTTATGTCGCAATATTTGAATAAAATTTGGACTGATTGATATAAATGGTACATTGTTTTAAATACAACTGCCAAAATATAACTTGAGTATGTATTAGAAAACCAACTCAGCTCAAGTTAACCATAAGATAACCCGTTAAGCAATTGAATGAAGATACAGATTTTACTAGCTTTAAGCAAATAGTTAATTAGCTAACGTGACTTCCCCAACCCTTTTCATCGTCTTAAGAACCTCCCCTGCCAATTCGTAGAAATAAATTTGTTTAAAACTGACATGCATATGAAGGCGTATAATTATCTTTTAAAGACTTACCTTGCATGAATTGACACACATGACATTTAATCAGTGTATTTCAATAAAATGTTTAAAATCTTGTTCATTTCGAACGGAAGTGGAAGTTTTTTTCGAGGAGCGTCATTAACAAAATTTGCTAAACATCGAACAGAAAGGTATTTAAATGAGTATTTTGAGAAACCAGTTTCGAACACTGCCATACTGAATGCCGTTTCTCTGACTACTGTTTTGTAAACACTTTACTTTTTCAAAAGAATTTGTAGATCGTCTTGTTCTCACAGAAGAGACATAGTTTCTGCTGTTCTGTTCGTATTTACTCTACGTATGTAGCGTTGAGTTAATAACCCGATTCAGGAAACTAATCTTTGTTGCAGTAAATGGCAGGTGCCATTTAAGAAATCCTTTAAACAATGGTAATTACGTTTATAAATAGATCTAATAATGTAAAGGATATATAAAAATAACAGAAAAATATTTCAAATTGAAACTTACAATAATAATATACAGCATCTATAAAAGTAACAGAAAAATATTCGAAATTGAAATTTAAACTTATTTACAATTTGAACAGTAATACCTTACGTGAGCTTTGAAAATGTGATTCTTACAACTGTATCATAACATATTAGCTTTTTTATCTTCGCTTGATGGACAGAGCTTGCACCTTGCACATTTGACACACAATGCAGTATTCTCAGTAAATTCCGATGGTACGTTTTCCTTTTTTCTCTGTATCCGTTTCACTATTTTTATTGAGTCCTCACTTCTTGGCAGGTGTGGACTTGCCTCAGTGTGTGGAAAAATTAGTAATTTTTCCAGTTATTCCAAAAATAGGCTTCTTTAGTCAATTTATTTTCGTTCCATTCACTGTGTATTGAATTCCATAGAACAAATGCATTTACGCAGAACTATCAAGCATGTTATAGAATACTATCATGGGCCAGCAATTTGTTTTTATTTTACAAGAGCATGTGTTTCAAAGTTTATCATGAGTATTCACAGTCCGTTTAGTTGAATTATTATCTAAAATCATTAACGGTTTTAGTCAGGTCTGCTGGTAACTTCTTTAGTTCTGAAATGCAATGCAAAGATCTCGTAAGAATAACATTCTTATTCTTTTTTGGGATGTAGTTTACAACTGATGTGTCTTCTATGAAATAAAATAATGATCTGCGATCTCCACTGTTTGACATTTCTTCGGAAATTTCTGATTTTTTTTTCTAAAAGTGCCAAGCATAGTCATTTTCCGTTTAAAAAAAGTTGTCCTAAGTTCTAAGATGTGAAAAATTATCACATGTAATACTGTGCTCAGAATACCCATAAGTAAGATTACACACTACACGCATTTCTTGATCTTTCTCTGGCCTTGACCCTTGTTCTATTCCAGTGTTAATTTGTGTTTTCAGTACATACGAAGTTTTACTGTCACATAAAGTCAATTTTGATCCCATAATTAAATGGCTTACTTGGTACTGTTTGAAAGGACATCAGCCATGAAATCCTAATTTTTCATCTACTGTAATATCTACATTCCGATTACATAATTTTGGTGGAATTTCTATTCACGTTTTCCCAGCTATCACGCGCTGCAGCTAATTTATACAAATGTCTTCTTTCTGGGATAAGTGGATTTATTATCAAAACGAATAACTCTCTATATGGTGTAAAATATTTCGAGGGACATTATCGCACGAAATACATTTCAGCCAGTTTCTTTATTCCGTAAGCTTTTTGTTGATTCTCCATATGATTTATAAACACCAGTTAAGAATAATAATCCAATTGTATGCTTGAAAAGTTTTACTTTCGATATTCTTCCCCAAACATTTTCTCCTTCAATATTAGTTATTTTTATGATTTTGTTTTCAATAGTAGAATTGAATGCTATCTCAAATGCACATTTTAAGTCTGTTAACCTTGCCGTTGCATATCTTATGACCTCTGGAGTAGTTTTTATAACATTAGCAGCAGCTGATTGAGAAGAATGTGGCAGCGGATCCAACTTCCACTTTATTTCATGATTCTTGGATTGAATGCTGTGTTATGTTGTGTTGATGATTGTCTGCAAATTCAAAAAAAAAGTTCAAGTTAATTATTTCCTTCATTTAGAAAAATCAGAATCTTATTTAATTATTTAAATTACTAATTAAGGTATTAATATTTCAGTTTGGTAATATTTATATTTTTGTTTGAAAAAAAATATAATGCTTCAATATTATATCCTTGTATTTAATTATGGCGTTTCTTCGTGGGTGGAAAGATTGGTGAGGAACGAAGTTTTGCAGTGTCATTCTGCTGTCGGGTAAGGATGAGTCAACTTGGAACATTCTAGAAAGATCTTCTTTGTTTTCGTTGCCGTGGGAAAAGGGTGTACGTGAGAAGATTTAAAGGGTTGCTGTTTCACCTTCTTGGTAGGACAATGGACATTGGCGAAGAAAGAGACCGTGTCTGACCGGAATCTTGGCTGGTCACGCATGCACAGTTGACTGTTTCGTCAATTTGGGTGAAAAATTGGAATTTTGGTCCCTGAAGTGAGCGAAATTCTGGTTTTTTGGCAGCCCGTATTTTTGGGAGAACTGAGGGAAGAATTTTGAATTTTCGTCACTACTAGTTAACGGGAGCTCCGACATAGCTTGTATGTTTGTTGAAGAGAAGATTTTTGAGTTGTTCGTCACTTTTTACTGGAACTCCGAAAGAGGAGTAAGAATTTGGAGATGTTAGTCCCTTGTTACAGTATTTTGATTGTTCGTGACTTTTGACTGAAACCCCAAAATGGAAGGGAGAATTTTGAGACGCTCGTCACCGATCTACTGAATCTTGATGTCGTGTATATTTTTGAGCGAGTTGAAGGGAGCTCAAAAGCTTGAAGTTATGGCTGGCGAGTTGGAGTTATGGCTGGAAGTTTTAGAATTTTGCTTGCTGGGTTTCTTACGTCGCGGTAGCTCCTGATTTGATTGCGGCGCTTGTCTCGTCCGTGGGTCCACCGAATGTCTGCTCTTCAGAATAAAAGGATCGTTCTCTTGAACTACGAAACCTGCCCACCTGCTGCCAGTTCGAGGAATGTTCGGCAGGTAGTCCGGTGAGCCGTGAACCCTGGTTGTGTTCTACTGAGAATTCCAGCGGATGGCCGAAGGAAAAGATGTGCCAGGGACCCGTATCCTGCTGAGGCCAAGCCCCAGGGTGATTCTGAAATTTTGCTCTCCCATTCTATATCCCTTTTGAGAAATTGTTCCCGTTATGGTTAGACTGTCAAGGACTCTGAGAATCCGTTTCTTCCGTTCACCTCATCAATCTTCCCGCCAAGTGCGATACCATAGAGATAACATTTTGTAACACTTGGCCAATATTTTGAGTGTAATGTATGTAAAATTTTGATATTGATAAAGGAAAATGATAGGGGTTTAATTATTTGATTAAGAACATAAGGTTATATATTGTTTTTTCCTTTTCCTTTTCCTCCCGGGAGATAGAGATAAAGATAAAAATAAATGTGATTAGATTGATTTGCTTATTTTTTTTTTGTAATTGGTATGTCAGAATTTAAAAGTAACGAAATAAATGATAAACCTTTAGAGATTAAGTGAATTCTTTCTCTTATTTGGTGTTTCCTTTATTTAGTAAAGATATGTTAGCTATATTGGAAGCTATATTTGGTATTTCATTGATTATGGTGTCATAGATTTGGAATGAATTCTTTTTAATTGGCAGGGAGCCTGATAACCATTGCAAGCCATTTTCCAACGGCCGTTCCCGGGTGTGAAACAAGCGCGTTTACTCAGAATACCACTATACGATCCACTCATTAATGTGAATTTCTTTCCAGTTGGCCTAAACGATTAGCTAGATAGTTGTAGATAATCTATGAGGATTTCTCTTCTTGTAGCAAGGAAAAATGAATTACAAATTATATTGAACAAATTTTGGAAAACAATTTATTTTCAGCATATTTTGAATTGGTTAACTTGGCTAGGGTACAAAAAGATACTTAACATAAATTGGTACCTAGTAGGTACTGAACAGCTGTCTTCATAGTTCATTTGTTTAATATGGGTATCAAAATCGTTGTCGAAACTCTCACTCTCAATTTTTATCACTTGTATGATTTTCATACTCGGATACTTCTTTTTCGCTGTCAGAAGCTTCGATAAGTTTAGCTCTATCAGCTGGACTCAAATTTATGAGATTCGCTATCTTATCTCTCACATTCACAGGCACAGTTCTTTTACAATATATCAGAAAGCGAAATACAGCGGAAAAAATGAAACGTTGATAATAAGAGGAAACAGTTTGGCCCCCTGCCAATCCTATCAACTGTTTGGCCTTTTTGGCCTCTCTTGTCATGTGACCAAATACATAGGTCAATGAAACAGGTTTCAAAAACGAATAAATTAGGGAAACTACGTAATTAGGGAAACTACGAAACTACTCTTTGCCTTTGAATCATTCCAAACAAATGTGAACGTGTATGAGTAAAAATAAATTATTTTTTGCTTTGGTTCATGCTGACTCGAACGTTACATTTAGGTATAAATTGAAAAATATTTCTTCGAAATACAAATAAACGTAATTCCCCCTAGGAGTATATATTTATACTATTTACCAACAATTTCAAGAAATTTCATGAAAATATCCCTGTATATGTTTTTTATGAAAGTATAAATTTTATTTTGGGTCCTATAGACCGGAACAGTTAACTATTAACAAGAAGCTCTGAACCTATACATCTCTACACATGTCTGAATCTATCTCTCTCTATATATACATCGGAATTTCCACAAGTTTCCTCTGCACCTTGTGAGAACTTTACATCGTCACATGTCATGACGATTATGCAACCAGACCTATATTGCTCGAATTAGCCATGAATGCTTCTAGTTATCAAGTATCTATTGTCTAGAAGTTCATTACGTTACAGGAGAAGAATGTTATTACTAGTCGCGGCAAAATGATGCGACCTTCCTTGCAGCAGACCCGTGATGAAGATGCTGGAGGATTTATAATTCACATTTTGACGATAGGATCATATCTAAATCATATGGCATCCAGATCATATCAGCATTTAGAATTGTGCGAGAACATTAAAAAATGTACCTAAACATTGGACGTGGCTTGCAAATGTTGAAAAAGAACATCATTACTGGTATTCAGGAAATAAATAAAGGGAAGTAAATTAAGCCTACTAAGAACATAATGTACATGCGTTTTCAGTTGAAAGGCAGTCATTTCCAGCATTTGCGATATGTCTTGTAAACACACAAGTTAAAAATAAACAAGTACAGTTACTGTTTTTAAGAATGGCCCACTTTTCAATTGAACATTCTGTAGGTGTAGTCTTCTACGTATAAACTTGCAATTTTTTATTCGCTGATATAAAATATATCCCGAAAGAGTAAGAATCTTGAGTAATTTTCAGTCAGTCCAGAGTAATATAGTTAATTCAGCCAAACCTTTTATATAATTTTCAACCTGACATGAAACGAAACTTCGAAATCTACTAAAATCTTCTCAAAGTGATTGCCAATAGTTGCAAATTGAATCATAAAATGAATTTTTCCAGTACGCTTCTGACACCTTTACTAAATCAATCTTGTAAAACTATATTTTAAAATAGACGTTAAGTAAATCTTGCTAAGTAAATTTTTATAACCTTTTGAAGATAACATTATTCATTGAATGCATTTTTTTTAATTTACGCTAATAGAACAATGATTTAGAACACTTTTCACGGGTTATTGAATATTCTTAAGACAATATAACTTAGAGTTTAATAACTGATAAGTTAATTAATAGTAAAGTCTTAAACGAGTTAAAACGTTTTCTGATGTTTATGATGATTTAGGGCATTGACTTACGGAGGAACAATTGTAGTTACTGCCTTTACCTTTACAGCATAAAATAATCATATTGTTACTTCTTTGTTTTATAAAGACAAAAGTTTTTTATTATCATATGCATTTTTAATTTTTAGTTCATATGTGATATGGAGTTATAGTAATACATGTCTGACATGTAATTTTTGTATTAGAGAATGCTGTTAATGTACAGGGAGACAGACAATTAACGGTGAAACTACCACCACCCTCCAGATAGAGATAAGGCCTGACAAGTTCGTGACTTCACAGCTAAGCAAACTTTGAATACCACCCCTTGAAACTTGGGGATCAGACAGTTTGAAAGATTGCCATTGTTTCAATAGTGTCATATGTTAGTAATTCTTTTCATTTCCTGTCCTGTGTATATTTGAATCCCATTATCATTAGTTCCTATGTTGATTTTCAGGAAATATCATTTAATTTACTGCCAAGGAACTTTACAATAATTGTATAGTACTTGCCTGACATTTTAAACAACATTGCTTATAACATTATTTAAAAAGGAAAGAATTTAATTTAATATTGATATATGTAGGAAAAATAATAAAATGATTGGTAATTTTATAATTTGCTAAACATTCTTAGTTTTCTAATTGTAATAAGAATACTATGTATTAAATTATTTTATTATCATGCGTACTAAGTTTTGAAAGTTTTAATTTGTTTGGTGCTTATCCCATAAGCATATCTATTGCGTAAATTAAACAGTAAAATATCCAGGTTTTTTCCTCCTTTATTTTGAAATCTCGTTGTTGCTGCTGTTTCCAATATCTCTTTCCAGATAAAGGTCTGTACAAGCCCACGACATTCATCGTGGCAAGAAGACATATGTGCCTGTCGTTGGTCAGAGCCTTGAGCACCATATAGATGACAGCCGACTGTAGTTCTGCCCCTCCCCCCCCCGATTTCGAGAGAAAGCACTGAGGGAGAACCTGTCCTAGGTTTTTCTACCTCTCTTCTCCTACCAGCAATCTCTTGAGATGACTTTTGCATCGCCGCATGTTTAGAATGCCTCCAGGCTGCACAGACACTATACATTTACAGAAACAATGATTTCTTCGAGATTCATTCTCCTTTTGGTACGACAATCAGCAGTGTTTACTACTATCCCGGTTGGGTGACATTTTATTGAAATGACTCATGGAACAGAAAATTTCTCTCCCACGAAAAAAAAGATACCGCCGAGAGGAAGTCACCTTTCCAAAAATGAAAATAAAACTGTTTCGTCCAGCATAAGAAATTTTATGTTGGAAAATGACTAATTCAAGCAAAACGATTTGATGTCAAAAGTATAATTTCACAGTTCTTTCCTCCTGAGATCTTGAAACAAAATACAAGTTTTTTTTTAATTACGCAAATAATTATGTAGCAAGTGGGAAAAATTCATGATATGGAACATTGATTTCTTTTTGCTGATTGAGAAAAGCAACTTGACTTGGGGAAACGTGGAAGTGTATTGCACGTAGATCGATTCCATAGTTGTGATATAGCAAAATTCAACTCTAACACAAAAACGCCCGCAAATTACATCCTCCTAGAACGCCCGCCGGAGTCATTTCGACTCCAATGGGATTTATAAGGTAAACACATAAACGAGAACACAATAATGAATACATTATTCAATTAAAATATTTAAATTTGTAATTAGGAACAATAGACACAAATATTAATTTTTAAAAAAATGTAAACTGAATTTACAATTATAAAAAAAAAAAAAAAAAAAAAAAAAAAAAAAAAACATGCTTTTCAAAAAATTCATATGCTTCCAATCCTTTTTAACTAATATTCAGGAATGCAGTTTTTGCATGTATAATCTAGCTTGTCATGACATTTTCCTCACACCATTTTATTGTATGAAAGACACATATTAGTAGACATATTACCATTACAAAGTTTCATTTCACATTTCCTCCTCTTCGGGGCGAATCTCTCAGTTAATCTCCTCTGCTTGCATTACTTTTTGGTTTATTAGTAATACAAGTGTAGCTATGACGTATTTGATCAGCTAACATCTGGATGAACGTCTGTCTTATAATTAGTTTTTCAATATTTTTTTAAAATAATCCAGACATTTATAGCAGATAAATCTAATATAGTATATATATAGCAGATAAATCTCCTGGTTTGGCAACAAAAAATTTATTGATGAATTTGTGTTTTGGAAGGGAAGCGTGCCAAAATTTTCTCTGATTACAATTCGTAAATATTAACCACTTATTACTTATTGCATTTAATCTTTATTTCTTATTACAGGATATTTGATTGTTTTTTCGCTTATATTTAAGGTTTTAGTAATTTAAAGTAGTATTTGGACATTTATGCTTCTGGTACTTTAGAACTTAAGGAGAATTCTTTGGAACATTAACTTTTAGACATTTGATATATACACTGGTGTGTAAAACTTAAGCAACAATGTAAATATTTAGCAGATAGCCATGAAATTGCAGAAAAGGAGGTCTGGAGATTAGTACAATGAATGGTAATGTCAGTAGAAAGTAGTCAGTAGAAAGTAGTTGTACGTAAGTCAGTAGAAACGTCATACGGATGCAAATATCAGGAACGAAACGTCAGAGGCGACGTGAGCGTACACAAAACGCGTGATGTCTGCGCGCGCAACTCAACATTAGAATAAAAGGAAGGACGGAAACGCAATTCAACATATTCGCTGCAAGTGCCAGTGAGTCAGTTCGTGAAATATGGCTAAGAGAAATCGCCTGGACGACTTCACACGTTGAAGAATGATCGGAAAGCTGAAGGAGGGGCGTACTGTCACCACTGGAGCTGCAGAGTTCGGAATCAAAAAAAGTGTCATTTCGCGCTCTGGGAAAGCGTTCCAAACCACAGTTACAGCTGTTAGAAAGGTTGGTGGTGGCCGCCCGAGGACGACATCTGCAGGGGAGGACCGATATATCGTCTTGCAGGCGAAACGAGGCCGACAGCAATCAGCAAGCGCAATTGCTCAGCAACTCTGTACAACAACGGGGCGACAAGTGTCGCGGTTTACTGTGGCCACACGCCTTCACAAAGGGGGCCTATTCGCCCGCCGTCCTAAACGCTGCCTCCCGTTGAAAGTTGGCCACCGACGCCACCGTTACAGCGGTGCAGAGAGCAGAAAAACTGGACAACTGCTCAATGGAGTCGCGTCTTCTTTACGGATGAGAGTCGGTTCAGTACCAGAAGCGATTCTCAACGCGTTTTGATTTGGAGAGAGGTCGAGACCCGGTTTTATCCCACTAACATCAAGTAAAGACACCGTAACGGTGGTCCTGGAGTTCTTGTCTGGGGAGGCATTATGCTGAACGGGCGAACTGAGCTCCACGTGTTTGACAGAGGGTCTGTAACCGGGGATCGCTATTGTGAGGAGGTACTCCTTCCCCCTGTACGTCTGCTCCGAGGTGCCACTGGCCCAGATTTAATTTTTATGGATAACAATGCACGGCCATATCGGATTCTTGCTGCTGAGGAGCTACTGGAAAGTGAATATATCACTCGAACGGATTGGCCAGCGTAATCCCCAGATTTAAATCCCACTGAACATGGGTGGGATGATTTGGGGAGAGACATTTCAGCACGCTCACATCCTCCGGAGAACACCCAACAACTCAAACAGATGCTGATTGAGGAATGGGTACTCCAACCGCAAGAAATGTTGCACCAGCTGGTTCTGAGTATGCGGTGGCGGTGCGAAGCAACCATTGCAGTGAAGGGAGAGCATATCCCATATTAAAGAACATCTGCTTGTTGTTCTTCCTCTTGGATAGACAATCATGAGTCACGATACTATGCGTTCAATAAAGCTTGTTTTTGTTTGATTCCGTACCGTATGCATTATACTCCTTTTTCAGATCCGATGCTTTCGTCATCCTTTACGTATATAATACTCTCCTTCATTTCTGCATTTCATGTCTCTCAGTTGATTTCTCGTGGAGTTATGGCAAAAAACCCTGCTGTTGCTTACATTTTGCACACCAGTGTATTTAATGTTTTGTTTTGTATTTTTTTAACGATTCATTCATTCGTGTTATATATTTCTGTTACTGTTGCTTGAAAAATCGCGCTTACATTTTATAATTTTGACATTTTATTGTGTGCGATAACAACTGTAGTTTTGTCATTTTAAGGCGCTCGAGTGTTCTTTATTTTTTTTGGACGTGTTAGTTCATTTTTGCTTTTAAATTTCAATTTTTATTGATTTCAGAACTTCTTAATTCATCTTTGTATTTATACTTTTATTTATTTCAGGTTAATAATTTTCTTTTAATGTGCATTGTTTTCAGATTAACCTAATTATTAAAAATATTTTCATAACTGTTATCTGTGCTTAGAGTTTTCACAATATTACCCATAATATTATTTGACATTTTGTTATTTACCAGCAATTTTATAATCGACAAGATTTGGTTTTACATTTTTGATTTTTTAAAATTAATTAGCTCTAGAGTGAATAATTTTTCATTTAGTCTGGGATCATTTTAAAATTTGCCTTGTATACATTTAGAATGCATTAATTTTTTATTTCAGCAATATTGCTTTAATGAGCAAGTTTTTTCTTTCATCTGCGTAGTTATGTTTTTAGTAGTTTTTGCACTTGCACTTGCAGCTGTATTCACAATTGATTTTGATCCTGGACTTTCACCATTTGTCATATCCGCTAAAGAAGATTTATTTTCAGTGTCAGCAATTTTTTCTAGCGTAACAGCATCTACAGATGACCATCTACCATGAATACTCTTCAGATATCTTCACGAGGATTTTTAGACAGTGTTGCTTTGGGTTTACGATACCGCTTGCTAATAGTATGCATTATGACAGCATACGTAAAAAGAAAGAAATTAACCTGTATAATCAAAATAAAACAAATTCACGATTAAAATATTATCCAGAGTCTTAGAAGACCCTTAGAAGAACATTTTTAGAAGGTAAACAAAGATAACTTACGAACACTGATAAGCTCAAAAACCCACGTTTGAAAATGTAAACAAATGCGCCGAAAGCAGTTACAGTTACGGCTAAGAACAAAGGTTTGCTCGCAGTAAAATGCATTACTTGCGGGAATGAAAAAATTTTAAAATAATGCTTCTAAAATGTTTGTTTACCATTTTACAGAGATTTAAATGCCAGTATATATTTAACGTTATGAAAGAAAATTATAAAAGGGATATGGGTATAAAATTTATAGATAGGAGTTGAAGTTTACTAAAAAGAATTTAAATAAAGGAATTTTAATAACGAGTCTACTGTTGGAATATCATAGCCGAAAAGTTTAGTGATTACACTTCGTACAAGGCCTCATTAGCGGCTGAGCGGTAAAATCGCTGAACACTGGTAGTTCGGTCCAACTTTCGAATCCCGGTGAATAGGCTCGCTGCATGGATGTGTTCATGATAATCCGCCTGTGTTACGTGTATGCAGTATCTTGCGGATGCATTCGCGAATAAAGTGGGCTTGCCCTTTTGCTGTCAGGTAAAAACACATATAAGCGGTCAGGTAAAAACGCACACACACACACATATATATATATTTATATACACTGGTGTGCAAAAATTAAGGACGAGACTGTTTTTTCACTATAACCACCACCGTACAGTCTTCTGGCCACGGTAAAACGCGATGTCGGTCTTCCAGTCGCCTGTGTCGTGTGTCTAGCGAATTCTCCCGCTGATGACCACTACTAAACCCCCTGATAGCTGTTCCTGTAGTTTGAAATTGTCTCCAAAGTCGTGAAATGATGCTGTGAGCAATTCCGAACTCTGCAGCCACATTTGTCCCACTGCGGTCTTCCTCCAACAGTAAAAGCATGATGTCGTCTAACAGATTGATTATTCGCCATTTCTCGCTGAGGCAGCAACTCGGTGTGATTTTAATTGCTATACGGCGTGCAATCTCTTTGCCAGAAATACTGATCTTACACCGACAACACACTTTATACTACTCAGACACTCCCCCATTACGTCTACCTGCATATCTGCGCATGTGCTACCGTACATCGCCTTACTTAATCTCCTGATTGGTCTTTCAGTCCGCTCTGCCTCTTCGTTCAGCTGATATGCTAATTTTTCGACTTCGTCCTTAATTTTTGCACACCAGTGTATTATATGTATATATGAATGGCTCAGCCCGCTCAGCTGATAGTGATATCATATTAAATGTTCCATTAAATATATCATATTAAATATGTTATTAAATATATCACAAAAGTCAAAAAGTTAATGTTCCGAAGAATTCTCCGTAAGTTCTAAACTAGCAGAAGCATAAAATTCTAAATACTACTTTAAATTACTAAAACTACAAATGTAAATGCAAAAAAACAATCAAATATCCTGTAAAAAAATAAAGATTAAGTGCAATAAGTAATAACCGCTCTGCTGGTTTACTAAAAGGAATTTAAATTTAAATAATGACGTCATCACACATATTTTGCGCATGTGTAACGTGTATGCAGTATCTTGTGGTTGCATACGTTAATAAAGCGGGCGTAACCCTTTCAGCTGGCGGGCTTAAGGTGCTTTTACAGTGTACTTTCTAGCCATCTGATCAATTACATCCCCACCACATTTGGTTGCATTATAAATACTAATTGTTTCTGGAATTTTCTTTTCATTATTATTCATATCAATAGATGGATGAAGGGCAGTTAAAATCATTACATTTTTCTTTCAATTTCCTTGATATACTGTAAGAGTAGCACTTGTTTCTTCCTGTTTCAAAATTTTACGCTCATACAGTGCCTCTCAGGAATTTTTCATAGACTTCGGGATTTCTCGTCTTGCCCTGCTGACAGTTCCTACCAAGTTTGTTCCCTTCTTTTGCAATTCTTCAGCTAAATGATGTAAAAAAAATTATCAAGTGTGAAATTTAGAACTTTGTTTAGAAAATGTTTCATCACTCTCATAACAACGTATTCAGATAATTTTTGATCAGATGGTCGTTCTTCATTTCTTTCTATATAAAGGGAAGCATGAGGAGGTATTTTGTTTTTTTTTATCAACAACAAGCCAAAACATTTGTCTATAGTTATCGGGTTTCGACGGTATAAATTGAGTAAACGAACATCGTGTTTTGCTTGGAAATAATTGTTCGTCTATTGTAATATTTCCCCCCCCGTTTGAAGCACGAAATACATTTATTAATGAAGCGTTTCCAAATTCATCTGTTTGCAAGCGTGCAGAACGTGTAGATTTCAAGTCAAATCTTAAAAATCGTACAATTTCACAAAACCTGTTTCTTCTTATAATGTCTGTGGAAAAATTCAAGCCCCAGGTTTTAGACCACAAGGAAATGAAGATCTGTTCCTTTCGCATCACTCACATCCGGAGCATATAGTATTCCAATAAAGGCAAGTAACTCGTCTATAGAAAGAGACTAAATGCTATTCTCAAGGATGCGCCTTGCCACTACTTCGGCACTTTTTTTATATTGTTCAAAATTGTGCTGTCTGTAAAAAAAAAACTAAGCACTGAACACACTATTATCACATTTTTCTGTTGGCATGATTTGTTCATCCACTATCTTGCCGTATCGTATTTTGTTTTGAAAACCATTTTCCATTCTATGCCATCAGGAGCAGTGAAAGCTTCGGTATTACCTGACGCATCTTCTGAAATTTCCTTGTTCTCACCTCGATCAGAATCTGTTAACTAGTCATTTACACATTCAAAATCCTCGTCTTCAATGCCTGATAGTTCACCCCTTCAGATTTATTATATGATAGCTCACGTAAAAGATTTTCTATTTTCTCTTTCGTTAATCCTTTTTTAAGAGCCATGTTTTGCAATGTATTCAAACAAACTGAGTAGCATGAAGATTTATGAAAAATATAACACAAATAGCAACGAAATAACTGCGAAAGGGTCATCCCAGGTAGTATGCCAGATGGATCAGCAGGCGCAAAGAACTGACCATTTTTTCAACTTGGGGGTCGAAAGAGGAATGTCACAATTACTGATATATGACTCTTTCAAAAACAAAATGTAATACAAGATCATGACCCCTAAACAGGAAAGAAATGATAAAATTGTGGCTTTTTTTTTCACGGAGTCAATACGACTCTATCGGGCGTTCTAAGGATATAGGTCCATAAATATTTTAAAAATTAAGTTAAACATTTCAGGTTTTTCTGAAGTCATAGACATCAATAATTCATTAAAATTCACGGAAGGAAATCAACTGAAATGAAAAATTAGGAAAGATATGGGTGTTTATTTAGCTTGCGGAGTCGAAAGGATTCCGTCGGGCAGTCTACAGTTAAGACTCTTATCCGTCTGGATAATTGTGGTAACTACTATACTTAACTCATGATAACGATAAATATAGTACACTAATAGATATGTATTTTCTTAAGAATTTTTTACGAAAACGATTTTGCCTTATTTTAGTATGAGAGCCAGTATCTGCTTCATGAAGAGTATAAAGTATGTAATATTTACTGTTTGTTCTAGTTTACAGCAGGTTATTAACAGTTTTGGATTTAGAGAAGGAAGGGAATTACTTACGAATTTGCAACTACAAAGGAACTAGTCACATTTATATCAGCAAAGTTCAAGTGAAATGAAGGTTCATCTACCTTTGTCATTCATACATATATATATATATATATATATGTATGAATGACAAAGGCATATGCAATGTAATAATGTTTTCACACATATATATATGTGTGAAAACATTGGAACTTTCAACAGCTTTCGATATCGCGTTTTTTAAAATTGTTCATGATTTTAAATGCATAGGTGAAGGAATTTGTATTTTAGCATTGCCCGAGATTCGTCATGACTGAGAACACAGTGGTGGCTGAAGGACTGAGTGGAAAGGCATGATGACGCATCCAACACAACAAAGCTTGAAGAATCGCATTCTTTATTTTTTACGCTTATCAAATGATCCTTTTGTAGATAAGATAATTTTAATAATAGTTAAATATAATAATTTCCATGTACACGGGTTTTAAAATACGACATCATCTTAAGCAAGTGAGCAACAGCAGGGTAGATGAGAAGCGTCTTGCCAGCAGCAAAGCGTAAGCAAAAGAGATCTCAGCAGTTCAAAGGAAGAAGGGAGGTAGTCAATGGTTTCAGTTCGGATTAAGAAAGGTTTTGGTTTACAATTATTTGTTTGGGCAAGAGGTATCTGCATTAAAACGTTACGCAACATGGAAAGATCTCGAATTTGGGAGAACAGATGGATTTAGGGAAGAGAGCATCAAATCTAGAATCGTTAATTTTGAAGTCGCCAATGTTTCTTAAAGCAGCTATTGTATTTTATTATATGTATGTAATATGAGGATGTGGAGTAAGGTGCAACGAGTTGACGATGGTTCTCTGTGTTATAGCTTGTTGAGACTTTGTTGCATAGTCAGAAAGGTGGCACTCGAAGAAGAGATTTGTAGACAGGTGTGACCAAATTGAATATATCTTTTATTGCTGGATACGAAATAATTAGTGAAAATATATTTTTGTCACACATGATTATGGGCAAAATACGCATTCTAGAATTTTTTACATGGTATTACATTTTAGATAATTAGCAGCACGACAAAGCAAACGGAGCAAAATAGCGTCTTGACTGTAAGAGACCTGAAGCGGAACTCCACAAATATCCAATATGGAGGCTCATCAAGAGAAGGTTTTGCTATAGGTTAGAAAGGCTTCAGTTCTTGAAATTTTGATTTCAGCTTCCGAATTAGCTACGCCATCAGCGTTACGCCTGTCCATGACGCAACCCAGAAAAGTTGCCACGAGTTTTTGAATAGAAAGAGGGAATTAAAGGGTTACCGCTAGTTAAAATTATAATTCTAATTAACATAATTCGTATCTTTTATATATATATATAATATAATATAATTGTTAAAAGATTCGAAAATGTTAATGGATAAAATGCTGCACGCTTTCGTGATCTGTTATGCTTCCTCTACTACACAACTTCGCTAAATCTACTATCTACGTGAAAGCGGTCATAAATAATTTTGTAGCATAGATTTATTTCTCTTCAGTAAATATTAATAATTCAGTTGAGTAAATATGGAAAACGACATAATCATAGGAATGATGAAGCATTTATAAGATTATCATTTCACCAATCTGCATAAAACATTTTTGCATTTTAAATTTCTATTAGAGTACTTAGACGACAAGAAAAACATTTTTGAAGAAAATAGTTACATTTATCACTCAGACGTTGAAGAAAGCGCTGCTAAGATTTCACGTATTGTTAAACTACTTTAAATGGCAAAATAGAGTTTCATTGATAACTTAATATTTATTGCAGTACAAGGAACACAAGCTTGCACTTGAAACGTCTGAATCTGCATTGCCGATAACCTATTAATTGCCGAGAGATATCCACACAGTCTCATTTGTTGAATGACCATTTTAAGGCTTGAGTTTACGGCCGGCTGTTCTGATACCCAAGGGTACATTTTAATCGATTGGAAGTAATTTAAAGCCAGCATCAACGAACTTAAAATTAGATCCCACGGCATGGAATTGCAGTGCTCTAATTTAAACTGCTGTGGACTCACGTGGGCAATGTATCACTCTCTACCCATGAATCTAAAGGGAGAGTTTTAGTAAGCACAAATCTAGTTTAGATTCTGAAATATGTGGCTGGAATTCCTTAGGGCAATTATAGTGGTTAAGAAGTAATCAAGATGATTAAGGATCTATTCAGGAATACATATCCATGCTCAATAAGATATGGTTAAGAGCATTTAGAATATTCTAGAATAATTTGATGATTTAAGACCATATTAAATGTAATTTTACGCACGACTGATATAAAAAAATATATTTTTAATGGTCTAAAATACATGTCATTAGTAACATGTTATTTTAACTTTCCTGTGTTATTTTTAGTGTAAGAAATCTGTGCACTAATATTCATGTTGGTAAAATATAAATTTCATTATGGCATATAATTTGGTTTTTAGGTGAAGAAAAACGCAGTGCTTTGTGTAATAGAGTGTTAAATAAATAAAAAAATAATCACTTTCTTAAGACTCTGAAGAAATACCTAATAACCTTTTTTTGCAATCTTGCAAGTATACAAATGTTTGTGAAGGTGATACTGTAGTGGAAAATTCTAAATGCTTTTGGCAAGTGTTTGCTCCAAATGACGTTTAAAAGTTCCAGTAGAAAAATTATTTGAATAATGTGTGGTCGACGAAAATGGATTCAAAGGTATACAAGCATGTACAAAGTTGCCTCCAGTAACTCTTGCCAAGTTGGTAAACGACAGAGTGAAATAATCTTATTGAATATTGGAATTATAATGTGAAAATAAAATCTAAGAAGATACTTGGTAAGGCTGCTCGAGTAATTTGATTTAGTGTCCCCTTTCATAAATGTCCCCTTTCAAACTATGCTTTACAAAAATGTTTCGCAGACATTTATATCTATGTAACTTACATAGTGTGCCATCCTCTGACGCGCTGATAAGGCGAAATTAAGATTTAATTATATTTTCCACGTATACAACCTTTCATCAAGATGATGTGGTCGAACATTTGATTCTTCAGCTCGGGACATATTTAGTCCGCTTAAATTCATTTGATATCATACTTGTTTTTGCAAACTTCAGGCTTATCTTTCATTGTAATTAATAAAAAAACTTTGCAGATACTACTTAATTGTAATCAATTGTACTATATTTCATTTTAATCAATCGTATAATTCATTGTAATCAATTGTATAATTCATTTTAATCAATCGTATATTAATAATATCGTATATCATTGTATAATATTAATTGTGTAATTGCTATAATCGTATATCCTTGTAATCAACTGCATATTTCATTGTGATTCATTATAGTTAATAAAAGACATGTGATCGCTTCGAGAGTTTCCCTCCATCAAGATCCGTCACTTTTTTTTAATCTGCGGGGCAATAGATAATTTTTTAAAATTCCAATGGTCTATTACAAGATAGTTCCCCAATTTCTGCAATTATGAGCATTCATGAGATTCTGCATACACCTCTACAATTTTGGACATGCTTATGCTTACATTTGCACTTTTGGTTACAAATTTAACTACATTTTGCATTAAACCGAAGGGATTTCTCAGCAGTTTTACGAGAAAATTACGTTCGTTCAGAATTTTCAGAAATACATCACCTAGCCGTCAAGACATTTTCAATATGACCAGGATCAAATTCGCTATTAACTCCTGTATTTATTCTACATTAGTTTAATGGTTTCGCAGGCAGTAAAAATACGTTACGTAAGAGCTATTAGTTTTCACTTTTCTAGCTTAATCTTGTACCCGAATTAAAGATATGCATATTAAAATTAGTTTGCTTATACACTCAAGTGAAATATTAGAGAATTTGCAAATTATGTTCATTTTTAGGAAAGGTCTTGAAACAAAAATTCTAATTATGGAGCCGAAGAATTATGAAAATATTCAGAGTTGAATACATGAGAGCACAAGTGAGTGTCTGCGGAGTTGTCTTTGTGGATGGCATATAAGCTCATGAGAGATTCACGGCAATGTGTGTCCTCATAGTCCATCAACAGTAAGGTAATAGCAACAGTCAGATAAATTTTATAAGGTATGAGGTAAAATGAGTAGCCAACGAACATACGGATGACGGAATGAGATGGAGATGTTAATTTGCTTTAGTTAATTATGGCAAAGAACGCTAGGGTTGTCTGTCTAAGGAAGGGATGTCTTCGTGGAGGACTTTCTAAAAGAAACTGACTGATAACACGTAACATATGGGGAAACCACAAAAATGCAGCCAGCCTGTTCGCTGGAGATCGAACACAAATACATGGAGAATTGTCCAACCACCAACGCAGGTGACTACAGAGAGTGTTGACTGTAATATGCGGAAGCACTTTCAGGATTATGGACCCATATCGAGAAGACCTGTATAAGGTAGACCAAAATCCACAACGACCAATGAGATAGTTATTTGGCGCTTTGATTGCGACGACACAGGACCGCTACAGCTTCGCGGTTTTCATGTGATCTGTATGCTGCTACGAAACCGAATTACTATGCGACAAGCCGCGTCTGAGTTTATCTTACTGCAGTACACACGAGAACGCGGTTAGCATGAAGCAGCCAATATGCGAGTTTGATCAAACTTCAGTACAGTGTCGTGCTTATTTACAGATGAGTCAAATTCAGCCTGGACACATGTTAGCGACGTACCTGCATCTCGAGATAGCCTGGAACATGATACCATCCTTCCCTAATCATGGAAAGGATTATTACCGCAATGGATGCACACTGCTCGACATTGAAAATGCAACACATAGAAGGAGTGGTCAGAAATTTATGCAAATTTTAGAGTAGACGCACGTCACTGAGTTATGCGAATGATGTCAAATGCGCAGCTCTCCGACGCACGTGAAGTAAGATATACGGGAAGAAACGTGCAGAATGGTCAATATTCGTGTCGTTATTTCTGCCAAACGAATTATCGAAGAAAGTTGATTTTTGTCCCGGAGGATATGTGTAATAGGAGAGAATGCCAGGCCGCCATCAACGAAGGCACTTCAAGCAGATAGACGATTTTACGAGGTGTATGGTCATCGGACTGAGAAGGGCGGATTGGTCCTTACGTCAAATCGCAGCTGATACCCACATGGATGCGAGCACGGTGTATCGGCTATGGCGAACATGGTTGGAAAAAAGGAAATGTGGGAAGAAGGAGGGGTGCAGATGCAGCCAGAGTGACGTCACCACGCGTAGATAGACGTATCCGCCGACAAGCTGTGGCGGTCCCGCAAGTCACCTTGTAGCCCGATTCTGCAGCATGTGCAAGATACCCTGGATGTTCCTGTGTCGACGAGAACCATTCCCCGTCGATTGGTTGAACGTGGCCTGCACTCACGACGTCCGTTAAGAAGACTGCCATTGACCCCGCAATATAGACGCCAACGTTTAGAATGGTGCCGAACTGGAGCATGTGGATGACAGACTGGCGAAACGTCGTGTTCTCAGATGAGTCACGGTTCTGTTTATCCAGTGACAGTCGCCGTATACGTGTGTAGTGACGACGTGGAGACAGATATAATCCGGCAGTAACTGTGGAACGCCCCACCGCGCGACAACGTGGCATAATGGTTTGGGGCGCTATTGCCTACGATTCCAGGTCACCTCTAGTTCGTATTTAGGGCAATATGACGGCCCAACGATACTTGGATAATGTACTGCGGCCGGTGGCAATCCCCTACCTTCAGGGGCTTCCTAAAGCAATTTTTAGCAGGATAACGCCCGACCACACAGTGCTCGCATCTCCGAACATGCTCTGCAAGGTTTACAGATGCTTTCCTGGCCACCGTACTCTCCTTACCTGTCACCAATCGAACATGCGTGGGATGTGATTGGACGCCGTTTGCAGACATTGCCCCTGCCTCGTTGAGAGGGCGAACTGTGTCAAATGGTTGAAAGGGAATAGAGAGCCATCCTTCAGGACATCATCTGCACTCTTATTGACTCTATGCCTAGACGTGTTTCTTCGTGCATCGATGTCTGCGGTGCTCCTACATCCTACTCGCCGTTGTCGCTCTGTATTCTGACTATTATTTTGAGATAA
This sequence comes from Stegodyphus mimosarum, assembly GCA_000611955.2. Taxonomy (NCBI): domain Eukaryota; kingdom Metazoa; phylum Arthropoda; class Arachnida; order Araneae; family Eresidae; genus Stegodyphus; species Stegodyphus mimosarum. The sequence continues at coordinate 477,219 of KK121244.1, forward strand.
AGATTACTTATTGCGGCATTGCTGTCTCTCCCTTTTTTCCAAATTTTATCACTTTCTGTCCACTCCTTCTTGGTGTTGCATTTTCAGTGTCGAGCAGTGTATAATGGTTTGTAGGTAGACATTGTGTTGAATGGCTGCACACATCTGGATATATTGACAAAATCTCCTTGAATGCTGTGAAGTACAAAGGGGAGATCTTAGAGCCCTATGTTCGAACTTTCAGAGACACGGTTTGTCCTGGCTTCTTGTTAATGGACGAGGGGCAATTTTTTCTGAGTTCCTGTTAATGGAGAAGAACGCTCGTTCATATAGGGCTCAGAGTGTCAATGATTATCTGGAAAGTAAGGATGCTTGACTGACGGATTGGCCAGCCAGATCCCCTGACCTTAATCTTATACAGCATGTCAGAAACGCTCTTGAGAGGACAATATTTTCTCTCAATTCCCCAACAAGAATTATCCTGGAGCTGAAAACTGCCTTGTGGCAGGAATGAGATTGACTGCATCAGAGGCTCTTTAGCTGCCTCCTGTTCAGAATGCCATAAAGGGCAATTCACACTTGGGTTTATCTGTGATGACTGAGTGAGTTCTGTGTTTCAACTTACTTCGCTATACTTGAAGATAAAATTTTTAAGCGCTCTCCGTTTTGAAGAAAAACTGTTTTTGGAGCTGCGTCGGCTATACCAGATGTATTCGGTAGCTCATATAAACGATAGTGTGAACAGCTGTTAACGCTGTACGAATTCTCAGGATGTGAGAGGGGATCATATTCCATACCAGACTTGTTTCCAGTTCGCTATCGCAACGTGGAGTTTGAATACTTTCGCGCTATAAGCTTTATTTGTAATCATTAAATCATTTTTGAAAGGTAAGTCATTTTCTCAGTTACAAATATACTTTGAATTTCATCAAAATCTGTACATTAGCTTTTCAGAATTTGGCATAAGGTGCAAATTTCTTAATTTTTCACACAAGTGTATAATTCGTCCATCCAGCTTATAAAATGTAATAATTATAATTAATTAGTTACTATTAATTAATTTGCATTAACCTAAATGTGATTACATCAAAAAATATTAATTAGTATTTGTTTACTTCTGGAAATTAAGTAACTTTTCGACATACTGTTATTTTTTATGTACTTCCTGATACTTAAATTTCGATGATAATATGTATTTCTAAATTAAGTAAATTTTGCTTTTTTTTCTAGTTTCATTATGTAAGATAAAATTATTCATTCAGAAATAAAATTATCAATTCAAAATGTCTAGATTATTTGCATCTCCTTCGGCTTCACAATAAACTTATGAGTTTAGAACTGCAAATAAGTATGAATAATTCATGCGAATTGTTGCGGTACTCTATATGAGAATGTTACAAATACTTATTCCCTGATAACTTTTTGCCTAGACCATGTAATCAAATCCTAGGTTACACTAGAGTCTGGAATCCCTCTAGATTGTCTGGAAGTCTATATTCGCTAATGCGTCTTTTGCACAGATTTCTTGTTATTTGTTTCACTGCATGTAAATGGCAAAACTTTGAAATAACTGCATTATATCATCGTGAAATTCCATTAAATAGTGACAGTTAGTATATAGTGACACTATGCATAATATTTTCATAGCATTTTTAGGTTTTTCAGTTTTATTACATTTGCGAGATTCTAGCTGTTCAGTATGATCAGTTATACAGGAACATTTGTGTGTTAAAAATCAAGATCGCTTTATTAAGATGTTATTGGAATATTAATTCTGAAAAAGTGAGCTCTTGCTTTTAAAAAAAGAATTAAAAATCTCCATAACTATATCATTTTATCTTATATTATCTTATATTTTTTACCTTTGTTATCTCATAAATCACCCATTCATGGAAAAATTAATGACAGTAGAATCGTTTCGGAAATAAGCACCACAAGATTTAAGACATTCTTGTAAGAATCATTCTTTGTCAAATATCCCATTTCTTGTGGCATGCTATTCATCATAATCTTATTCTTTCGTAGAAACGTTTCTATGACTCACATTTCAATGCCTTCATACTTCTAGGTTAGTATTTTGTTACAATCACCAATTTTGTACGCAGAAAATTGCATAAAAGTTTGTTTTTCTGTATGTTGTAACACGAATATCTTTAAAAAGCAGCAATGGATTTTTGATATCGTTGTGATTTACCTCACTTGTATGATAATAACATTAGAAGTCCAAAAACTGGAGTGTACCGAGGAGTGTAGGCTTGCTTCTACAGTTTGCATGCGTGTTGCGCAGTTTATTGTCTAAAGTACGACTTTCGCCAGTTCCAACCCAGTTTTGAAAGGAAATCCCAAGCAGATAGGATCCAAGCGTTTACAATATGTCGCTTTTCTTACGACCCAACCACTCGAGAGGACTGTCTGCTCGCAGAATATTTTAAGTACCCCCATACCACAAAAACACTATACAGTTACAAACTTCAAAGTTTTTCCGGGATTCAAAACCCGGTTCCAACGGTACGGCAGTCAGTAACGTTAATCATTTTGCATTGTTTTATGTTTGTCCTGAAAATTAACCAATAAAGCACAATATTTTTTTCAAAATAATATCGTTTAATTGCTGAGTCTTAAATTTCCAGAACCGCGCACATAATTTGTAATTTTTATTCCAAATATACGCTGCTAAAATTATATAAAAATTTGATTAAATTATATAATAATTTGGTTTGTATTCTATATCCGGATTATAGTTGGTGAGTAGGTTTTCATAATTTAAACTAATGTAATTAATTGCAATATATCTCAAAATTTTGATAGCCTGTTTTAAATGTTTTCAAGCCTCGCAACCAGTATAGGGGTTAGTAAAACTGACTACCCTACCGAAGGGCCCAGGTTCGAATCCCGGAGAAGGCATGAATATTTGTATATGTATACAGCCTGTGCGGTATGAGGGAGGCGCTCTAATATGCAGCAAACCGAAAGTCCTGTCGAGAGGTTGATCGTATGGTAAGAGGGATCAAAGACCCCCCAGATGCATCCCCACTCGAGGTACTCTCCATCAAAATTGGGGCGGAACTGAGCAAAGCCATACTGTCACCTTTATGGTGCTCATGGCAACGGCAGGCGGAATCTTGCATTCTTTGCTACGATGAATTTCGTAGGCTTGTTTTAGTTTTCTGTCAGGCAAGTGAGATAAGTCACAGGAGCAATAATAACAATTACAAACGTTTTGATGATTTTGCAACTTTATGTTTGCAAAGATTCTTCGAAAGTATTTAATTGCCAATAAAGAACATATTTTAAACACTTGATGAATCAAAGTTTTACGTTAGGGATTCTCTAGATATGAGTCGATATGATGAAACTATACTCCAAATAATAACTAATTTAATTAATTTTCATTACCTTCGGTTTTTTAGTTAGTATCTCATGATATTTAATGCAAATGTTCTGTTATAATTTCTGAAAGTTCTTTATTACTGATTAATGTGTGTATGTTATGTAATAAATTTCTTCACAGCCAGTTTCAACGCGATCAAAGTGTTTGCAAAATGTCATTTAGAAGACTATTTTTTGAATATAGTTAAATTTCAGGTTAAACTAAAATAACCTATATTTAAAAGTTTAGGATTCAAAATTAATGTTAACATTCTTTCTTGAAAACAGAATTATGATTAATTGATTTTGACTTCATTGCACGAAGTAAAGGAAGTGTTGTAATAGCGAAATATTTCGGGTATCATATTTCAACGGAAATATGCATTTTCCCCGCTATCGAATGCAATTTAACTATGTTTTTGTGTGATTTCCGTATGTAAGGGCATAATAAAGGACTCGTTTTCCCAAACGGATTAAACAATGGATTTAGAAGAAATTTTTCTTCATGACGTCTATACGTAAGTCAGTTCCTGCACTGTCAGTGTCATTTGCCGAGTGGCACCAAAAGGAAACTTTGAGGGCGCACCAAAAAATCTGCCTTCTTGCCTGCTCGCCGAATTGCTTGTTTTTGCACAGAAACTCTAATTTTAATTGTAAGATTTTTTTTAATTGTTTTAACTGTATTTGGTATTTTCTGCTGCTCCAAATTTTCAATTTTTACTGAAGATATTTTGAGTTTTTATGTACTTTTCCCTTGCCGAGAAGTGAGAACTGAATTAATTTAATGAGAAATATATCTTCAATTAAATTTGAGGAAATAAAATAAGTTTAAATGAAATGCAGCAAAAAATGTGTATAATTTAATAAGCCATACAATGAAGTCAAGTGGTGTCCACGTCTTATTTCCTTTTATGGTCCCATTCATTTAAATTTTTTTCAGCTATGCTTACATAGCTTATCGGAATTTAACTGTATTTAAAACTTGTGCTTGAAATTGTTGGCCATTTAGACTAGAAAGACTGTAATTTAGACTGTAATCGATCACATATTTTCAAATGAAGTCTAGGAACCCCATGAAAATGTTGCAGTGCTGTTGGCCTAGATGTTTTATTCAGAGATGGCAATGGCTTGGTAGGAATTAGTATTAATAATTTTTCACTTTTTAACAACTTAGTTTTACTTCTGTAAATATAATTTAACTGTGACTATCAATGTTGCGTTTACATGGTTTCAGACCAAAATGGGAACTAAACTATTTACCAAGAAAACAAACATTTTGTATCGATATTTATTATGATTCTAGGTGATCTGCACTTATCAGAAATTTAAAGGGAAATATTAAAAACTTTCTCTACAGCATGCATGAGGTATTGTTACATATAAAGAATATCATAAAATACACAAAATTGCATTTTGAAAGGTTGTTACAAGTTAGAAAAGAAGTGGCATGTAAAACAGCCTTTATAGAATCAAAAATATACAAATATACAAGTGTGTAAGTTAAAGGCATGCTACAGAAGGTATAATTACTAACGAAAATAAGAATACTATACTCTGAGATGCAAAAAATAAATGAGACATCCTGAAATGATACAAATTTTATTTTACCCTATTTAGCTAATTAATTATTAACATGGAAACTGCAGCTGTACGAATTCTAAAAATAAGAAAAAAAATATGTTCGGAGAGAGATAGTGCCTTTGGAAATGTATTAAATATCATGTATTCCATTTGGATTCCAGAAAAACATAATGCATGTGCCAAAGAATGGAGAGGTTTTAATATTCATTTCTGTTTCGTATCAAGAAAAAATATTATTGGACAGATTAATTATCAGCTATTGTAGGTATTTAACAAGATACTAATCTGACGCTGGAAAATAATTTCACAATATGCTAATCAAAACTGAACGAACAAATGATCATTTGCCATTGATACATAATAGATTAATTGCAACAATTCCACATACATGTTGTAAAGAATGATATGTTGAACCGTAAAACCGGTTATTTGTTTATTATTATTTCTGATGCAGTTAATCGAAGTAATTAGCCTTCCAGCAGTGCGGGATCGGTTTCTCAGTATTCAGACTATGAAACGTTTTTCTAGCGGATTAAATCAGGTATTAATAGAATTTTGCAAACATTCAATGTATATTCAAATTCTAGCCATATTTTGAAATTATGAAAGCTGAGGTGTGGTGAGCATAAACTGTAGGGATTGATTAAGCATGATATTTAACTTTCACTGAAAAGTATTTCATGTTTTTTTTTTCTTCTTTCTTTAGAACCATTAAGAAATACTATTTTAGATTTAATTGTATATCTATGAAATATATTTAAGCTTTTGTATTGTTAATAATGTAAAATTTAATAAAATTTTATTAGAAGTATTATGCTGTATATTCAAGAATGCAACTAATCAAACTGTATTATAAATGATAATTGTATTATGTTGTATAATCAAGAATGCCTTATTAATTAAGTCTCATGTCTGTACCTATGTAGTATATATGTCAGAATGTAAACGTACGTTAACTTCCATTCTGAAAGAACCTATGTAGTATTATATACCCTTGTAGCATGTACCTAGGTTATAGCATATGACAGTGTGTAAAGTAGTATGCACCAAAGTAATATTTTATGCTAGTATGTATGATTATTGTGTTAAGCTATATAATCAGCAACGTATTATTAAGTGTCAGTATACTTATTTATGTTATCTTCCCATTAAAAGGACCTATGTAGTATTACATGCCTACGAAGTATGTACCTATGTAGTATTATATGCCAGTATCTAAAGTAGTATGTACAAAGGTAGTATTTTAGGACAGTATGTATTATATGCCATTCTTTGTCTATGTAGCATTACACGCCAGTATTTTTGTATGTTAATTTTCATATGAAAGTATATACAGTAGAAACTAGAATCTAATGAAAATACAAATAGTAATTCCAGTGCATCTGCACTTAATAATATGCAAATATGGTAAGTATTATTCTATACATTCAATCAGTAATTCAGAATCTGTAGTCCTGTATCTCCTCTAGTAGATTCTCTCCTGTCTTTTTCTGATTGTAATACAGTTTATATTACTCCAGATTAATGAATGATTATTGTATTATTGAATAACTAATGTACTAAGCTGTATACTCAGGAAGGTATTATTAAGTATGCCTGTATCTCATGCCTGTATCTTTGTAGAACTATATGTCAGTATGGATATGTATGTCAAGTTCCTTTTAAAAGTACTATGTAATACCTTCCATTTAAAGGACCTTTCTGATTTTAATTTTTATTATTGAATGACTATTGTACTAAGCTGTATAATCAAGAAAGTATTATTAAGTATGCTTCATGTCTGCGTCTATGTAGAATTATATATCAGTATGCTTATGCACGTTAACTTTCATTAAGAAAGACCTATGTAGTATTATATGCCAGTTAGTAAAGTAACATGTACCAAAGTAGTTTTTCATACAAATATGTATTAAATACCAGTCAGTACCTAGGTAGAATTACTTATCAGCATGTTTAAGCATATCAACTTCCATTTAAAAGTACTTGCAGTATTAACAACAAATAGAAAACAGTACAAATAGTAATTCCGGAACAACTGGAATTAACAATATGCAAATATGACAAGTAGCATTTTAAACATTTGAATATTAATACAGAATTTGTAGTTCTGTATCTCTTATTTTGCTTGTTACTGATCATTGCCTCTAGTAAATATTCTCCTGATCATACTACTCCGGATAAGTATTACTTCAGAATTTTTAAGATTTTAATAACTTTGGTATCTTATTAGTTTGCTTAAAAATGTATCACTGCATCAATACCCTTTTAACGCATTTAATAATGAACCTTTTCATGACAGTGCAGTGAACTAAAATTGACATCGAATTATCTATTTAAAATGTAAGTCTGAGTTTATGTGTCATTTATGTTATATTGTAAGTACCTGTAGCAAGCGGCCAAGACAAGATGTACTTAGCTTTATGTAGAAACAAGGCACTGTTGGCCCATGCAATAAAAGTTTTTGAATTAGAATAAATGCCTTCTGGTCTGCCATCCTTCCCTGGTTGCATGGAGCGGGTAATAGATGGCATCCGCCAAAATGGTTGTACGCTGTAGGGCAATTTTAAAAAAATGCCGGGTAAGTGGTCATTCTTGGTGGCTTTCCTGTTTCCTGTAGTGTTTGACTTAATTTTACTAATAGTTATTTTAATTTGTTAACCTTTCCTGCCTTCTCTTATTCCTTTCGAGTTACCTCGCCAGTATGAAAGTGAGCTAAGGCAAACGAGTCCATTTAAACTGATACACCGGAAAGTGTAGTCAGAGCATGGTTTCGCTACTGTGAGTCCACGTGTCTATTTTTACCAGCTTTTAAACTTCAATATCGGCTTCGCATTCTTGTCGCCGAATTGTTATCCTTCCGGTGTAGGTTCTGAGTAAATCTGTTAAAAGAAACTGAATAGTAATCTTGAATTACTCTTACCTTTAAAATTAGTATCACGTTATCTCTTAAGTTCTCACTGCAAGTGGGCGGTGCCTATAAGCACGTAAATCCAAGCCGTCTATAAAATATCGTGTTCAATAAAACGGTCTTTTACGCCCTTTCCCTGTTGTGTTCATCTTCATGTTAATCGCAAGATTAACATTTAAGTGGATATAGTTGCATTGCATAATAAGCTAAAAAAAACTAGATCCCCAATTACTAGATGCCATTGAAAAGCGTGTACCAGCATCTAATAATTATCAAGATGAAAGATTTTGCATTTTAAAGGTTTCTTCTTGCTTTTATTGTTAATCTGAAATTAATCCCTTACATGGATACTTGATTGAAGAATTCATTTTTAACCACAACGTAAGCGCCTGAGAACCCGGGTTTCATTAAAGCTATAAAAATATTTAGTGTTAGGAAAAAAAAATTATTCCTCTAAAATCATTCCGAATCCTCATTTATTCGATTAAGAATAATGATGAAATACTGATGAGTAAATAATAAAGTGATTTCTACACATTTTGATCAGATCCATTAAAGTTCGCAAAAAGCTCTCTGGGTACTCTTCATTTGTATCGGAGAAAAATTAAACAACTCTTTGCTAAAATTATGCTTTCTTCTTTTATTTCCTAATTCTGTTTGCAACCGATTACCAAAGCTATTGATAGCTTATTAATTAGCAAACCAATTTTTAACTGAAACACTGTTACCAGCCACTACCAATTTTCTGGTTGAAAGAACATATTCAAATTGTTACATCCCAGTGCGAAAAACAGGGTTGCTAATTAAGGGAAGAAACGCTAAGATAAATAAATGTTTAATGTTTCATTAAAATTTATTCATATATACTACTGGACATTATTTATTTTTAACTTTGTTTCCCAATGAAAATTTACGTCATCTTTCTTAAATTAAATCTGTCTTAATTAAGAAAATGCTTTTCAGAAATTCACTATTTCAAAGCGAGGTATACCTTATTAAAGCGTGCAAATATAAAAATTGACATTTTTCTCTAGGATTATTTCGAAGATTCTAATTATAATTCTGAAGTACTTATAAATAATCACAACACAACTAATTCAATAAAATTAGTCGAATGTTTAACTAAGCATCGATAATAAACTTTATAAAAGTTAGTAGAAAATTGATACCATGCTGGGAAAAATTGTTTTACTGACAATAATTTGTTTCGAAATTTCATTATATGATTTTTTTTTTCAAATTACACCAATATTCCCTAATTAGATAGGAAATTAATAAGTTATTTTTTTTTTCATTTTTGAGTACTTTAATGAAATATATCAATAAAATGTTTGCTTATATTTTAATTTTATTTGTGTATCAAGAGCATATTTAGCGTGCAGTGTTAAATTGAACTATTATATTTAAACTGCATTCTTCTAAAATATATATACACTTAAATAGAATTAAAAAAAACAATTAATATTGCAAAACTTTATCTTAGGCGATATAAAAGAAATATGTAGAATGTTGTTATTAAGGTTTGAAAGCAACGCTTGTATAAAAAAATTAGCATACAGTATATACGTAGATGAGGTATTAGAAAATGTATTCAATTCTACTGAATTATGCAAAATGTCCTGTTACAGTTAAAATAATAAAAGTTATAGAATTTGTCAAAATTGTCGGTTACAGAACAGGCTGATTCCATTGCGGTAGATACAGAAGTGTGCAAAATGTTGCATCGGCCGCATTTCCTACACACAAATTCACAAAAAATCTTTTGAAAGGAGTTGAAGGATTATGCAATTCTATGAAAAATTACATCAGATATTAGAGGAAATGTATGAGTAAGCACCTGACAGCGACTGGATCAGCAGTGCAGTGCTATAAAAGTACCGTGGAGAGAAAGAATAGTCATTTAATCCAGAACACATAAGTTAAACAGGATTTTCAAACATGTAAAGCAAAACTCTATCCTCTAATTGCACGAAACAGCGTTCCATCTATTGATAATAAATTGCTCATTTATAAATTTATATTCCGTCCCATACTACGCCTCCTCAACCTGAGCTTACTCCTGTAGATAGAACAGAAAAAGATTACAAGCTGCCCAGAGTGGTATTTTATGGCAAATTACAAATGCACCGTAGTATGTTCGGAATAACAGAATTCACAAAAAGTTGAAAATCGTTTAACTACTAAGATGCTGCTAACATTTAGCAAAGTAGTTCCACGAAAAGGGAAGGACCATTAATAACCCGTAAATTAAAGTCTGGGACTGTGACTTCAATAATGTCGCATATAAAATGGAAATTAAAGCATGTTTCCTGTTTAATTTTTACTTATTGTATTTTTTGAATCATATACTACATACTTTGTCTTACATTTATATACGTATTTCCTGCTTATGGTGTTATGATTACATTACCCACCAGAGCCGTATGTATTTCGTACTGCCGTGTGTGTGTTTTTAATCCCAGGTCAACAACCATATATATATATATATATATATTATTCTTTTAGTCTTGAAAAAATTTTTGTAGCAAATTCTTAAAGTTACCTTTAGCACTATTTCGAAATTTTTAAGTATCTTCATATGGGGATAGAGCTTGAAGCCCAGGTACCCTGGTGCTCAAGCACAGTTACACTGAGGAGAATAGTCATTTGTTACGTCCCTGATGGAAATAGTGAGATGGCTTCTTTTGTGAAGCTAATTCCATGTAAAGAAACATCTGTGCTGCCAATGTCTGCTGAAGGAGTTTCTGCAAGTTCAACAGCAGACATACCCGGTTTCAATCAATCCACTATGTCTCATTTGCTGACAAAATTCCATCAGACTGGCTCAATAAATAGTAAGTTCGGAAATGCATGTAGAAAGAAATCTACTGCAGCACAAGAGTATATTTCATTAACCTATGAAACCAGAAACATAAAAAGAATCTCAAAGAATCTTAGGGCTCCATGGGAATCACATTGTGGCATGAATGTAAGCAATAGTATGTTTGTACGCATTTGCTTTCAAACAGTTCATGGGATGCCCCCACAAGAAAGTATTTTCTACCCTCTGTAAAAATGAGATCTATTTGCTTAAAGCTAGCCATGAATTAGCCTAGCGAAACGAGCTCCTGAGCAGGGAAAAACAATTGTATTCTCAGATGAATAAAAATTCAGTATCACATCGGAATAGTCAATAGTTAGCTCACGCCAAGCCAACAAAAAATTTATTCCTGCATGTTCTGCTCTAAAATGAAAGTCCAGTTTTTCAGATAGTCTGGAGATGTTTCCGTATCAAGAGATAGATCGAATCGAATTTGTCCAAGGTGTTGTAAATGCCTAGATATACGGAACATTCTGCATCATAAACTCTTGGCTACTATCCAAGATCAATATGGATATGTCTCTGAGTGCATCACATGTATCAAATCATGCGCATTACTAATATAACATATTTTATGTGTTATAACATCACTACCTGTTCATGATCTATTGATAGTATATATAGTATTGATTCAAGTCCAGTTGAAAACTTATATACCATCGAATGGGCTAGGAAGAGATGAATCACGAATCACTAAGGTAGCTAAGGAAAACACTTATCCAAGTCTGGTACCATGAAATGCCCCTTGAACATACCATAAAAATAATTTTCTCAATGTCCAGTACAGTCGTTGAGCAGCTGCCATAAAAATCAGGAGTGGGCCTGCTTAATATTAGTGAAAGCCAATGTTTTACAGTTCTTATTTTCACTCAGGTTAGTGGAGTTGCATTATCTATTTTCGTAATATATACTTTTGATAACGATATAGACCGAAATGAAGACGTATCTCTTTTATGACATGAAGGACAGGTGTGCGTTCTATCACAATTTCTGTTAAAAGCTCATTTGGAGGTTTCACTTCATAAAATATGTTTAATAAGTAAATATTTTTTGCTTGTAGATTCAACAGCGCTGATATTTTATTTTTCTGTTCTTTGCAGTTCATAACTGTTGTATGTAACGAAGTTGCTGTTTTCGACGCCAAATACAGATTGTAACATGCGATTCAATTTTGTATTTTTTTAAATTTTATTTATAATATTTTTCTCGTACTCTTTTTTATAAATTTGAGTCATGGAGAAGTTGAGACAATAAAACAAAAACATAAATAATTACACTTTCAGAACATTGTGATGTGTGTCTATGTGCACATGCATATTTAACAAGGAGAAAATTGTTACATAGAGATATATAGATGAATATGTATTTTTGCCATCTCAGATTTTCTGAAATGTAAAAATATGCACATGTCTGAAAAGAAATTTTGCAGCTCCTGTTCTTTTTCATTGTGAACTCTCATGTCAGTTTCTTGAAATTGTCAGTTTACGTAATACTAAATACTCGATTTATTTCTTCATTTGCCTAAACAGTGATGTTCATGTAAGACAGTGAAAGTCTTTTCTTATAGCTGAAATTAATTAAAATTTATAAAACACAAATGTTTAGATTCAGGTAAAGGAAAGTAGACTTACGCGAACATTATTAATGTGCGAGCGTCTCTTTTAGGCAGGCTCAAGGAGAACATATTCTTAATGTTGGTCAAGTGAATTGCCATTTGCGATAACCTATCCGGTTCGCAGCTAAGGAGGATGCACTTTGCCGCGTTCTCTTGTTTATTTAGGGGATCCATCTGTATTTGTTAGGTAGAGAATAGTTAATACAGAACGTTAATAGAACTAAAATTGTTTGGAGATAGATGTCGTTATGATGAAAGTATGATGCGCATTGCTACTTTCCTGATTGTACGTTCTGGGTCTAATAAAGCTGTGGTATACCGATACGAACGATTGAACAGAAAGGCTAATGTTCATTTTGCAAAAAGCCGCTGCAGACGCATGTGGAGGAACTCAAATGTTCTGCCGTCAGTGGTGGCTCAATTTCGCTGTAAAGGTAGTATTTTATCCACAAGGGCATGGTGCTGAACAAGTAAGTGACCTTTGATTACGAGTACAAGCCTGCTGTGTAAAAAGTGTCTTATTGTACTGCTGAGTCGAAAGTACATTTACATCTCTGATGCCAATATAAGAAGCTGTTTTTCAGGGGAATGGCTAGCTGAACGTCAAGCCACCATACGTAAAACAATATTAATCCAAAATCGGGCAGAGCTGCATTGAAAAAGAGACAAATGTTATAAGCTATTTCCCCCGCCTTTAGCATGCCTTCGTGGTGTAATGGTCAAGCACACTCAGCGTGTATTCGAAATTTCAGTGGTTCGAGTCCTCGCGAGACCATTGCTCATTTTTCGTCTCTCTTGCTTCTAAATATCCTAATGTCTGTACGATGTACCAAAGGTATAGACCAACAAATAGTGTAAGTGTGAATAAACAAATATATGTACGAATAAATACTGTCACAAAGTTGAAGCACGATGAATTTCCTTAGTTCCCTATTGGGAAATCTTCTCTTTCATTAGATATTAGTTAGTATCACTTCAGTGCTACCTGACGAATTGCTTTTGAGAATGTAACAAAAAACAGTTTTGAAAATTCCTATGAAAAAATATACAGATTATGAATAATTACATTCATAATAATTACATATATTACACAAAATTAATGGGCATATTTGTAGTTCATTTAGTGCACCTGTCAAATTTCTTTCAATCATCTTCCACAGCGATGTCCACTGAACTATGAAATTAAACGTACCAGAAGCGAGAATCAAATTTTAATAGTGGCAAAACATTCCCGACCACTTCCTCATCTATAAAAAAATTAATGTACTAGGAAACATACAAACAGAAATAATGTTTTAAATAAGAGCGCTTGGTTAGTCTATATTAAATGTAGATTTTAAATTGTCCTATGACTTTAATAATGTAAGAGTTTGAAAGAAATTTGGAAACATTTAAAAGCCAGAAAATGATTTAGAAATTTTTAGACTTACGAAATCGCAAATGTTAGAAAATATTAAGCTTTTCTAAATGTGTTTATACGTTGCTTTTGCTGCTTTACTTACAAAGCTTTTCCGCCGAAGCAGGGTTTTTACATTTCTGACTAACTAAGAACAATATCAGTTTTTTTCATAATATCCTGTATTTGTATTATAGGTTGCAAATAAATATTTAAACTTAGTTCCAGTATTAAAATTTATTTCAAAATTTTTATACCGTCCAATTTCAGCTTTACCTCATGAATGCTTTATGTAAGAACCATTAAGTACGTGCCTGCCTATACATGATTTGTTGAAGCTGGGTTTTTATAACACTCGAGATTAACTGAACTATCTAACTTAAAACTGATTTAAATTTAGATTTGAATGTGTCACGTATATTAATTGCTGTATAATTATTTTCTATTTAAAAAATGACTTAAACAGCATAGATTAAAATGCTAAGTATTTTCTTGCAAGATTCTACTGTCTAAATATTTTTAATCATGTGTTAATATTTTTTTTACGATTTAACACTAGATGGTAGATTGCAGTTCTCGTATCACATACACAAAAATAACTTACTCTTATTTGTTTCTTAAAATAATATCAATAAATTGCACAAAAAAAAAACAATAATGACATATAATTTTCGAACAATACGAAATTTGAATTAGTAGTTAATGTATGCCGGTCCGCAATTTAACTCCAAGTCTAGGTTATACTGCATAAAATATTCAAGTTCTACAAAAAATAAAATTTGATATATTTTATTCCGAATTTCAGTGACCATAAGCACGTCACGCATTGAAGATTGGCTTCGTTGTTTGGCATCACGTATCAAAATCATGGATTTTTTTCAAAACACTTTTTTTTTAATTCCTGACATTTTAATACGAGTTAGAATATTGCAATAAGTGCTTCAGAAAATTTTCTACTACTTCGTGAATTTAATAACAAAATGACGAAATTCTCCTGTTTAAAGATTATTACCAACTATCCCATCTAGCAATATTTAAAGGCGAAAAGTTGATTTACATGAAGATCATCTGCCTAGTGGGAGGGTTATCTTCATGGAAAACTTTCCAAGCGATACTGGCTTGTATTCCCGTTAAACAGGAAGGAATCATGAAGTCCACTCTCATACCCGCTGATGAGGCCTGCCGTAGGAAGAATCATTAAAAACCTTATATGAAGGTAGTTACGGAGTTAGATAATGTGCACGCTGTCAAGCAATTCAGAGCTTAGTCATGTTGCAAACGAAGCAAGGAAAACGACGCAGCGAATCTTCCCTAAATATTGCTACATTTTAAGCGATTAGAAATTTTGCATTTATCACTTTAGTGCCTAGGGTGAAATCACGTAAGAAATAAAAGCTGAGGGCTATCAGCAACGAAAAATTTTTTTTTACTAATTAACTGTACAACTCTCTATTGGTTTGATATAAAAGACAGCAGAAGGCGGCTGATATAACCTTCGAATCGGTTTCGAACTCCTTAGAAGACGTCGATGATTGTAAGTCTATAGCAGAGCCGGGACAAGGGAAGGCATTTGCTTCAGATAAACAGTTAGAACGAAGGCCAAATTAACTACGAGGCCAAATTAACTATTGTACTAACTAAAATTTGAAAATTCATTTTGAAAAGGAAATTTCGAGGGTAAGTTGAAAAATAAGTTTCCTCTGTCGACTGTGGTCAGAGTTGTGTATGAAAGTCAAAAAATAGAATGAGACATTAAAGATATGACATACCTTTATTTTATTATTCTCGTACGAGTACGTTGAGACATTTGTCATATCGCTTGATAAGCTTCAAAAAGTCCTCCAAGAAAAATTCAGGGCTTTGCATATGGAAGAAGCGTTGAACGACTATGGGCGAAAGGCGACACAGCAGGAAAACGCGCAAGTCACCGATACACCATTGGGTAGAGGTCGCTGCAAATCAAGCAGATGGCGCTGTTTCAGTGCCTGCGCAAAGCGGAGACCAGCCTCTCATTTGAGCCCCGGTAGGTATGGAGAAAAGGTGCGTTTTGAATTCGTGGTCAAAGGAGGAGGTGAGAGCGGTTATCCGCCATGAATGGGCACGTGGAGTATCAGGAACAGACATTCATAAAAGCCTCGTGGAAGTCTATGGGCCAGGTGTACCACCTGCATCGAACTTTTTTACCTTTCCTTCTTCCATTCCATAATACTACAGCCTTCTAAGGCGCTAATAATTTACATTTCAACGCCATGCCCGAAAGGAACTCTCTACGGTTACTGGGAAGTACAGTTCTAAAACTGTAGAAACCCAGTATAACAACTTAAGTATCCAAGTATCCAAGTGGGCCAGGTGTGATGTCGAAGCAAAAGGTGCGGAGATGGTGTCGCATATTCAGTGATGGACGTCAGCAAGTGGAGGACATACCGAGAGCTGGACGGACGCGCACGGCCACTACAGATGCAAATGTCAGGAAGATGGATGACATGATTAGAGCGAACCGGCGTATCACCATCGATGAAGTAACGGAAGAACTTGGAATCTCAGATGAGCGAGCTCAAAACATCATCCACGACATTCTTCGATACAGAAAAGTGTCAGCACAATGGGTGCCCCGACAATTGACCTCAACACACAAGGAACAACGCATGAGAAAGGCGCTTTGGAAGCAATACTGAAGTGAAAGAAGCCGTTCAACGCTTCTTCCATATGCAAAGCCCTGATTTTTTCCTGGAGGGCTTTTTGAAGCTTATCAAGCGATATGACAAATGTCTCAATGTACTTGGTACCTATGTGGAAAAATAAAGGTATGTCATATCTTTAATGTCTCATTCTATTTTTTGACTTTCATACACAACTCTAACCACAGTCGACAGGGGAAACTTATTTTTCAACTTACCCTCGTATATTGTCGACTTTCAACTTTGGAACACATCAAGAAGTGCCAGAAGAATTCCCGTATTACAAACAATCTAGCTAATAAGAGGAGGTTTAATATCATTAATTTATTTTAAAAAGTGCTAAGATTATACAGTACTGCATATCACAGATGGACAAAACCACTCCTTTAAGGGATCCGATCGGAACCGTTCGCTCACTGAACTGAATCAGTTCTTTTTGACGATTCACCGCTCACTAACAATGACCTTGATGATTGCGTTTGGAACAGGAATGGATCAAGAGCAGCGTACAAAGAGAAGGGAAAGCAGAAAGAATTGAACAACGAGTGGAACCGTTGGAATCAACTCCACCAAAATGCTCGTTCCCTGGACTGATTTCTTTCAATTGTACTTTTGAGATTCTCTAAAAAACATTTCTATATAGAACTACTATAATAAAATTCTGGAATTAAAAAATGTGAAAGTTCAAAAAATAATGAAAACTAAACTCGGACTTTATTAAAGTTTATTAATTACTTTTAAAGACTTTTATTAAGTTTTATTAAAGATTACATTATTTTATTACTATATATTTTATTGATATTACAAAGCACAGTGTAAAAATAAATTTTTAGATTGGAGGAAAATTCGAAAAAGAACAGGAAATTGTCAGCTGACAATACCGGTATCCCCACCCTTTTTTATGTAATTTGACAAAATAATACAAAATATCGCTCGCAGCTATTCTGTTCAGTAAGATCCACACTTTGTTCTGCAATCTTGAAAAAATATATTAGATGGAACGATTTATGCTTATAAATATATGCTAATTCTAAAGAAGATTAAAGAGACGTTCAAAGCTCTTGATTACAAGACGTAAGTAAACTAAGTTAATAAATAAAAATATAATTTATTTTTTGCATAAATATTACAGTAATGCTGTATAATAATAATAATACCTAATATACATAGTTACACTATGACAGAGTATTCAAAGAATCGAAATGAAACTCAAAAGAACAGCTCCGAGGAAGCGAAAAGAGCAAATAATCAAGACTCCGCAGGAGCCAGATTTGTGGTTAGAGCAGGAATCATTGTCGAAATCAAATCCAATCACTGCTTCGAAGGACCAGGATCTCCTACTAGTGTCAGCGCGCTGACAGCTGGGAATTCCGAGGAACCAGTTCCTATAATCTACGTACTTTAAACAGATCGTCGCACTGCCAGATGGTAAAAAAAGTCAATCCATTTGCAAACAGAGTATCAGTTTCCTTGAGATGTGTTGGTTTGTTTAATTTTTTTTTAAATACTAGATGAAACACAAGCAAGCTAAAAGCACACATATATACATACATAACAGACATAAAAACAGTTCAGATACTTTTCTGGTGAATAATAAAGGAACGAATGCTAGTGTTTACATTGAAAGGAATAAAATTTTTGGCACGCTTCACGATAGCTCTCGCTGAGCTGTTAAAGAACTGCCTGTTGAGGTGGATGGAAAGCAGACACCGACGTTCGTTACTGCGTTTATTGGCCGTAAGAAGAACAAATTGGTACAATAGATATAGTTCGGCGCTCGCAGGCGCCCTCTTGCAGAGAATAAATTCAAAATTTACATAAGGCGCGAACACTGCCATTACGTTTGCACTGGAGTGCTGATCATTCTTTCAGTCTAGTGAATCCGTTCCAGAGCCGATTGTCCATCTGTACTGTATACACTCTTTTCTAACATAAAAATTTATTGTTGTACTAATACCTTGGAGTTGACTTATTTAAACTAACATATTGAGCTGCATAAATTAAATTATCGCAGAAAACACCATGCTGCAAACACTTGAAATCGTCCATTACTTTTCTTTAATTTGAAGTAGAGCTTTTACGTAACCATAGGAAGCTTTCCAAAATCTCCTAACTAAAAATGGGAGGCGACATAAATGCCTACAGTTTTGTAGCAGAAAATCGGACTCCTAGGACCGATTGAAATAGGATCGAGAGATTAAGCAATATTGTTTTAAAATTAATATACTACTATAATAATTTTTTTTATTCCTTCGTTATGTAAAATTTGCCGTTGAGCAAGACGTATGGTTCGAACTTTGTCTTGCTGTATCCATGTTTAATTTGTGACGAAATTGTATATTAAATTTCATTTATGGTTATTTCTGAAACAATTATGAATATTGGTAGTTGGATGAAAATAATCAGCATTTGAGACACTATATTTTTATCAAGACTGGAATTTAAACATATAGAGCATAATATGACCTCTTTTTTGTTTGAGTTGGGCTATTGTTGAGAATGAAATAATGAGCTGAATAGGTTAAGAAAGAAAAGAAATAAAAATGTTTCACAAATTTAGATTCTCTGCTGAACAAAAACCGTTTTGGCCGATGTTCTAATACAACCGTATAACCGTTATTAAGGAACATGTTTTAAATAGTTTTTTTTTTGCTCCTTTGATTCTAATGTAATGTAAAATTCTAATGTAATAAAATATATTTGAAAAAGTATATTTTTCACCTAAGAAATTTTAAAAAGCGCATTTTCTGAACATTTGAAAAGTGAAGAAAGAGAAACAAACGAATAAGGTAAAGACGTTCATATAAAGATTTAAAAAACAACTTACTTACGAACTTAGTTATCAAAGCGAGTTAGCTAGGTGACAAGCTTATTTATTATTGCAGATAAAAAAATCTCATCTGTACACCACATGACTTCCTTGTATGGAATATTAAATTATACGCATTTTTTCCTGCCTTTCCTTTAAACTTATTTCCTCGAATTTCATTAGAGATATATTTCTTATTCAATTAACTCAGTTCTCATTTTGCGACAATCCAAAAATACATAAAAACTCAAAATATCTATATTAAAAATTGAAAGCTATATAAAGAACACAAAATACAGTTGACACACACACAAAAAAAATAATTACAATTCAAATTACAGTTTCTATGTAAATGCAAGGAAATCGGCCACCGGGCAAGAAGGCAGATTTTTCGGTGCACGAAACTGAAAGTTTACTTTTGGTCTCACACGGCAAAAAGACACTGCTGGAGTAGAAACTGACTTAATTTGTTGTGGACGCTCAGTCAACATATGGGATAATTTAATAATTTAAATGATAATTTTAAAATGTATTAAACATAATTTAATTCGCAATTACTGTACTGCGAAGCTTAATTTCTCTAGATTGGCAACAAATCCACTATTTTGTAAGTTGCAAATGTAAACAAATATGGCTACTATGGCAAAAAAAGGCTTAGCCGCATTTAAAGAACTTTTAAATTGCTAATAATTCTACAACTATAGCATGCAGATTAATTAAAGGCATAAATCCGGAAGTTAAGAACAACATAATTCAATCATTGTAAAGCAAAAAATGAGCAACGTATAAGAATATAATTAACCGAGCTCACTGAGCCGAGTAACATAGTGGTTACATATATTTATATAATTAACAAATATATATAACATTTATATAATAAAATAAGAACAACATAATTCAATCATTTTTAAAGCAAAAAATGCACAATTTACAAACATATAAGCATAAAGAAGCTGAACTCAATGTGTGTGTGTTTATATACTTATAGGGCCTGTCGGGTTATGGGTTATGGGAGATACATACGTACGTACGTATAGACGCAAGGAAAAGATTTCTTCTGAATCCATTTTAAATCAGTTTTACAAATCGTTTGGAGAAAAAGAGTCCGTTATTCTTTCCTTATTTACGGATGTCATACGGAAACATTGCTAAATTGCATTCGATAGCGGTCAAAATGGATATTTTCTTTGAAATATGGTACCTTTAGGACACTTCCTTTATTTCCTACAAGGAAGTAAAAATTAACATAAATTATGCCAGAATGCAGCGAAAATTTATTGAATAGAAACTGCAAATTGTTAGCATTGTTGTAATAAATTATATTAGGCCAAAGGGGCAATTTCGTTTTCTGCGTCAGGCGCAACGAAAAAATTTCTTCTGAATACATTTGAAATCAGTTTTAAAATTTTTTGGGGATAAAAGAGTCGTTTATTCTGTGCTTGCGTAAAGTTGTCACGTAAAAAAATTGTTAAATTGCATTCGATAGAGGTCAAAATGGATATTTTCTTTGAAATATGACCGAAAAATACCCGAAATTTTGCGCGATTACAATGCTTCATTTTTACTTCGTACAAGGAAGTAATTAGTCTTAAACGTCTGTCGTATTTACAAAATCTGAATGGCTTATTATAGATGACAGAAGAATTAATATGCATAAAAATACGGAAGCTTTTTTACTAATGTTAGACAAGTTATATTTTAAAAAAAGCCACTACTTTTGTCCTCTCCTCCATATGAAGATTTATTAGCAGTTTCCAAGTGACAGTTAATTTCATTGAAATGGAAAATTGATATTAGATAATCTGCTACCAAAATATATCATGATGGAGCATAGTTGAAAATATTTTGATGTAAATTTAATATTATAAATTTAAATTTTAAATTTATAATTTCAAATCGCAGATTTCGATATTAAAATTTTTGTAGTGCTTTTCGAATACCTGCGTAACTTTCTGAATAGAGTAGACGTTGTAACACAAATATTAAATTTTTTAAATTGAAAGATTTTGGGGTCTACCAGCAGCTGAGCGGCTACAGAGCAGAACACTGGTTAAGCCACGCGAACACAAATTATGCGACGGTTCCGACTGAAAAAAAATTTCTGCATGTATAACTGGAATATGAACAGATTTCCATTAGAAAGTCTTTCACGAAGGCATTCATCACCTTATCGATATAACCTTAGAGTTTTTTATCATAATCTAATCCATTCCCAAAAGAGAAAACAAAATTCTTAATTCATGCCTGCCGATTTCTTTATAGTAACTAGATTACTTTCGTATAGTCACTTTAAATTCATAACTGAGGTGTTTGGATCAATGCTTTACGAATGCAATAGTAGCTTAATTTTTTTGTAAACTATTTTACCGTTACAGGTCACTAAAGTATGTTAAAAGTATTGTGCTAGACTGAAGAAAAGAAATTTCTGTTAATGCTGTTGTTTTAAATTAATTGTGGTTGCATATCGATAAGTGCACCATTTTTAAATCTGATTTTCTACGTGCGATCAGTTTGAATAAAACCTAAAGGCTTCACTTCTTATATATATTATATATTATTATATATATTTATTTAGATTTATTTATGACGTGAAAGTTTGGTTTCGTTTGATTGGTTTGATTGTGGCAAAGTTCGCAAGCTATACGTTAAAGATAAGTAAAAACTGGAAGACCATTTTGCTTTATTTTATAAAAATACAAGTCAAATTTTGCTGCTAAAAAGTTATAAGCTATTTTCTCCCTGCTTTCCGCATACATTATAAACTCCCCCTTTCAATGGTGTAATTTCAAACGTGCTCGAAGTGTGTTCGAGAGGTCCAGAGTACGAGTCCCGGCGAGGACACTGCCCGTTTTTCAAGTCTCCAGGTTAAAAAATTTCTAATGTCTCTACAAGAGGAGCCTGAACTAAAAGGTCATGGACGATAATTCCTCATTTACAGGATTTGGCGATTGGGTCTGTTAATCCCTAGTCGCCTTTTAAAAGGGGGAGTACATAAGGTATATTCTACTCCTTTCCATATATTTTCATGGTATAACTGGAAGTGTAATCGACGCGTATTCGAGAGGTCCAAGATTCGAGTCCCGGTGAAGGCAATGTGCATTTTTCACGTCTCCATCTTTAAAAAAATCTATCACCTCTACAAAGTCATGGGAGAAAATTTATAGACGCCGATTTTTATGTGTAATATTAAACAATTCTTAGTGGAATACTATTTTACAATAAAATCCATATTAATTTAATTTTTATCACCCTAATTCAGTTGCTTATCTGAAATACTGTAAAAGTGAAGTTTTATTGCTAATTTCGGAAAACGCTTCTTAAAATATTCAACTTTTGCCTCACTCTGATTATCTTGATTATTGCTATTACTTGATTATTGCGAATATCTTATGATGACAAACATCCATATTTCAAAACGATAACTTGAAATTAATTACATGGTCGTATCCTTCCAGTACCTAAAACTCAATTATATTTCTGCTCGAAATCTACATGCGCATATTAAGAGATTTCTGGAATTTGGACATCCTTGCCATTTTTCAAACACTTGAACTGAATTATAAGATAAAAATAGTCAGTTAAATTACAGATAATTTATTCAGTTACCTGCGATGGAATTTGACATTTGGTAACAAATATCTAATTCATCTCAAAGCACGTGAGCTTAATTTTCGTCATCTGATAATTTTGATAAGTCGTTAGCATTTTTCCAGAGCATACGTATTCATTCCTGAATTTGGAAGAGTACCTAATGAATTTTTAACGAGTTACTACTTACTGGCTTCGATTGTAGTTATCTACTTACGAGCTAAGATGATGAATTGCGTATAATTTCAACAGTAATTTGGGAAGAAACTTTCAAACTGGAATTCGAGGGTTTCAGGAGTACTTGTCTAAATTTTTAAATTAGAATTTTCCTCTTTACAAAGTGTTCAATCTGAAACCTGGCCAGACGGTGTCGGAATAACTCTTTTTTAAAACAATCCTCTTTCTACGGATTTGAGCTCTTCAACTGAATTTAAGTGATGAATAAATTCCGGTATTATGTAAGTATTTCAAAATTACTCCCAGATTCTTTTTGGGATCTTCATACATATTTCATATTTTTCACGGCTTCGAAACAGCTTCAAGTTACAGTTTATGTCAAATATTTCCCTGACTTTTGTAAACCGAGAATTTTATTTAGCAGATGATAGTGTAATTTTCATTTCAACAAAAGTGATTTTACCTATATTATTATATTATTTTGCCATATATTTCTCTGAATTTCTATGTTTTATACTTGAGAAAGATGAGTGAATATTCGGGAAATAATATCTAATTTTTTTAAATTAAGGGTAAATGTAGCATTTTGCAAATTAAGGGAAAATGTAGCATTTTGTAAATTAAACAATAAATTTCAAATTTTGTAATTTAAGGTGGAAATTGGATTTACTTCTATGAGAAATATACAAATTAACAAAACGTTTATCTATACACGATAACAGTAACATACATACATTGCATACATATACGATAACAGTAACAAAACAGAATACTGGTTATAACATTTAAAACATAAATTTTAGATTTAGAGTTGAGACTAAAATTTTCGATTCTTCAAATAACCATAGGTATCCGGTAATTGATTATTTAAAATTTTTCCATAATTTCTGTTACTGAATTAGAATATGCGAACTTTATAGAATGCTTAATTTATTATGAGAAAAATCATACTCTAATCACAGGAATTTTAGCTTAAATGGACATCAGTTTCTTACGATTTGTTTCATAGGTGTCTATCTGTTTCATACAGGCAGTCAATGACGTGTCCATAGAGCCTATGGAAAGAGATAAATTCATTGAGGTAATTCTTTTAAAAACATCTCTTATTCACTCTATTTTTTCATCCACTCTAACTCTTATTCACTATTATTAATGGGATGCATAAATACAGGAAATCACGCATGCATTTAAACCAAACTTGCGACAAGGTACTATTGCCTAGCGGTAATAACCAATCGGTTACTGATAGGTCAGCGTTTGATATTTGAAAAGTATTTTTCTGAATGTTATTTGTTTATAAAACGGCAATATTTAAAAGTTTCTAATTTTGTTTTGGAAAAAGCCTTTAGTTCTAAAATTTTGCTGATTTTCTAATTTTGAAATGACGCAAATTTCGATCCATTTGTTTTAGATTGGTACAAGCAATAATACTATCGCAAATAATAAGTTATACAACGGTTTAATTTGATAGCTTTAATTTAAATATGTAGTTTATTGCTTATTTCTGAATTATGTTTTACTATACAGCGACAATACCTTACGTAAATTTTCACATTACATTAACAGAAGGTCAGTTTTAGCCGATTTTTAGCTTGAAATATCAACATTTAAAATTAACGTTTGCTAATGGTGGTTAAAACCTGAAGCGGTACTAAAACTAGATAAATCATTAAGCGCACTTTTTTTAGTTCGCATAAAATTAAAATATACGAAAGCTGTTGTTGTTTCATATGGCCAGATATTTGCAGTTTAATGCATTCGTCGTAACACGCCAGTGTACCTGCTGTTCATTTAGCCATCTCGTCACCAAACGTACCACATAGGAACAATAGAGTTTACGCCCGGAAAAACAGAAACATTTTGTCCCTTTTTACGGATTACCGAGAGTCATGAGTATTTTGGGGCTCATCAGTATTCTGAGTGCCTTCATGCCGCGCAGACACTATACTTAAAATGTTATATTTACTTTAATACTGGAACTTTACAACCCTAATAGACATGAAGCGAATCATCTCTAAGTCTGAGACTGCACCGCAGAGACTTACGAAAGTTTTAAACAGTTTTTATTTAAAGTGAACTCTTAATAAACCAGGGCATGACTCATGCTAAAGATAACCACTGCTTGTGGCGATGCACAAGCAGTGGTTAAGTGGACTGATATGAGACAGTCAAATAAATTTGAATTGTGGATCAGTAGTCTAACACTACATTATAAAATAATAAGCTACAGGCTGGCTCAATAATTTAAAGTCTTGTAAGTTTAAAGTATCGGCGACTAGCGAAATCAAAACCTAGATAGTTACAACTAGCTAGAGCTCGAAGAAATTTACTCACTCTACGCGAATGCCAGGAACTCTACCTCTATGTCTTACATAAAATCCACAGCTAAAATACAGTACAAATTAATTTGCGTTATGGTGAGGTATATGGAATGGAGAAATTAAATTAAGATTGAAATCATAATAACTGGTTAGTTTAAAATGAGAACTTACATACTTACAAACATCTAATTCTTTCCTGGGATTCGAACCCGAAGGCAACGCCACAGCAGCCAGGAACGCTAAACCTATCAGGGCGGTATCTGCATTAAAGCAGACTGGTAAATAATTTTTAGAACTCGGTAGAGATAATAAACTATGCAAAAGTACAGAACAATCTGAACACGTTTAGGGATTTAATTTTTCACCCATCTACTTGTGCTGTGAGTAGGAAAAATGAAGAATTTCAGGTAGAAAATGAAATAAAATCTAAATTCAATTAACATTCACATATTTTAACAGCATTTCTATATAACTCTTGGTGGTTAATAGAGATTGTTTTAGCCATAAAACAAAACCCTCTGAATGGCAAGGGACTTGGATCTACTCACGATGACCCGTGTTGAAACCGCATTTAATAGCTAAATTTGTATAATCTTTTACCTAAATTTCTATTTTCATGCATTCCCCTTCATTAAGATGATAGTTACATCTTTATAGAGGCTAAGAAAGCAAGACGTTTTAAGTTATAAGCTAATATATACCAGGAAACAAAAAATCTCACGATATTATGAAGGCGGCTAGAACAGTTATTTGAGCTAACAGGGAAGTTCGAAAAGTAGGCGGCCATTAATAAGCGCTTGCACAGCGGGTATGGGCAGAGATGCAGTTGATATTTTCATAGGTTTATTGCTTTAGGGAGGCCAGTAGTGTAGTAGATGTTTCGGTAACTAGAAGAAATTTTCACCTCTAATAACGATTCCAAAAATAAATCGCAAACGATTAAACTGGGGGAAGGTATTAAGAATTTTGATTAGTTAGGGGTACTGATGTACAGAGGACACAGTCACTCCGGAGATAACCAAATACCTTTAAGATTCAATTAATTACGGTGTTAATAAAAATTTGTGCCTTCATGTAATTAAATTTCTGTTAAGTATTGTGCCAGCAGATGGATTATTGGACCTAGGAATCCAAAGCAATTTTTAGGTAAAATGTATTTTTAACAAAAATTTAAACTGTGTAGAGTGTTTGGTGTCGCCGGAACGAAAGTGATCGCCTACCAATGCAAAAAGTGTGAATGTGTAGGGACATTAACTTTACTCGTGCAAGTGAAACATTAACATCAGAAGGTGGTTTCCTTCGTGGTGAAAAATCTGTATGCTAACGTTAGATTGGGGATAGTTTCTGCGGGGCTAAAAATTAATTTTTAGGAAGCTGCTCTGCAGTGGGACATGGATGATATTGTGGAGGACGAGGTCCATTCGCCGGCTTT
This sequence comes from Stegodyphus mimosarum, assembly GCA_000611955.2. Classification (NCBI taxonomy): domain Eukaryota; kingdom Metazoa; phylum Arthropoda; class Arachnida; order Araneae; family Eresidae; genus Stegodyphus; species Stegodyphus mimosarum. Next base: position 503,932 of record KK121244.1, read on the forward strand.
GGTAGATTTAAGCTAATTATGACAAAGCACTCGATGGTTAAATAGAGGGATGCCTTTGTAGAGCATTTTCTAATGGAACCTAGTTTTACATATAGGGAAAACCACGAAAATGCTAAGTCAGCCAGACTGCTTGCCGGAATTCGAATCCCTGTCAGAACTGGTACTCAGCGAGATTACCGCTCGGCCACTGTTAGGCCTCAGGCTCTCGACCTGAAAGAATTGAACACGGATAAGAGAGCGACTCTGGAGCAAGTCAGTAATAAAGTAATCAGATTTATTCGATGAGGTCCCACAGTTCACTCAGGTGATAAATCACACAATGAAAACTGGAAATCATACCCCTGTCCAGTAAAGCCCTACCGCTACGATAACGTCAAAGTAATAAATTATAGAACAACATACTGTAGAATTTCTAAAGAATAAAATTATGATCCCCCACGTAGCTCTTACGCTAGCCCGGTAATACTGTGCCCAAAAGAAAAATAATTTTCCACCTACAATTTTTAAAGCATGACATTTTGCTACCGACAATAAAATATTCAGCAGCACAACATAATATCCAATTTATCAGTTGCCAATAATTGAAGAACTAAATCCACAAAATACTTGAAGATGCTACACTTCATATTTGAATATATTCAGATACGTGTGAAAGAAGATGATGGGCAAAAACCCTCATTTATTTCCAAATCAGGAGTTTATGCTTTTCTTAGAATGCTATTTGTCTTATGCGGATTTCCCGCCACGTCTTAAAGAGCTATGAATATTATTCTAAAATCTGTCCTCAAAAAATAGATGTTTATTTACTTAGATGGTATAGCAATTACGAGTCAGATTTTTGTTAAACGTAATCGGGATTTATACGCATTTCTTCTCTCTTACATGAGACAGGTTTAAAGGCGTATACTACCAAATGAACGTTTGTCACCGAAGAACTTCGTTACCTGGACTAAAAGTTTGCGCCATTTCGTATTCCGCACCAAAATGCAAATGAGTAGCGAGTATTTAAACCGAGCGTTTCGGTTTTAAGGCAGAGCATATTTCTGATCTCGTGCTTGCTACGTGAGCAGTTTCCTGCCAGATCTGATAATTGTAATTATTCGGCTTTGCATTCTCTTGCTGTCGACTCTTTAAATCCTAACAGCCCGGTGGTGTTAGAAAGCTAATTAGATTTAATTATGCAATCATTGTTCAACGATTCATTTAAATTGAACTGTTCTACTTTATGTTGCATCACCATGATCGTCAAAAGTGTAGCATTAAAGTTTCGATAAAAAAGTTAGTTTAACCTTTGTGGGGTTTTACTTATTTAATTCCAAAAATCTTAGAACCCCACGAACACTAACAAGCGAATAATCGCTTAAGTGTGAGAATAAATACGTAAGACTTAAGAAGCAGGGTGAACTACCCTTTATTTCTCAGAATAAATACAATCAACTCCTACTTGGAGTATGCACAAAGCCTCAACTTGGGCTTGAACTTAAATAATTACGAAACTAAACTAAACTAAGCTTAACTAAATCTATCTGAAAGGTATAGCCGAAGTTATCAGAATTCTAACAAGTTGGCCCCTAAATATTAATTAAATCGCTGAAGCCAAGCAAGTGCCTAAAGTATGGCCGAGCGTAGTAGCTCAGACAGAATGTAGCCAAAAGGCAAACACGCGCTAGTCAGGAAAGTCAGACTCTCTCTCTAGAAGTCGGTGAAGCATCGACTTAAATAGTACTCTTACACATTTGTATTCACTGCGTTTCTGAAATTTCATTCCGGCAGGAAATTGTAAGCTGAAATAAGAATAGATAGGCAAGTATCATAACTTAGAATAACTGTTAATAAACTTAGGATAAATATTACACCTTCATAAGAATTTATCGTTGTTCTCAGACATATCAATAATTCACTTCATTTATTAGATTTATTACATTAAAATAGCCTTACTAATTGACTTACAACCCATCAGGCTTTAGATGCGAATTTGCAAATTACTACATCGTTTCAGGTGCAAATTTTGAAATTTTAAATATGTTGCATCAATAATTTAAAATGATAATGATTCTCTGAAATTGGTTCAGAATGCACCAGCATCCTTAAATGCAGAGATAAATATTTTGTTCGAATTGTTATGAAATATTTTAAAAGTAGATGCATTTGAAAATACACAGTCCAGTCACATTAATGTGACCATCTGTCAAAAGCCAGAATAACCACCTTTCGCAGAGCGGACTGCTGCGAGACGTGCAGGAAGAGAGTCACATAGGTCCCTGAAGGTGTTCTCTGGGATGTTGAGCCATGCCGACTTTAATGCCGTGGCCAGCTGCGCTAGATTACGCGGTTGAGGATCCATGGCGCGAACAACTCGATCGAGATGGTCCCACAGATGCTCGATTGGGTTTAAGTCAGGTGAGTTTGCTGGCCAGGGGAGGACGGTAAACTCATCCTGGTGCTCTTCGAACCACGCACGTACACTGGCAGCTGTATGGCACCTCGCATTGTCCTGCTGGAAGATGCCATCATCCTGAGGAAAAACAATGCGCATGTAGGGGTGAACATGGTCCGCAAGGACAGATGCGTACTTGTATTGATCCATTGTGCCTTCCACAATGATCAGTGAACCTAGAGAATGCCAGGAAAACATTCCCCAGACCATAATGCTCCCGCCTCCAGCTTGGACCGTTCCGGCAATGGTTGCAGGGTGGTTCCTTTCAGAGGTTTCACGCCTTATACGCCAACGTCCATCTGTCCGATGGAGCATAAAACGCGATTCATCCGAAAACGCAACCTGTCGCCACTCAGTGGACGTCCAGCTGCTGTACTGGCGTGCAAATTCTAGCCTTCGCCGTCGATGAACAGCAGTCAGCATAGGTGCACGAACCAGGCGTCTGCTTCGGAGGCCCAGACGCAGCAATGTTCGCTGAATAGTACTTTGGGAGACACTTTTGGTAGCCCCTTGGTTCATTTTGGTGGTCAGTTGCTCAACGGTAGCCCGTCTATCTGCCCGAACGCATCTCCGCAACCGTCGTTCGCCTCTGTCATCTATGGCCCGTGGTGCACCACATTTGCCACGTCGCTGATTTTGGACAGTCCCATTTTGCCATGCACGGTACACTTTTACCACGGCGGCACGCGAACAGTTCACAAACTCAGCCGTTTCGGAAATGCTTCCACCCTTGGCCCGAAAGCCAATGATCATGCCCTTTTGGAAGTCGGATAAATCGCTTCGTTTCTGCATTACGCCAACGATTGAAATGTTTTCCGAAGCCCTCACACACCCTTTATATACGCTCAACTGCACTGTGCTGCCACCTGCCTTCTGTGATTGGTTATTTAACTCTGACATGGAAAGTACGTGGTGGTCACATTAATGTGACTGGACTGTGTAGATAAAACTAGTCCCCTCTCCTTTCTTGTCTAAAAAGGCTATTCAAACAATGAAAATATTATAACAGTGTGCATTGTTATATTACTCCAACTAATCATTTACATTTATCCCTATGAATAAATAGACCGTCACAGGAAAATACGAGTACATGTGCCTATAATTATAGTACGTTATTACACATTAATTTTATTAATAATTATATTTTAAGGATAAAGGAAATGTTTTAATAAATTTTAACAACAGATTAATAGGGATATACGGAAAAAAGTATATTTTCAAAATCTGAGTAATATAAAATAACATAATTATTCTAATAGATTAATTTTCATTAAAATATTCAACAAATTAAACGAATGTTTTTATTTCCTTAGGAACTGAAACAAGACTTTTTAGTGTTTTTTTAAGGACGTATTTTAATCGACGTTTGGTAATAATATTTTTATTTTTACTTTTGTTTGCATTATGCCTGTACATGTAAGAAGATTGCATTATCAGAGAAAACTTCACTTAGTTTTGTATTTTTTTATGTCCCCAAATTACAGAATATGAAATTCTCATTCTTATTTTCCGAGTTTCCCCAAAAATGAGGATACATCTTGAAAACATATATTGTAGGATTACTCACTATAGAATAACCCTACGTACTATTTGCTTATGCATCTTCAGCCGAAACTCATTTGACATTTCGTTTATTCCTCTGTTGCAAAAGAGCGACATTCTTCAACTTTTTCATATTTTATAGCAGAAATTTGCGTGTGGTCTTTCAGACCTTTTTTTTTCATTTTCTAAAGTCTTCTGTTAAAAACATATTTTACTCAGAACAAAATTACCTAGGAGAAAGGTTTTGCAATTTCTTGAGAAAATTCCGTAAAGGGAAAAGAGGCATGAAAAGCTTCTTGAAGAATCTGGTTAAAAATGCAAGACCTATTTTGGTCCAAAACACAAGAACTGGAAATTTAAAATGATTGCGAAAGAAAATAAGAGCTGCATATAAAAATAATTGTGCTCTAGTTCTTGAATGATGCTTAGTAATTTAACGACGAATTGGCGTAATTATATACATAAATAGACAGACAGACAGATAGGTAGATACATAGACAAATAGATATAAATTATGCAAATTTAAAATTATTTTAACTTTTTTTTTGCTGCAAATGAAATTAATTTCCATCTTGACGATAAAAGATCTTATATTTTCAAGACGAAAGATATCTCAAAATTGTTTCGAGTACGTGTGTGTTCAGCTTTTCCTGAAGAATTGAATTTTAATTGCAAAACGTTTTTAGTTAAATTTAAAAAAAAAGGGAAATGCAAAGCAAGTAAAACATGCGGGGATTATTGTATGATTTAACAGCTTTGTGATGAGAATGCGAAACAATAATTAAAATTATTATTTAGGTGAAGGTGTCATTTTATATTCAACTGGATTTTAGGTAGAAGTAAATTAACATTATACAATGTATTATAAAATGATTGAACATATAATAAGTATTAAAACCTTGTTTCATTGTATTCTAATAAAATTACTGTGCTATATTATTTAAAATTTTAAAAATAATTCATTATAGACATTTGAAATGGAAGCTAAACGAAAATGCTTTTATCGATCCTAAAATCTTCCAAATTTGTTTCTATCCCTCGACGTGAAATTATTAAAAATAAGAATCTGATGTTCATTCACATGATAACAAAATATCGCACTATTATTATCATTACATTTAGTTATAGTATCATTACTTTTAGTTTTACGTTTTGTTTGAGTTTACCGCCGGGTAGCACTGCAATATTAAAACAACACCGTTTCATACGTTTGATTACAGCTGCAATATTCCCAATTTTATTTTTATTATTATCTTACCATCAAGCGCATAAAACGTTATTGCATTTCCCACTCCTAGTCTTGCAGTGCCACTTGGCTTGAGCCCTGGTAATCCCATAGCTGATTTATCATATTTGCCAGCGAAGGTACACTGCAGGGAAAAAAAGGAGAACAGTTCTATATCTTCCGTTCTACTAGGCTGATTGACAAAATTTCTGAAAAATATTTGAAAATACAAATTTTCAAACTGAATCCTAAAAAATGTGCGAATTATATTTCGATTAAGCCTAAATTTTGAATGCTGGAAGTAGGAATTCAAGTAAGTTTATTAAAAAAAGAGATATTAATGAATATTTGAATACAATTCTAACATTCGTAACATAATTCGTAACGTAACGTAAATTCGTAACAATATAAATAGCGTGAATAACTTCGTAAAATGGCTTACGCATGTGAAGTATGAGTGACGTGGTATATCTTAAGAAGCACTGCTTTGTTTAAGGGGACGATGGTCTTTAAAATAGTGTTACGAATTTCACATTTATTTGGCTATTTATTTAGAATTGTAATTAAAATTCATTTTTATTTCCCTGTGCAACGCAGACGATTTTTGAAGAGAAAGCTACGTCAAAAAAAAAATAAATAAATAAAAGAGCGCGTCCTCACGGACTGGAGGAAACGCGTTTGCCAGAGTCCTCATCTCCTTTCTTCTTGCGTAAAAGCAAGATTGCTACAAGATTGCTAAAAGAAAAGAGCGCGTGCATTTAATGCCTAATAAATAAATATCTCGTAATTACTGTTGCCATCTGGAAAAATCTAGAAAAATTGTGATTGTTCTACTGATAATTAAAAAGCTTATAAAAGCCGAGTTGAAACAGCTCATCTCAGTTGTTGATGTTGTTGTTGCTGCTGTTGTAGTTGTAGCTGTAAAAACCAAACTGCTGTTTGTTTACTTAATGCTGTATTGATTGCAGCGATTTCGCTGTGAGATACAATTATTTTATCTGTTTTGAACTGAGTTTTTGCGAAAACGTTTGAGATATTGTGAGAATATCTGTGAAGAAATATTTCAGCATTTTAATTTATTTCTTGTCGAAAGAATAAATTTTTGTTAACTTTTTAACGACTTGTGCATTCAATATATAACGAACCAGTACGCACGTAACAACAGCTAAAAATCAACCAAAATATTGAATTTGTTTTTTTAACCTCGTAATATTCCATATACGTGACTACACCGTATGCAAAAAAAACCGAATTCAAATATTCTAATTTTTAAAGAAGTTACAAGCATTTTAAATGTATAAAAAACGTCAACTTTGCCCTTTAAATTTTGGAGAAAATGTAAGAAAAATGTATTTCAACAGTTATTTACTGATGTTAAAATTTATATATTTCCCCAAATGAAGTGAATGAATGAATATTTCTGAAAAATGAAATGAAAATTCTGATGAATATTCAAATGAATATTTCTGCCCAAATGAATATTTCTGAAAAAAGGTTAGAAATGTCAGTATCCACAACCATGAATTTAACTTTGGTTATATAAATGCTATGCGTGTAGCACAGGAGAAATAAA
>KK121244.1:510736-577592 GCA_000611955.2 Stegodyphus mimosarum
AAAAAGTGTGAACGTTTGCTTGAACCAAAGCAAAATGAGAAGTTTAGCTGCTTGGAAGAAAACAGAAATAGTAAAAAATATTATAAAGCATTGAAAGAGAATGTAACAAATGTAGGTGAAACATATGGTGCGGGTGAATTTTAAAAGTTTCATTTGATATAATGCATAAATTGTGTCTACCTATAACTTCGAATCACATACCAATTTGCGGTGTGTTTATTTTTGTCATATTTAATTTTATGAGATTAAAAATAGTTAAATGATACGGAAATGTTATCTAGTGTTGACAAATTCCTATTGAAGGTTAATGTGCTGTTTCTAATGACCATGTATTAAAGGTAAGTTTGAATAAAATCTTCGGTTTTCTCAAAACAAATTGTTTCGCAGTTTGTATGTTTTGAAAATGCTCCATGCGTCTATTTTTAGTTAAAAATGAATGATATTTGGAAGCAACTATATTGTTATATGTTACAGTAGATCCGTGTATCCATTTTTGGATATGAGGTTATTAAGAAGTTTAAACTTGTGATAATGTTTAACAAAGGGTGACATTTTTCCGAAAACCGGGTATAAATTCACAATCCTTTTTTAAAATTTCTAATCCGTCATATTCAATAACGGATACACAGAAACTTTTGTCAAGTCTTTATAACAAACTTAAAAGAAAATTAGGAAAAAATATTGAAAATTAGAGCGCAAAGAGCATTTTAAATAATTAATTAAAAAAATTAATTATTTGTTTTAAAAATTTTTAATTTAAAATAAATTGAAATTTTGATCATATATTTTATAAACTGATGTTATAATATGTATATGTATAAAGTTCTTGTTGAAAACACAAAAAACTTAAAAAAATAAATTTTAAAGTCTACCCATCCTCTTAATCGAAGAGGCCCAAAAATTTTATCAACAGAAATAGAATTTAGTTCATTTAAAAACCAGTAAAAACAAGGCACACTTATAATAATTCTACTCATGTATTTCGTTTCATGCTGTTAATGCATTTAGTTTAAGTGAAAAAAAAATTTTCTAACATAAAATGACAAAAATTTTTGCAATGTCATTAATTCCACTAGCTAATTCTTTTATAGTAGACAGAAGGAATATAAAAATGATAGGCAGTACCCAAAGCAGCATTGTTTCCTTTTCATCCAAGCTTTTTTTTTTACCTTTAATGCACTATCTTCTAAGAAACACGACATAAAACGAATTTCCAATTATGCATCGTATTTCTCGATGAAGTCCGAATGAGTGCTTTGATAATTTCCATCTGAAGCACCAAGTTTTCAAATTGGAAGACATATTTTTATTTGATTTTCATCGGAAGGGTCTACAAGTCCGAGACTAACCCCATTGTTTAGTTTGTCTCCAAATGTATCATTATAAAGTCATCAGAAAGCACTTACAGATTCTAATGTAACTTAATGAATTTGATCTCCACGGTTTAGAATGTTAATGCAGCTTCGCAAAGGCTTGTAGCTTTGACCCACTTTACTAAATTAGAACGGCGAAAGTTAGAAATAGAGAAGGATTCAGAGTTTCCCTCATTACTTTTCACCCTATCTGAAGTATGTCGGCTTCTGAATGATAAAGGTGCCGAGAAGTATTAATACTTTTAACTCAGAAGTGATTACTCGAAGTTAAGAAATGGATTCAGTGCGATCTGTTGAATATTCATTTGCGATTTCTTTCATTGAAAGTAGCTCGTTATTCTGCACACGAGAATGCATAATAAAGTGAAACTAATGTTGTTAGGATATAAACCTTCAAATCTAGTCTCGTTATAATGACGCATTTACTTAAGGAAAATAGCTTTGTGCAACTTAATAGTGAACAAATGAAAACATTCGAGTAAAAAATTATAGCAATTAAGTAGAGAGTTTTTTTTTTAAGTGAAACATCTTCATGTAGTAAAAAGCATTATTTTCGAAATGCGTATGGTTTTGACCGCATTTCATTTAAAATAATTATATATATAAATTTATATTTATTTTTTAATTTACCTTATATTCTCGTTGTGTTTTATAGAAAGATTTATCCTTAATTTATGTCATTAAATAAAAGCCGTCGTGTGCGAATTGAGGAATTAATTGTGAAGTAAAGCTGAACAGGAATTCCCCGAAAACGTTGTAAGATTTAATATAGGCAACATATTATTTTTTTTGTACACTTATCAGGACTCGTGTTTCTTCTTATCTGTTTGGCGAACATGACGTGTCCTGACTGGACAGTGAGTTTACTGCAAACTATGTCCCATGGAGTCTAGCAATAACGACAAGATGAGAAGGGTTAAAATAACCCTTTACATTTTCAACGTTTTCACAGTCACTCCCGCACTTCGGGATACAAAGACCAACCACTTGTGGTCTGAACGTAAAAATATAAGACTACTAACTAACTAAAATTTAAATAAGAGCTAACTTTTAATATTTTACGCAGATAACTAACACTAAAACTGGCCTTTTAAATTACTAAACTTGTAGTACGAAAACTGCGGAAAACTACAATACGTCTTTAGCTTTCAAGAGGACCAAAACTTCTGGCCTTAAAAGAGGACAGTAAGTGATGGCAAGCTCGCGTAAAAATTCGTGGCAAGATGGCTCACTCTCTGTCCTTCTACTACGCTCTTGGCAAAACGTCACAACTTAAATACTTAAGCATTAGCAAGTACAATTTGCATAAACATATTCACGAATTAACTCTTTCACGACAAAGCGCCCAGCACAACCCCTTCATTGAGACGACCACAACAGCCCCAAAACAATATGCTTGAACAGATGCAATTTCCCCATATGCACTGTAACAGTTTACTACAGACAGCTTGTTCTAAGAGATTTAATTGTGGTTTCTTATCTTTAGGTTGCAAGTGACATTAAATTGTTGATCATTGATTTCAGTTTAAGAGCTTCAGAATAGATTTATAAAGAACGGGTTCAAAGACCAAGGGAATCTTTGTTAGAAAGTACAAAAGAATTTTCACATCCATTTTTGCGTTATTGGGCGGGGAAATTGCTGTAAAACTGGAAAAGTGTTTCGGGGTTTGCAGTATTGGTTATTTAAGCTTTGAAGGTATGTTTTATGGTGTACACATAGTACAAACTCAGATTGCGTATGCAGGCATTCAGTTCAGTTCAGGTAAAAAAAGAAAACAGTTCGTTTCAGGAAAAAAAATCTGATCTAAAAGCGTCTCGATCTGCGGACGGTGTGTCGAGTTACAAACCCTCAAGTTGGCAGCAATTGGTTTTCAAAGGTCAAAGCATAGTAGTATGTGATTCACAGGACCATGAATTCGGTCCAGAAAAATTTTTGCTTGAAAACATTTTAAGAATGAATGAAAAACTTTTGTTTCTTGCTCAGATTTTAAAAGCTTTGACATTTTTAGTTACTTATGTTATTAAGTCCATAGGCAAAACTATGGATTTAAATATAAATACTGAAAATGAAGAGAGAGGAAGAAAAATGATAATTCGGAAGAAGAAAGACAGAAATTATTATTCTAGTTTTTCGAGTTGAGAGATTTGCACAATTTGTATTTTGTACAATTATTTTATTTTTATTTTTACTTATTTTTTATGCATTTATTTATTTGTGAGGGACAAGGTCTTGGATTTAATGATTTCTAGTGTTTATATGTTATGAAGATGCACCCAAACTAATGCTGCAAAGTTCAAATGCGAATCATATCTTGTCGAGGAACTCAGCCATTTATACATTAATTGCAACATTGTTTTACATTAATTGCAACAGAAGAAATAATTTCAATTTACGAGAATTTCGTTTGAGGAGTAGCCTTCGGTTCATGAATTACTTCCTGAACTGAGCTTTGAGTGCATTTAAGTATTTGATTTTGATGTCCATCAATCAACGGTGACTAGATTTTGTTTAAATTTGATTTGTACTTAGGAACGTAGTTTTCAAGAAACTTAATCTTTATCTCTTGTCTGCGTTCACTGATGGTTAGAATCTTAGTTGATAAGAAGAATAGAAACAGGTGAAGCAAGCGAAACTTAACAGCTAAATAATTTTAACATAAACATAGTTATTTTCAAGGAGGTCAGTGACTGAAATTATTCAGTGATGTTCCGCATTATTTTCATCCTCTGAAATGTACTAAAACTTGGCACTATATTTAAAATACATCATGATATTGTAACTACCCTTCTTGCAAAATTACTGAATGGATGCAGGAATCTATTTCTTGGTAACAATGCTCAATAAACTGAGATATGATCTTGAATTGCCAATTGAATAACATGAGTCTGTACTACGGTTCTTTTCTCTCTACACCTAGAAACAAAATAACATGTCTTAGATAATATTAAATACACGCGAAGTCCTAAATTCTTAGTAGATGCTGTTATTTAGTACTTCAAACTAATTGCTTATGAACCTAGACAAGGTTGCACACTTTTTTTATTTTTTAGGGAAAATCATAAAGTTTCACTCAGAAACGTAACTAAGTGATTTCTGTAGCGACGCTTTAGCAAGTAATCTGCTTTCATAGATCTGCCATAGATTGTCCTTGAAGCTAAACGTTTGCACTGAAATTGACATCCGGCCTGTTGATATGATCAACATTTAATGGTCTTGCGTTCTTAATTTGTCATAAGCTCGTTTCTATCGCATGCGAGAACTAATCCTTGCATATAAAGTGATGACCTGTTTAATACTAGCTGCCATTTAAGGGTCGAAGTCTATTTTGTAATGTCGTAGCTTAATTATTATAAGCTATAACATTACAAAATAGACTTCGACTAGATTAGCGAAATTACTAGATTTTCACTTTTATAATATTGATCTGTGTCTTAATACTTTGACATTTGGTATTGCGTAAGCATTAGTCCCGTGGTATATTATATTAGTGAATTAGAATGACTGTTGTTTCTAATAGGTTAGTAGCTCGAAACGTGTCAGTGAAAAGAAAACAGCGAGTCTGGGAAAATGATTCCGAAAAATATTTGAATTATATTATATTTCTATATTTATTTAATACTGTTTTGTAATTCTTAATTGATAAGCATTTATTCATTACTCTAAAATATGCAATATAATTAAATAATATTAATTACGTATAATTTTAATTAATTGTCGGCAATTGTACACATTGAATTATAAGCTTCATTATTTTATTTCTTTTAGAGCTCTTCTTTCTCTCCTATACCCCAGAATGGGTATATGGATACACACACGTTTGACCTTTACAACTACTACACCGGCAACCAACAAACGCCAAAATTGTAAAAAATAGTACTCCATACTGGGATGTGCAAATGAGTAGCATTCAAGTACATGTTTACCAGACACGTATGAGTAACGTCATCTATATTGTGTAAAAAAGAGAAGTTTGCCCATTTTTCCCATTTGCAAATCGCATTTTAGTGTTGTTTGCTTGTGTAAGAGTTGTGTTATTTTTTATGTACGAGGGAGAAACTGCCACCAGCTCGTGTCGCAAACCGATCGCGGCAAGATCGTGGCCTATAGGGACTGCGGTTAATCGTTTCCTGATATTGCTGTACATGTTGGTTAAGAGCCTGTGACTTAATAAGCGAATATGAATTTCACGGGTTCAGCCAGCATAGATGAATGTCATGGAACATCACAGCATCCTCGAGTCACGATCAGTCGAGATGACAGGCATATTGTCCTCTTGGGCTTGCCAGATCGACAGCCACGCCGCGGACCCTCAGTCAGGAACTTGGTTCTTCTATAGGGCCACAAGTGAGCATAAAAACAGTGCGACAACATCTGCACAGCACTGCGATCATTGATTCGGCTTCCACTGACACTGCAACAGACAAGCGCGCCTACAATGGTGAGACGAATGATGATACCGGATACAGAGGGGACACCACGTCGTATTTTCAGATTAATTTCGGTTTTGCGTACATCATCATGATGAACGTATCCGTGTGTGGAGATATCGAAGAAAGAAACGTCGCCAGTTTTCTATCATCGTCATCATACGGGCTCAGCCTAGCGTGCTGGTATGGGGTGCTGTTGTGTTCACTTACCAGCCACCACTTTTTAGCATATCTAGTAATTCCGACAGTGCCCGGTACATATCAGAGATGTTAAGACTCACTAACATCTAGGCCTAGGCGTCAGCAAGATAATGCACGACCGAATGCCTCACATTCTGTCCTGACCTCCTCGAAAGTATTCGACTCTTGTCCTGGCCAAAAAGTTATCTATCTCTATCCCCCAGTGGAAAGATCTGGTCATATTTTACCAAAAGACTGGTATGCCAACACTCGCCAACTACTACAAATGATAAACATTGTCTCATAGTTGAAGCCGAATGAAATGAAGTAACCTTATGTGTCGTTCAAGCTACATTCAACACCCAGACGGATTATAGCAGCTGATGCTGCCTGAGGGGTGAGTTCTATGTACTGAATTCTGCACACTGTATACCTCACACCTGCAAATTTCATCCTGTCTTCTTCTCATTGAACTGTTATATGTACAATAAATAAAATTCCTCTAATTGTGTTTTTCCTAATGCAAAATAATAAAGTCGGCGGTATAGGTCCCAGTGCTAAGAAATTCTGGGAAGAACTATTTTTAAGTTATGTTATAAATTCCATCGGGTGAAATAACTTAATCTCATAATTTAATGATCAGTCTCATAAATTAATTCATCTCTTCGCGTACTGTTGTCCCTGATACTCTTTAATACTAATGAATTGTGCAAACTCAAACGTAAAATCGAACAGAACTTCATTAGCTACTTCTAACGGCTATTACAAGGCTAAAATGATAACGTAAACTAGAACAAGTTCTTCTCTTGCATTGTCATCCATCAATCAAAATAGCAATATTAAAATGACATTTTCAGCGATATTATGAAGAATACTTCTTTTCATTTTAAAACTTTAGAAACGTAAAAATTATATCAATGCATTGCAAGAATAAATATTGAAAACTACGATATTTTGACAGTAAATGACTGTTACTTCACGTATATCTGTATCAAACATTAAAACAAATTTTCTCGATTATTGTTACTTTTCTTTTTAGAAAGCTATTAATAATTTTGGTGAAATTCTGGAGAAAACAAAATACATACTATAAACTGCTCATAGAATAAATGAGCCTTAATCTATAAATTACATATAGGAGTATTATCTTAAAATTTCATTTTTAGTAAACAGCAGAAAATTGTTCCTTCAATCTTCATTCAATTTATATTCCGTCGCTGTAGTTTCATTTAATCCACTACATGCTGATACTGCGTTTTCGCAGCCTTTAATAAAAAAATAAAGTAAGGAACTTCTGCTGCTCTATTTAATTAGAATTTTATATCTACTGATCCTTTATAATAAAACAGGTGCTTAAAAAATCTCAAATTATGGTGTATAAAAGTTTTTTTTATAGTTCATCAATTTCACTTCCTTAAACCATGAACTTTAGTTTTTCTTACGTACGGTAGCTCATACATAATATTAATAGAAAATACACTCATGCTTGAATGTTTCAAATGTGTAGCGTTTCTAGAATGTATAGTGTTTGGATAAGGTATGTTGATTCACTTGTTAAATTTTTTAAATTTAACAAATGCTGTAAAAATTGGAAAATTAAGGCTAACATTGCAAAACATTAAGTGAATGTTACTCATAAAGCTAAATGTTAGCGAATTTCCAGGTAGCTATCTGTGCAGCCTATACCTAATACAGACTTTTCAATAAGCACTTACGTGATGTAATGAAATGAATGATTTTAGGTATTGAATATTTGGTGGAGGATATCGATTGTAAAATTTGTCATGCTCATAAAGTTATTCTACCAAGTAAAGTAGATTTTATTAGGAGTATATAAAAGAAATTCTTTGTTCTTTTTTTAAATGAAGAAATAACACTGATGATACAGTGTGCAGTAATACAACTTTGTCTAAAATTGTTTCGGAAAAGTTATAAACGTGTCGCAAGTATCCTTTATTAAAAGTAAGAAACTGCTCAAAGATCTTCCCAGATTAAAAAAAAATAATCATTGTCGCTGTTCCCATGGAGCATAAACCAGTGATTAAATGAACACTGAAAACTATGCTTCCCTACTTGGGTTCGAAATCTGTGAAGTGAGTTGGCCTTGATTATGAGTAAATGGTACTTGGAAATTCTTCATGAAGGCTTCCATTAAACAGATAGCCTTTGCATTACTTTTTATAATCGACTTTAAATAGTTTTTAATAATACTTTCAACAAATTACGTATATTTTAGGGTAACGTCAAGGAAGAGAAATTCAGATGTTAAATGAAAACAAAACTAATTTCTGGTAAGCATATACAAACGCTGACAACACTAAAAAAAGATAGCAGTTAACACAGATAAAACAGGACATTTGATTATGAAACAGTCTGATAATATAAGAAATAGATGTTCACCGTTGCGGAATCAGGTAACTAATAACTTAAAGAAAAATGAAATTCCATTGGGTCCGAAATATTACGTAAATTTCTGGAGAATAAAGGTGACTTTGACCAATGCTTTTCCGAAGCATATCAAAGCTTAATATTATACTTGTAGCATTGCGTAACAAGGTAAAATATCTTATTTGGAGGGAAAATAAAGCACTTTTCATACTAACGTTTCAATTATTTTCTGTTCGGTAATACAATACACAGGGTAACCTATCCTAGAAACAATTGTTTATAACATCTGAAAAGGAAAGCGGAATTTAAAAAATTTTTTAATTCTTTCACAAGTAGAGTAACTATAGTAATAGTTGGTAATGATTACTAAAGGATAATTTTTATGAGTTAATCTTCATCAGCCAGTTCCGTTCTGTATGTGATAGCTACGTCTTCAAAGTTTTAGCCAGTATTCCGTTTCAAATAGGTATCGGAACATGGCATTTCTGAAATTGTGGTTACGGCTTTACTTGATACTGGTGAATACCTCACTATTTATTCTTCACTAAATTTGCTGTTTTTTCACACATACCAAAAAAAAAAAACTGTTGGCCTATCTGGTTAAACTTAAATTTTTACTTACAGTATAGATTTAAATATGCGGAACCAAAATGCTAATTTACCTTTCGATAATATATTAGAAAACCTGAAAATTTCTTCAAACGCTTTCCCCCAAAAAATGTTTCAGCATTGGAGTACGCTAAAATGACGAAGTGAACATGGTTTATTGCAACACCCTGGTGTCTATTATGAACAGTATAGAGAAGTTTATTAAAAGAAGATAAGAATAATCAAATATGTGTTTATTACTTGTAAGTAAATGCTTAATATTTATCATGTTTAATCAGTTTAATATTTAAATAAAATTATACATAGAGTACAAAATACAAAATACACCTATTTGAAATATTTTGCTTTTTGTTTTATCATCTTGCAGAACTTGCTATCTCCTAGGCAATGTTAAAGACAGCCAATGCGTTCCAAAAGCCTTTCTTTTGACGAAAACGTGTGATACTGAAATGTTAATTTAAGAAGATAATTTATTCCCATGATACTTCTGTAGATTTATAACAATCATATATAAGGAAAATAAAAAAATGAGGAATGTTGCGTCTAGGAAAACTAAAAGTTGATTTTAGTCTGAAAAGACTCATGTTAAAGAACGACTATGTTTAAAAAAGTTTTGAAGCGTGCTCACAAAAAATAGTTGAAATAAACCCAAAAATAATACTTAATGGAAACCCCCTCCTTATGTTAGTTTAAAAGGCATAAATTAAAATAAAATTATACAATTTTAATTACAAGTAGTTCTGAGTTTGGTGCTTACATGTTAGAGCAAGCACCTTGTCTCATATTGGCGAACTTTATAGAAGAAAAAGATGATTCGGTGAATTTTCGGGATTGTATCTCGCAATGGATTGTTTCCCTAAAGAATTGCTACACGCATGGCTGCCAAAGTTTGGCGACTTTTATTAAAGTCGTTGCGATAATACCCAAGTACCCTGATTTTGATCTGAATCAGTTTAAGAATCCACTGTAAATCAAAACAAGTATTTTTTAAAATAAGAATAAAAATTTTTGTTGTATCCTCTTAGCTGATAACAGCTGAAGATAATATTTAAAGAATATCAAAGAAGTTATTAATCTCTTATTTCATAAAGATTTTAAAGAAATTCTTGTAATTCTGATACTAAGTATGCATTTAATTTCATCAAAAATTTTCCCTTTTTTTCATGGATCATGTAGCGTAATCACAGAATAATGTATAAGTACCGGCAATTATAATTAGTCAACAGAGGATTCCCTTATTTAAACATTTATGAAAAACCTACCATCCATAGGCATTTAACGATCTTTAACGCGACAGACCACTTGGGAGTCATAAATCAACTTGTTAGCGTGAATAGCTGCCTTCTTCAATGAGCGAAAGTGACTTTTGGTACTGTTTTGAATCCTCGTTTTCTCTAAAAACTTTCTGCAGACGTGACACTGATTAATCGCTTTCACACGCTAGAAAGTGGCTTTAAATGAGTTATTTAAAATTTTTCATTATAATGACCTTTCTTGGGATAGGCTATAAAGGGTAATTGGATAGCTTATCATATTCTACAAAGGCAGTTCGTAGGAAGAACTTCATTTAATTGGCTATAGGCTTCCAAGTTATTTTTTTTTCTCTACTGAGCCGTAAAAACAAATTTATTTACTAAAATTTAAAATACGCTGCACAAATTTAGCTTAAATTAGTGTCCTAAATAATTGTGCTTATGTATCCAGTAGATTGCCTTAAGGCAATACTACAAAAAATAGTAAATATATGGTTAAATTTTGCTTTGTTTATCTTAACAATATTACATATTAATTAATTTGATTATCAAGTCAATTAATAATCAATTCAATTGTTAGTCAAATGAACTGATAATAATCAAATTAATAATGAATCATATCGATTATTCAATGTGGATTTTACAAGTTCTTGCTTATGTAAAAGCTACATATGTACATATAAAAGCAAGCTTTTATACTCCCACTTCGACAAAATTAATCGTCATCGCTAAGCTCGAAAACATAAAGCCGGAACGAACCGGTTTTGTGACACTTTATTCTACCGAGAGTTGCAAGGAAGAGGCGAAATTTTTTTCACTTCACTTCGTCCCTTTCGCCACTTCGTGCGTACGTTGAATTGAATGTCTCGTCGACATCTTCCGCAGATTCCAGCTTTTATAGAAAAGCATCATGGATGAATAATTTAAAATATACATACAACTACAGGAATTTCTTCATGCTCGATTCCATATGAAAGCTGAGACGCATTATTACCGGCGACTTCGACCAAGCTTCACTCATCGTTCACGATATGCTGCAGGTATTGTGAAAACATGTGTAATGCCTAAATAATTCTTCACGGATGCTAAAAACATCGCTTGTGATTGGAAGAACATATCATTCGCCGCGATGTGTCAACATATGTTGTGTTTTCTTAATTAATTAATCTAGATATTTCAAGATATGTGCATGTGAACAGTTTAGGAAGCAAAGCCATGAATTTTTTCAGGATGTGCTTTTCTTTCATTCAGCCATGAAAGATAATTTGTGCGTAACTATCAAATGATATGCAAGAAATTCAGACATAGCTGCTAAATAATAAAATTAAAAAATGTGCAAAAGTATGTTTCTTGTGTGTTCTTAAGTTAAGAAGAGGCACTATAGTGATAAACAACATGTTTAGATGTTATTATCGATAACTTAGGTATTTTAACAATTGGGTTTATTGCCCTCACAAAGCACTGAGATTTATTTCTGACTGGAATACCTTTGCTCGTTGGACACATAACAGTCAGTCTCAAACTTTTTCTGTTTGGCCCACTTTTAACGATTTTAAAATTTGGCTACACAGAAAGGAAAAAGGTAAGTTTAAAAGTTGTTTACTTATAATACACTATGTAAAATAGATTATGATAAGAGTCTTAAATGTAAAATAAAATAATACGTACTACAAAAACAGCAGTACATTTATTAAGGGATTAATTATGAGCTCGATGTTTTTTAATAATTTCGTTTATATTTTGGTCGTAAAAATGACAATGCTACTACCATATCGTCCTTTACATTTAACAGTCCGGATCTTTTATTCGCTTTTATGTTGATTGATACTGAAAATCGGAATTCATACAAATAAGATTAAGAAATTGTAATAATATTTTTAAAGCTTTCTTGGCCATCATGGGATAATCGCATCTAATATTAATCCAAAATGAATTAATTGATTGTTCCGAATATTTTAAAATTAAATCTTGATTATTAGAAAGCAAAATTAGTTCTTCCTCTTCATTCAAAGTTAAAATTAAAATACAGAAGTATTCCTTATTACAAATGGATTACAACCCCATCAAATATTTTATATATAAATTTGGGAAATAATGAATAATTCTCTGCTCTAATGCTGTCATATGGTCAATAATAATTTTATGAATAGTTTTATTAAAATCTTTTAGGACTGGCTCTAGCTTTTCCAAAGTGACTTCCTGAGCTTTATTCTTCCATAAAGTTGCTTGTTTTGGAAATCCCACTATTTTATCTGTTGAGTTTAATATATTTTCTTTTGGCCCTTGCATACTTGAATTTATGCTATTAAAAATAACATAAATGTCTGATAAGTAAGCTAGTCTCCCATCTGTGCCAATCAGAAATTCTCAGTTTAAATTATGTACTGAACATGCGCGAAAATGCGCTCTCCTCCAGAGCACTAAAATCGGCTTAGATACCATAATTGGTGGGCTTAATAATGTCTTAAAAACCGAATTTCGCAAATTCGCATGTGTACCGTATACTAGGATTAATCCCATTATAATTTTTATTATATACATTTCTAAAGTTTTGGGCACACTTTATAAATTTGGCCGCACACAAAAGTACCACGGCTCAGTGGTTGAGAATCTCTGTCCAACACATTTTGAGTAATTATTCGAAGAGACGATATCTTGTATGTTAAAATTAACTTTTGCCGTGACTTTGTCAGATACCGTCCCCACTACAGTACATAAAAATGATTGGCGATTTTTTTTTTAAGTTAGAATGATTTTTTGGTATTACCGGATATATCGTCGCTGACGTTTAAAGATTTTTTCATCATTAATAATTCAGCACGTGAATTCACGAGAGAAATTATTTATCTACTTACGTTTTCGTACTTCCTTATTATAGCAAACTCCGACCTATGATTTCGCCAGAGCCGTGAAACATAAATATAAAAATTAAGCAGCGCAACATATGTTATAATAATAACAATAATACTCAGATCTCGTTTATTAAGAATATTTTTATTAATCTTTAAGGTGACTGGAATCAACTTCTTCAAATTGTTCCGTTTTATATCCCTTCCAGCAGTTTGAACGGTTCATTGATCCATCTTGCAAATGTCGAATAATTTCGCCATTAGTGTACTAGCAACTGTATTCGAGACTTGAACGACAAACAGTGCCATGCATTACCAAGCTGTTGTCGTTTCCAACTATTTTATTAGAGCTTCCTATTCGCCCATTTAACCGTTGCATCGGATGTAGGGACATATTTCTTGCATAAAAGTATTCCAATCACTTCCACCATTTTGACACGTGTTAATCTGTTTGTTATACCATTTGATGGACGTCAGTTCCTCTGCCCAAGAACACACGAATCTCATAGCAGTGACAAATAATATTCCAGAAGTAAAAAGATTAATATAAAAAAAATCATACCATTTGCAGTATTTTCAAAGATATGTTAACATTTTAATATGGCTGAAATTATTATACTATTATTTTCTACTACTACTACTATTCTAATGAATTACGTATACATTTCCACAAACAGTTTAGGTCTAATGGAACATGCGCATTCAGTTATTGTTTGTCTCTCTTGAAATCTGAATTCTCATTATTTTATAAGCGACAAACCATTTCATTTCTGTTCTTCCAACAGTACGTTGTTTTTCACGCGTTGATCAGAGGCCGATCACATGGTTTTTACAGAAAGTTCTAACCCAGTAAATGCCCGCATGTCTTCAGCCTGGGAATTTTTAATAAGAGTGTGGGGTTCCACCTTTTTATTTCACAGTTCACTATGAGGAGCCTTGTACACTGATAAGCAAATAATCGCCTGAGTGTGCGAACAGAGACGTAAAACTCAAGACGGGTTAATTACCCCTTATTTCTCAAAATAAGGATCAACACAGTCTGCTCCTATCTCAGAGCGTACAGCAAAGCCTCCACTTGGGCTTGAAGTCACATTAATAAGAAATAAAACATAACTAATGCTTAAATAAAATATATAGCCGAAGCTATCAGGATTCTAAGTAGTTGGCCCCTAAATCTGAATTAAATAGGCGAAGCTATCAAGGACCTAAAGTACGGCTGAGCGTAGTAATATCTTAGAGAGAGACGTAGCCCAAAGGCAAACGCGCGCTAGTCAGAAACTCTGGCTCTGTAACGAAGTCAGTGAAACATCGACTTAAATATTACTCTTCTCATTTGCATTAAACGTGTTTCTGAAAGTACATTCTGGTAGGAAATTGTAAGCTGAAGCTAGAAGAGATAGGAAAGGGGCATAAACTTAAAATAACTGTTATAAAATTAGGATAAACCTTACAAGTGTATCGGAAAATGGCAAGATTTCTCAAACATGAAAGTGGATTATCGGTCAGATGACACTCGGTGGAAAAAACTAAACAAAAAGAGCTAACCATGGAACTGCATACTGTGACAATTACGTAAAGAAAACGGATTTTGCCAATGTATTAAAACTATTTTAATATTAAATTTATATATAAATTACTAAATTTCTGTATTCATTTTAATTTTGAGGTGAGAAAAGAGTGCGTTGGCGAATTTATTGACATAAATGTATTTATTTGATTATTATGATTTAGATTAAGCTTGTAATACCTTTTAGTTTTCTGTGCGAGTTCGATATATAATTTTTAGACTATTTTACTAAAAAACTTCTGAGAAAAATCATTTGCTTGATTTTAAATGAACACTCACAGTATTCCTATAAAAATTGATAATTCTTTAGATTTTTCTTAAGCAGCTATATATTTTTATTTTATAATAAATTAGGGGGAATGGAATTTTTTTAAATGTCGGCAAGAGAAAAGTGTATTTTTTTCCTCCGATTGGCTACAATTGCCACATATTGCTCACGTGATTAAAGATGCACGAAAATCATATTACGCACTTTTGATTCTTTTTGAAATACAGTATACTGCATGCATCAGGGTAATGTAGCTGCAATAATACAATTTTGTTCTAAATATTTGCTGCACTGTTTCAAAAAGTTTCCCAATTTATAGCAATACTGCTAGCTCCATCTTATGGTGAACTATTGTATCCGTATTGTATCCTTATGTTCCGTTTACTTGTGTATACAGTAATTACAAAATGAGGTCTTTCTCTTCACATGTAATTTTCTTACATCTCTTACATTTAGACGAAGTCTCTAAACTATGCTGAAGTTTATTTTTTTACTTTTTTTATTGAATGAAATTTGACACAATTTTCGCATATCTCTAGAAAGTTTGCTTTGCATTTCATTTGCTGTTATGCATGGGGTAACTTATATGAAAATTTTTATTTTAAAGCCAGCAATATAATTTGCTAATAATACAAAGCGAAAATTATTAGTACAAAATTAATATCTAATCTTTGAAAAACTTTTAAGATATTACTTATTAACTTTTTTTCATTTTAAATGGTATTAGACAAACATTACATAAATGTGCACGTACTCTAAACAATTCAACATTTTTGCTCTTTAAGTGTTGTTCTCGGAGAAGACATTTTTTTCCCCTTTAATTTTACACAAAGGTGAAATTACGCTCCTCTAAGAAAATCAATTTGCGTTTTTAGTTTTCATTGACTTCCCAGAAAGAGACTCTTAAATGATTTTGCAGTAGTTACCCCTTTGAGGAAAATGAAGTGAAATTTTGTTAAATAATCTCCCTTTACGCTTTTTAAAAAGAACACAAGAAATTCACTTGCGAAGTTTCCATTTTGTATTTCAGAGAGTTTAATAAGAAAAGTAAGTACTAAGTAACATATACTGTCAGATTGTTAAGCTGTATTCTTAAAGAGGAACAATGTTGAATTATGTGTATAAAAATAATAATGAAATACGTGAATGCTCTGTACTATGTAAATATCATTTCTTCATGTAATGACTACCTGAATTTTGACACATAAGCTTTATCATTACGAATTAATAAAATTATGCATTAGAAAACAGTTATATGAAGAAAACTATGAAATACTGGTTCTGCAAATAAACGTTTCCTCATGGAAAATACAGTGTCAAGAAACAGGCTTTCAAATGAGATCAAATTTGAAGCACTAGTAAACAAAAGTATTTTAAAGAAAGAATTTGAATTTTAAACAATACGCATGTTGAGAATATGATTATACAATGTGTTTAGTAAATTGCGTTGCCAGAAATTTTGGTAATATTATAATCATTAACCCGTTTTAGTATTGATTTATTATTTGCCTTAATTAATTATAACTATTATCAACATAATGCATAATACAAAAACTATTCAAAATAGTTATACAGATATGAACAATCTGGAACTACGAGAAGATCATTATAACAGGCGAAATAGTGTATGAATATGTTTATATGAAACAATGAGAGAGGAATCATCTATTAGTATTCTAACACTCACATCCCTGACCAGTGTATCGGACCATCTTAAGACCAATGTATCTTAAGACAGTAGAAGCACATATCTGAATGAACACTTAAACTATTCAATTTATAAATAATAATGTAAAATATTTTAATTTCTTTTTTATTAGCAAATAAACCATGTTTTCTTCAATTTAAAATCAAACTCTTTTTAGCTTATAGAAGAATTAGTTTCAAAGTACATTTTTGTTTAGTCTTACAATAATTACTGTTTTATTGTCTTCGATGTTTTTAAATTTGTTCTCTTAATAAACGGATATATCGCACTTCTACCTCATTGTTGACTCTTGCAAAAACGTTTTATAGGACAAGATCGTTGTCCTATAAAACTTATCTATCCTTAATAACTGTCCTTATATTGTTTTTAAATAAAAGTGCACATCGTAATCTATTAAGTAGGACATATTTGTGTCATTCTAAATCTACATATATCATGCGTACATTTAAAATGATGCATGATTTTAAATCATGATTTAAATGTGATAAAAATGTTAATTTTTATCACATAAAAATGAAAAGTTGAATAATCTAAAATTTAATAAAGTGTACATGAAAGTCAGTTGTGAAAGTCGCTTTGCCTAACACTTGTGGGTTTATTAACATGAATTTGAAAATTTAGTCTTTGAAGTCTTACTCTTCCGAGGAGTTTTCCTGTGGATGGAAGCAAACAGATAAGCCTAGCTGAAGCGGCCTCACTATTTCGCTTCAGAAAGGGAGCACCTTCTGCAGTTTCTGTGACCTCGGGAAAGTGGCGAATTCTCCACCTGGCGAGTAAATGGGACAGAACTAATGCCGGGTGCATATTATGCATGATATTGAGAATTTCTTTACCAAGTCCATTAAACCCCGGGGCTTAATACAACTTAAGCTTTTTAAATCCGACTTGCAGTTCTTTTCTTGTTTTAAAAGCCTCAGAGTCTGGAATGGACGAAGCATAACATTTTTCAGTGCTAATTCGTATTTTCTTTTAGGCAGTGGTGTGATGACGGAGATCAACACGATGGAAAACCGTAGCCTGAGTGCGGTCATAATTTATAAACTTGCGTTGACATCCTGACTGATTGATGGAGTTAGACTGCTTGGTTTGAAGATTATAATGAGCTATTTTGAAGAGTCTTCCATATTTTTCATTTGCATTGATAAAATATAATTGCAAACATTCCAGTTTAACCTTCGAAATCTTGCGCTTATAGGCTAAGCAGATTTTATGAATATCAATCCCAATAAATCTCCTTCATTCGCGGCAGTCTCGAACGCGGTGCCCCAAAGCACGAACTCAACTCGTTCCAAAGTATTGGAAGTACCCTCCAGTATTGAATTCCAAAACGGAATTTTATTTGGAGCAGATTTGTTTAAGTACTTTCTCACAGGCCATATGCCAAGTGCTGAAAAGAGCTCAGCTTTTTTTCTATATATCATTTCCGAAGGACGTCTATGTGCTCCCTTTCAGTATATCTCACCAGCAGTGTTTTTGCCGCGTAGAGCAAACTTCTGCATTCGTAACACCTAAAGCTCTTGCTTCTATCACGTAATTATGTTAGAACTTAACCCTCTCAGGAGATCGATGTGAATCGTTCGGCTTGATTAGTAACACGTGTTCAAGTTGCTTGTTTCTTTGCGACATGTTTGGAGCTTTTCCTGTAGTGCTTCCAGTAAAATGAGGCTCATTTATATCTGTTTCGTTTTGCGTTTCTCCTCTAATAGAAGGAGGTTCTGGAATAATTGTAGTAGGATCAATGGTTTCCAAATCATCGCACTGCTGTTGTAATTAGCTTGGTAAGGTGTATTTAGCCTCGTAATATATCTCTTGTTTATGTATTGTTTTGCGAACTGTATTTACAAAGGAAGTTACTTACTTCCTATCGAAAGTGTAAAGTATTTTAGAATCTTTGATATGTCTAATGAACAGTTTTAAGTAATCATAAATTCTGGTTAAAAGCCTCCATTCACATGGCAAGAGTAGAAGAGTTTGTTGTTTACCTTCTGTCTACCAAAGGCAAATTTAGGTAAGTAGGTATGGAGCTAATAGATTCAGCTGAAGTTTTGGCGTATCTGAATGCATAGTTAAATCACAGTAATGTGCATAAAGTAATTGCACGTGCAGAAAATAACATTAGAGTTATGGCATTAAGTAGGACATTTTGCGTACTTGCAAGAATAAAACTAACATTGATCTGCGGTAGGTTAACAGTAGTAACAATATACCGCCGGCAACACACCATAACGTTTCAAAATTGCAGCGACATAGCGCTAATGAAAATAATAATTATTATAATAAAAATTAACAACAATAATAATTACAATAATAACAGTAATAATAATAATAACAGTAAAAAAAGTCTGAAAGGATTCAGATTTTAGATTACGTCCAAAGGGATTTTACTTAATGATATGATAATTTGCCGAACGAAACAAACATTAAACTAAACTCAATACAATTTCAATAATCAACCCAGTACAATTCCAATAACCAACATAATACAATTCCAAAAATTCCAGTAGCCAACCCAATACAATTCCATTAACTGACAAAGAAACATAAGCACTAAATTGAAAAGTGATTCAACGCCTTTTTGTTTCCGACGCAAAATGCCAAAACGAAAGTAATAGTCCTTCGGGACTAAATCCCTTTGGACTAATAATAATAATAAGAAGAATGACAATAAGAATAATAATTAAAGAATACAATAAGCTAGATAAATTAATGCATTTACAATAATTACTATTACAGAAACCTTTATCATAACACTCTTAAGATTGTACAGACATTAAGATTTTTTTTTAAGCTGGAGATGTGAAAAGTGTGCATTGCCCTCAACAGGACTCTAACCCTGGACATTCGAACACTCCCTGAGTGGGCTATCGTTAGACACAAAGGAGAGTTAGAGAACCCAGTCGCCAAATCCTGACGGCAACGAGTCACTGTCTACCACCTTTTATTTCGAACGTCATAAGTAGAATCATCAAATTTTTTTTGAAGCAAGAGAGGTGAAAAATGTGCAGTGCCCTCGACGACGCTTGAACACTGAAACTCTCGAATACGCGCCGAGTGAGCTACCGTTAAACCACAAAAGCATGCTGAAAGGAGGAAGAAAATACCTTAGAAGATAACTGCGTGTTTGAACGTCGTTTATTAAAGTCTCAATTTAAAATAAGTTAATTCAAGTAGTGAGGTGTTCTTACTGAGTAATTAAGTGCAGGAAAGTCCACATTTGCCGTATCTGATCCAAACAGTAAGAATACTGACTAAATCCAGTGCAGATGTCACATATCTAAGAAATGCCATTATCCTTTTATCTGAAACTTGGAATCAAGGTCGAGAGCACATGATTTTTTTAAAGAATCTCATACATACACATACTGCTTGTGCAAGCATAAAAGAGGTGAGGGATGAATTCCTGTTCCGTACGTGGACAGTATACTTTCTGCAGGGACTCACTTAATAAAACTTTAATTAAGTTTGGTTAGTTAAAATTATAAGAGCCGTACATTGACGAAACCTTTATCAGCAAGATCTTCATTAAACACTGCATACTTGAGTATAGCTTTCGAAAGAGTTTCACTAAGCAAGCACTTGAAACAAATGGAAAACTACCCTCAGGCTCCATCTAGATGTCAAATCCGTGTCACATGTAGTGAATTTAGTCATTTAATAATAATTTATGATAGATGTGTAATATCTTCATAATTTTAATATCGACGTGTTCTCGATAATATTCAGCAACTGCTGATATACGGTTCGATATTCAAATGATGATCCTTCTGCTTTCAGCTCATCAAAATACGAGAGCTAAAAAATTAGCAATATACATCCCAAGAGAAATTGTATCACATTTGACGAGTCTGATTAGTATTCTTGTGCATCATTTTTCTGTTTTAAGGTCTGACTTTGCAATGGCATTGTCTCACTCCCTTTAGCTGTAATACTGTTAATGCAGTATGCGATTAAACTTGCAGCCATACTTCTGAGTCTCTGCATATTTTACGAATTAGTCTTCTAGGTACATATTCATACTTTCTTTTCATACTGTTCTTCCTGTTCTCCCGATATTTAAGTTGCATCCCTAAAATGGAAATTTCTGTATAGAAAAAATTTGGAGAAGCAAATACTTACTTTAACTCGTTGGTTGTATTTGACACGTTTTTTCACAAATTCTTAATACCTAGTTTAATAGTAATGTCCTATTTCTTGTCAGTGGAAATCTCATTGTAGAATTCAGAAATATTCAAACTTTCTATCAGAAATTCATATAATTTTTTAAATTAATAAAACGGCTTTTGAACGAACGTAAATGTCTCAGACGTGGTATAGCATCATTTATTTATAAGTCATGTTTTCGATCATCATGTACTTATAAGTTATATTTTGGTTTATCATTTATTTATAAATTATGGTTCAGGAAATAAATGTTTCAGGTGTGGGTACCGTTTTGATCAGGCTCGAATTCAGAAATGTATGTATGGATATGTGTATTCATAAATGTAAGTATGTATATATACACATATATGCACATGCATACATACACAGGTGCATACATTCATACATTTCTGAATTCGGTCCCGATAACCGAACAGGTGTGGTATAAGGTAGTAGAAGGTATTTTCTTCTTCCACAGTGCATGCCTTCGAGGTGTAACGGTAGCACACTTGGTGGGTATCCAGAGACCCAGGTCCGAGTCACGGAGATAGCGTTGCTGATTTTTCACGTCTACTGCATCAAAAATCCTAATGTTAGCACAGTGCTATGGCATCGTTTATTTATATATTATTTACAAGCATAAATAAATTCTACCTGTTGTTATTGCTCATGTGAAAGTATGGCGCAGATTTAAATAAACTTTTTTTATATATATTCTAAAAGGTTTAAAATGGAAAAGCAAAAGTTTTCTTTTTATTTTGAATTTATTTTCTGATTATAATTACCAACTTCTTTTACTAACGGCAAAATGCAAGTATTGCAGTTTTACAGTTCTGGAAAACCATTTCGTTCGACTGTTAGTTGCCTGACAAATATGAACAATTATTACTTTTTATTCTTGAACTATGCGTACTTCTTTTTGGCAGAACAAAAACGAGTGCATTTATGCAGAATTTAGTGGAGTGAAATTGAATTTGAGATAAAACAATTATTTGAAAATAAACTGTTAGCTTACAAGCTTTTTTATTTGAAAACACTAATCCGGTTTTCATATGAATTCTTCATCAAAAACGTTTTTGCAGGACCACTGCACTTTTTTGCAAGTCATCTTACTAAGAAAACTGAATATTGACTTGATAAACTGAGAAAAGACTGAAAAAATTTTAAAAAATGTTTGCCTACTCTTTCTTGAGTCAAGAAATCTAAACATTTACTGCCATGCGTCTTTTTACAAAATTTCTGATTTTGCTATTGAACTGTATGTGGCGTAACTGTGAAGAAAACGATGCTTAAAAATAAAGCTAAAAAGACAACAAGAAACAAATTGATTTAGCAGGAGTGACTTTAAGAGCACATTGGGAGACTGGAAGCTCAACACGAAAACTTTAATAAATATTTTAATGAATATTAACCAATATATATATATATATATATATTGTTTTGAATAACGTTTATAGGTATTTTAGCAATTAATTTTGCCAAAATAATGAAAAAAAGCATCCTTTCGCATTACATTTCTATATTTTTACATCAGCATTTACGATTTTTATATCATCTTTTGAAAGAAAGTAGCATCATGATATTAGTGGTCTATACATACAAAAAAGCATACATGCATACATATATAATTTAAAGTCCTATTTAAATGAATTTCTACTAATTTTACTCGAGACTGCGTTTAGAAAGTTTTCTTGGTAAACGAAAGCTATTCCTTCAAAGAGAGTTCAATGCCTTTTTTGTATTATCATTTAGCATTATTTATTTAAAGCAGTTGTTTTTAATCGTGTTTTGTTACACCTCTGCTTGAAACGTGTGAATGTCCTGGGTTGCTGAGTTTAATGTTACCTTGCTTAACCTCTCATTATGATATTAGTTTCAGGTATTGTACTACTAATTATTTTATCATTATGATTATCATATTTATTTATCTGTAATACAAAACACTATAACAATCTAATAAAAAGATAGGATAACATTTCAATACATTTAACAACCGAAAGATTAATATTAGCTAACTAAAAATATTCACAAATTAAGAGTCTCTGAAGTTTAATGAAAAATTGTCCATGTATATCTTCAAGAAAGAATAAATCTGCATTTACAGTGAGTCATAATATTAAGTGTCGTTTTTGCTACCAGATACCATTGATTAATATGTAGCTGTGAAATATTTCATCCTAGCTTCCCTTTCGATCATTTTTTATATAGTTGTTAATTATTTATTTATTTATTTTACATTTTCTACCGAAATAAAAACGCTTTACTTCACTTTTCACATATTATCAAAAGAGCTGCATAGTCTTTGAAGAGTTTACTTGAATCTTTCCTAATTAGAATTATGATTTAAAGAATGGAGGGTTATGAAGTATACGTTTTAAAGATCTATTTACTAATTCCTTCAAACCTTCCGTTAATTCTAAGTTCTTAGAACTTGAAAATTAATCATATTTATGTTTTAAAGAGTACAACTAGACGAGTGCTGATACGGAATTGTTAAACTTCTGAACTTCTGTTGAAAAATTACGGACTAACATGAGAAATTAATAACAAATCTAAATTTTATGTCATTCAGTTTTCACCAATCACGTTATTCTGTTTTAGCTCTGTGTAATGAAGATAAAGTTCGCATGAACTTTTAAATGAACTCTAAGCTTGATTAATAGCAGAGTATTGAAGTTTCAAATTGATTGCACAGTCATTAATCTCGAAAACTGTCTGCGTTTGCGTCTAGAAGCAGATAAATGCTTAGCTACATAATAATTTCTATGTAAATAATTCGTCAAATCTTTGTAAAAGTTATTAATGAGAATTTAATATATAACCTAAAATTAAAGCAACGCGAAACGTTAAGTAAACTTTCGAAAGGGAAAGGTGTAAAACTGTGAGTTAAATTTTTTATCAAGGAAATGAAAATTAGGAATTAGGTTATCATACACGTTTGAAATATTTTATTTCCAAACATTATGTGATCTTTCCAGTTTAAGCATTGAAACGAAGTATGTTACTTTACTGTTTCCATAAAAATTATATAACTCACAAACAAGCAAAAAACACGTTGCATGCAGTATTTTCATAGACTGTTTAAATACACAGGCATTCTTTAAAAATATGATGCAACATATGAATTCCCCTAGTTTATGTGTTTTCCAAAAACTGAAATTGAACCGCAAGCCTGAGCGTTTTCATTCTTTAAAAATGTATGACAAAGTAGTAGATTGACCAGGGTAAAGTTTCTGTTTTCTTTCGAAAACGCATGATACGGAATGGATCGATAAGTTATTAAACTTGAGAATATTTTCTTCCTATTATCTATATAATGGTAAGCGTAGTCTCAATTTTTCTAAGGAAAGTATTGTATTTTAATAAAATTGGTCCTCTATAATTTGCATGTAAGTGAACTGAAAATGTTTTCAGTAAGAAGACAGTGAAACGTACCTTCTTCTATAACAATAATTCGCAACTTCTCCATATTTTATGTTAATGTATATGCAACTTACAAATATGCCTTCACATATTAAGAACGTAAAATGAAGAAAGGAATAATATAAGAGGGAAAATCATTTCGGAAAAAATATTTAATTTTTTTTAATATGAAAAGGAAAACCGTAGTGAAAAGACAAATGAGGAAAAAACTAAAAATGGTATTTTTTCGTCTATCAGCTTGGCTAACTGAGTATCTGATAAGCGTGAGAAGAAGAATGAAAATTGGAATTTACAAGAAAAATGAAGAAGATTCATGAATTACAATGTGCTAGAGAAAGTAAGGGAAATTTGAGAAAAGAGAAGGGAATAAAATATTCTCCATAATCTGTATAAAAGCGCGATCTTTTCCGTGATTTACTCTTAACTTAAAATTTGTGATAGTTCTTAAGATATACAGGGTGATTCGCTACCACACCGACAAACCTTAGGAGTATATAGACGACTCGGAATCACATAGTAATGCATGGTCGCAAATGTCGTAGTTGCGAGCTACGGTGCAAACAAGCAGAGAGAGAGAACAGAAACAGCAGCATATTAATGGGACAGAAAACACTTTATTGAAAGGTTCTACTACAACAGGTGTTCGAAATTACGACCAGAAGTCGTCTGGCAGGCTTGAAAGCAGCGCTGTATAGAATTCCTTTCGTTCTGGAAGATTCCTGGCATGTCACGTATCCTCCCGGCAGCTAAAGATTTTCGAGCGAATAATGCGAGGTCTTCAACTGAAGGAACGCAGGACTTAAAAGAGAAGGGCTAGCTCATAGACCTTTTCCCCCTGAAACAAGCAGTGAGGAGTGATGACGTAGCCAGGATGACACTGAGCGCGGAGATGCAATTCACAACATAGAAATTAGCGTTTTAAATTTGAAGAACCAGCGTTTAAAATAAGCTGTGTGTGAAAGATAGCTATAATTTGGAAGAGACAATGTTACTGCAGTATGCATTAACATTAAAAAAATTATTATTGAACATTAAAAAATTTAATAGTACTTACTCAATTTTAAAATAACAGACAAAATGCGCTACTCTTAGCATAAAGTTCCTTTTTTTTAATTTGCAAGGATTTTTTTTTTCTTTACACGCCTGTTTATTTCTAATCATTTATTTATCTGCATGTTAACTAAGAGAACTCTACTACTGCTTCTAAGATAACTATAATAACAACTATTTAAAATTAACCAAAAACAACCTTAAATTGGCATAGCTTTAAACATGTATGGTTATATATGGCAAAATTTCTGCTAATCTAAGTTTGAGTTTCAGCCTAATTGTAAATTTTACATTGGCATATTTTTCTTCCGATTCAACATAATAATAGATATTTTTTTAAATAATTTTGTAACTTAGGCTTTCATCATATTACATTTAAATAAATACATGTAAGATTGTTATCTTAATTTAGACAAAACAACTTTACTCACAGTACCTAAAACATTATTTAATTTTTCAAAAGTGGAGATTAATGAGACAAGTCTTCTTATGCCAATTACTTTAATATTATACTATTATATTTTGTCTAGAATGCTAAGCTAGCACAAAATCGAATTAATAATAACACAGGATACAATAAAAATAACTTAATAAAATTAGTTCTTATTTGAAATATGCTTTATGCTATTAACTTCTAAAATGTCATCTAAAAATATTTCAAATCAAAACATATTATATATGCTTACTTGTACAGTCGCAATTCAACTACAAGCTGTTGAAATATTATTTATTGGCTGCCACATTCGAAGCAATCCACTTTTTTGCCTTTTGAGTTGCTTTTCTTTGGGAAAAAACATATGCATTTCTATTTAAGAAACGTATTCTAATAAAAGTTCGCACTCTGCAAAATAAACGAATTGCTTCTCTGTTAACTTCAGGATAATGTTTCTCCAGTTTATTAATTAAAGAGCCAATTACATGCTTCCCTTTGTAGTAAGTTGTACCATGAACTGCACAAAATATTTTTTCGAACTCGTAAACTGTATTCATCCATGAATGGGAAGGTGTAGTCAAACCTCCTAAGGACAATAATTTAATCCATTCTGAATTAAATATTGGTTCATCAGCACTATTTTTAGATATTGTTCCCAATGACGGGTCTTTGTCTCGCACACGGTAGGCAATATAACCTGCAACATATGTTAATGCTTCTTTTTCGGCGGTCGAAAATTGTCTGGCGGAATTCAATTCTAATTCCCAAGCCATAGGAGAAGGTTCCTCTATGAAATCCAAATCCAAATCATCAATAGTATTTAATGGAAAAGCATCTTCCTCCTCAGTTTTCAAAGCCATTTCAAGTAGTTCTGATGTTAAATATGAATCAATATTTCTGCTTTCTTTAGTCGTGCACACTTTTGAAGATAATTTTGGCAGCTTATTAGCGAGTATTAATTGCATTAAGCGGCGTATAACTTCACTAGGTGATGGATGGTCATTAAACCTACCAAGCCCTCGAATCTGACTAAAGAGACTTTCAAGTGCATCCTGAGTTAATCTAGATGTTAAAATATATTTAGCATCATACGATGATTTTAGATCCTGGTGTAGGCCAAAAAGAGAATTTATTGAAATTATTATTCCTTTTTGGAAAGGCAGCATGTTGGATTTTCCCTGAACTCTTAATCCACCAATGACTTTCTTCATTAATTCCAAAACTTGAATTTGTTTTTCATGATGTTCATTTAATCCAAATGCTGCTTTAAGTATTTTATCTGAAGGAGGGTATGGCTTGGTACTATTCATAATATCGAAAAAACTGTCGATTAACTCAAAGAAGTCAGATGCTTTTTGATTTCCTGTGAGGTGGAGTATACCTTTCGCGGTAGTTCTTGAAAATAATGTTTTCGCTGGAGCGACTTTCTGTCTCTCGTTTCCCTTGACCATTAAATAATTTGGTTTTAGTTTGTGACACAATTTAATTTCTCCTGAATCTCTATTTAAAACCTCTTTAATAATATCAACATTTAAAACAGTTCCATCTTCTAAAATAAATCCTTTATCTAAAAAGTGGTTTCTCAGTAATTTGAGGCAGTGCGCTAAATCTGCAAAAACCCATATTTTTTTCGTTTGCAATACTGGATTTGGAAACTCAGAACTATTGATCGAAATCTGTAACTCTTTCCACAAAGTACTAGATCCTCCTAAATCAGACACTATTGCTTTCACTTCTACTCCAGATGACTGAATATGTCTTATGAGTGAAAAAAGAAGTTCTTGCTTCATTGGAGTATTAAAATCAAAAAATATTGGTTGTTTCCACTGCGAAATGAGACCTCTGATTAAAACAAACTGCACTTTTTGAAAAGGACCAAGTATTTGGTCCAGTTTAGAGTCGTAACAGAGTTTAGAATCTATATGCATTTCGTCGAAACTGAGAACGCATATTTTTTCTACAGAATTCAAATATTCGCATCTTTCCTTCATTACAGCAAGAACATCACTCTGAATTCCTGGGCTACATGAAAATTTAGCGCACCATCTCTTTAATGTGCTAGTGCTAGGTAAAGGAATGCCCATTTTTTCTTTCCAAAAATCGTAGCTTTTAGATGACAGAGCTCTTATGACAATACAGCGTGAAATATCTTCACTAGTCCACCTGATTTTTTCCTTCTTTTCTAGCAATGCGTTAATCTGCGTCTTTGTAAAAATATGCTGTAGGCGTTTTTCCAAATTCTCCGATCTGTGCTGTTTTTTCCTAAATTTTGCTATTTGGGATTTTAATTTTTGAATTTCCGATACAAATTTCTTTCTAGATGTCGTCCACCTTTTTTGTCGCTGAGCAAACATTCTAAAATTTTTCTTTTCTCTATTTTTCAATATTTTATTACAATTTTCTAAGAATATAATTTTGTTCTTCAAATTATCAATGCATTCTTGTTTATCTTTACAATTAGGGCATTCAGAGATATTGTCACTTACGGCATTGTCGTTTGTAAGTTTTATTTCAAAATCATTCACATTTGATTTATTATTGTCAGCTTTAATTTCGTTCTCGGCCTCAAAATAAATTTTCTTTGGACTTAACTCGTGTAGTCTTTCAAAAGCACTCTGCATTAGTTTTCTTTTCAAATGTCTCCGATTTCTTGGTGTTATTTCGTTTACATCACACGATAAATTTACTTTCGGCACAGCATTGCATTTCAACAGTTTCCTTTGTGGCAATCCAAGCAAGCGATTTCTCATATCATCTTCATAATCACTGCACAGAAAATGTTCGCTGCAAATTCTTGCGTTTTTCACATTAATAAAATCTTGTCTTCGACATTTATGTATCCATTCTTTCGTCAAAATCAAATTGTCCTTTGGGAAAGCATGAAATACAATATCTCTTCCTTTCGTATTTCTATAAGTGTTACGGCACGTTGCTACAGCACAAGAAGCCATATTACATAAAGGATACTTTAAATGCAGAATTTAAAAGGAAAACTGATTAAAACTATATATATACATATATATACACGATTTATTTTAAATATTTGCATTATTAGAAAACAAATATGTATGATTAAAATTAATTTGAGATATGCAACCTCCAGAAAATCGTCTCGCAAACTGAATGAAACTACAGTTTTAAACGCGCGAAATCAGAGCAGGTGCATAACAGTGACGTCAGATTACTACCAGTTAACCCCCTCCATGAGGCTCGCGTCGGCGAGGAGTCGAACAAAGGAATGACCTAGCCCTTTCTATTTATCCCTGGAAGGAACGGGCGTCTCGTACACCAAACGCTTCGTGTGACCCCAGAAGAAGAAGTGCATGCATGATAGGTCCCGTGTAGATCCATGTGGTACCAGCATGAGAGGGCTCATACACATTGCACGATTGACGTCCTCCGCTACCTCGATCTAAGCTTTGGACAGCGGTGGATAGATCGTGGTGCCCGGGTTCATTGGCCTGCCAGATCACCGGACCTATCATACATGGGCTTCTTCTTCTGGGATCACATGAAGAGTTTGGTGTACGACACGCCCTTTCCTTTAGTTGAAAATCTCGTCGCTCGAAAATCTGTAGCTGCCGGGAGGATACGTGACATGCCAGGAATCTTTCAGAACGTGCTACCGGAAACGAATGAACCGAAAATATCGTATTATGCGTATTAAATTATGCTATAACGGCGAAAAATTGTGAAGTTTTAATGATCGCCAGGTGTCGGCAGAAATCGAATTTTTGCGACTATTGAAAGGGCATGGCTATGAGGCCTTAAGCAAATATAGTCCGATTTATCGGACTTATTAAATCTCTATCCAGAGTACCTACTAAAATTTCTAAACTGCATTTTTAAATCCATTGCTTTTCACCGATGTTTCTTAAATTCTGGTATATTATTTGCTTTTTGGCGCAAATAAACGGATACAGTGAATAAAATTCCATTAACAAAATATTAATTAAATACAAATGATTCATTAAAACAATTATCTATAGTAAATACTACAAAATTCTTCAGATCGTTTAGCATTTAACACTTGCATCACATTGCTTGTTGATTGGAATTTTTCTGTTTCTATCATAGTCAACTGAGAAAGCAGATATTTTGTTGTTAAGTCTTCTTCCTTTAAAATTTATGTAAAGTTACCCATGTTTTAAATACAATGTCGTTATTCTTAACATATATTCATTTCCTTTGGTCGAAAGTATATTAAGTCGTACGTAATGAAATTTAATAAATTTTTAATTTCTCAAACACTGGATTTAACAATATTTCGAATTTGCTATTCATTACCCAAAGTTTTTCCTCTATTTCGAAGATCTGCTGCTGAAGTAATTAAAACTCTAAATTATCTCTATAAACTCTAAATTTTTATTTTATTTAAACATTTACCATTATTTCTTTAATTAATGGCAAATTTCTCTTTGATAAACCACAAACTGCCCTTACACAGACTTTTCTACTAATTTTTATAATATATTTTTCGCTTAACTTACTTTGTAAACAAGTGTTTTTTGTATATTTGTATATTACAAAGCAAATAAATACCATCCGCTTAAGAGAAGGGATGTGTTCCTCGAAAGAATAGTTAACTTCTGAGGGAATTGACTCGTATCCATATTGCACAGGAGAAAAGCTACCCAAATGCCTATGCAGGGAGCCCTTTCGCTTCAAGTCGAACCCAGGACCGACTACCAGTGTTTAGCTATTTTACCGCTGTGTAAGTAACACTCGGTGTTAACTAAGAGACCAATATTTTCTAAATCTGTTATCCTTTCCCTCTATACAGCTTTGTATTCTATTCTTACTACTAATAATTATCCTTAAAACAAGAGGTGATATATATGATAAAGTTATGATACTTATAATAAACCCTATCGTAATACAATAATTAAATCGGCAGGCGTAGAAAATTCAGAAACATAAATAATAACCATTTATTGAAATCGCTTAAAAATTGATTTACAAAAATTAAGCATTATGGTTTAAATAATTTTTGATGAATTCTGTTAGATTCTTTTATAAAAAGAAAATCGGAATTAATGTTTATCATACATAAACATCAGCATCATATATATAATATCATCATGATTCATAACATATTAAAATCAACAGTAATAGAAGATGTCCTCAGTGAATTCAAATTCAGAATGATTTGTTTAGGATACAAATTTTACTTAATTGATTTACCGTTTGTTGAATAATTTGAAGGTAGAAAAACGCTAGAGGGCGCTGTTGCCCATGTTAATGTAGAGAAGAAAGTTTGCTTCTGTTGAAGGCGGCGGCCTAAGAATACGTTCTGTATATAGTTCATTAAAAATTATGTAAAATGTATAAAGCTTTATGAATCACTGAACCACCAAGATTATATTTGAGAAAACGCTTTATTACATGGTGCATGCGTCGAAAAGCTTTGATTTAGGAAGCCTTTGTGTGTTCAAAACAAAAAGTGGAATGAAGTTATCTACTTTCGATTTGGATTCAAGATGGAAAGTTCATATGCAAGGGACAATGGAATTCCAAATTGAGGTAGGGAAATCTTAAATTAATCATTTAGTGATTATTTGTAGTAAATTAGTAAATATTATTGCTGTCTTGGGTGTATTTAAATTAAATAAAATGGAAGATAAGTTAGAGAAATTATTCAACAAATGGAATAAAGGAATTAGATAACAAATTAACTAGTGAATCAAATTTTTTTTTTTTTTTACATGTTTTCTAGTTTCATGTTTTGATTGCTCGAATCGCGGAGGTGCATGATTTTTTCTTTCATTAATTTTGGTAATTCTTTTTTCGAATTCCTTTATTCCATTTAAGACCCATAAATCATTTAATGCTTTAGAATTAGTTCTTAATTTTCTGAAATTCATCCCAGCATCCTTAAATATGTTAACCGCATCTGCAGATAACCGATATGCATCTTCAACCGTTCCTGCTCCGAAATACAGATCATCAACATAGATAGAAGAGTTCAAAATTTAAAACTGATTACGTCTGTTCCTCAATGTAATAATAATAATGACTGTAATACCAGGGAAATATTATTACAAACCTGTTCAGTTTATGCTTGTTCTAAATATAAATCAAGATTAACTAGATTAATTATCGATCAAGGCAGTCACAGATCTTTTATAACGAAAAAATTGGCCGACTATTTAAAACTTATTCCAATCCGTTATGAAAGACTTTCTGTTTATTCATTTGGTGCAACTAAGGCAATAAATCATTCCTATCCGGTCGTTGAAATAGAAATTAGGAATTGGAAACAAAATAATAAAATAAAAATTGAATGTTTGATCTCGGATGTTATTTCCTCGGCGCCTATCAATGTACCTAGTAAGCAAATTGCAGACTTCATGGAGCGTTTGGGTTTGCAGATCGCCGATTGCTCTGGAAGAAATAACACAGATGTTGAAATATTAATTGGAGGGGATGAATTATGGAATGTTGTTTATTGCGAAAGAATTAAAATATCTGACGGACTGTACGCAGTCAGTTCTATGTTTGGTTGGGTGGCTGCAGGAATCGAGAAAAATAAAACCAATAAAGATTGATTTAGCGATAATGACACAAACACTGTTGTGTTAAAAGATTTAAGAGGTTTTTGGGAATTAGAACACATGGGAATTAATGATTCTAATGAATATTCCGATATTGACTGCGAAATAATAGACCAGTTTGAAAGAAATTTGCAGTTTAAAAATGGTAGATATGAGGCAAATTTAATCTGGAAATGCACTCCGAATAATCTAGGAAATAATTTTGAAGTAGCAAAGAAACGATTCGTGAACCTTCAAAATAAATTAAGTAAAACTCCGGAGACCTTTAAGGAATATAAAAAAATAATTGAAACCCAGATATTAGAAGGAATTGTTGAGGAATGTCCTAATAATGATACAAATTTGGGATATTTTATGCCGCACCAAGCAGTGATACGATCTAGTGAAACCACTAATGTAAGAATTGTATATGACGCTAGCTCAAGAGCTGTGAACACGAATTCGTTAAATGATTGCCTTGAATCGGGACCTAATCTAAATCCCAATATACTAGACGTCATGTTAAAATTTCGTAAATTTAAGATAGCGTTTTGTGGAGACGTTGAAAAAGCCTTTTTGATGATAGGAATTGCAGAAGGTGATAGACAATTTCTAAAATTTCTTTGGTTTGCTGAAAATAATGACTCTTTTAAGATTATGCAAATGTGTCGCGTAGCTTTCGGCTTGACTATATCACCTTTCATTTTGGCTGCTACTATAAAATATCATATTCGGAAATATAAAGATAAAATGCCGGACAGTTTCGAAATGTTAAACTCTTCTATCTATGTTGATGATCTGTATTTCGGAGCAGGAACGGTTGAAGATGCATATCGGTTATCTGCAGATGCGGTTAACATATTTAAGGATGCTGGGATGAATTTCAGAAAATTAAGAACTAATTCTAAAGCATTAAATGATTTATGGGTCTTAAATGGAATAAAGGAATTAGATAACAAATTAACTAGTGAATCAAATTTTTTGGGCATGATTTGGAATTCCATTGAGGACAGTATAAAGTTAAATTTAAAAAATTTAATTGACTTTTCTACAGAGAATGATTTTACTACGAAAAGGAAAATTATACAAAGTATCGCCCAAATATACGATCCATTTGGATTTATTGCACCCTTTGTTATTCGGTCGAAAATCATTATTCAAGATATCTGGCGTTCTGGTGCTGACTGGGATGAGGTCCTTCCTGCAGAAATTAAGGACAAATTTAACATTTGGAGGAATGAACTTTGTGATTTAACTGAAATATCGATTCAGCGAAATTTCTTTGATGATGATCCAAAGAATGTAAGCCTTCATCTATTTTCGGACGCTAGTCTTAAAGCATATGGGGCTATCGCATACTTCAGATATTGTACGAATGATTCAGAAATTAAAACTTCTTTTATCATGTCAAAATGCAGGGTTGCACCTTTAAGATCAATCACTCTCCCTCGTTTAGAGTTGATGGGAGCACTCGTGGCTGCTCGAATGTATAAATATTTAAAGAAATTGTTTGGTGATTTAATTGAGAATGTTTACTTTTGGAGTGACTCTGAAATCGCCATTACTTGGATTAAAGGTTCGCCAAATAACTGGAAACCATTTATTGCCAATCGTGTTACGGAAATACAAGGTATATGCCGCACAAAATGGTGGAACCACTGCGAAGGGAAACAAAATCCTTCAGATCTACTGACTCGAGGAATTAGTGCTCAGGCACTAGTTAAGAATGATTTGTGGTGGCATGGGCCACACTGGTTACGTTTTCCTATTGAAAACTTTCCGAAACAAAAGAAACTACAACCAAATTCAGAATCGTTAGAGTCAAGAAAAGCTGTTACTTTGATTGCACCCGTAATTGGAAACGAATCCCCAATTTTGGATATAGGAAAATTCAGTTCTTTACGAAAATTACTCCGAATTACTGCCTACATGTTAAGATTTATTGGGAGGCTTCTGAAAAAGTCTACAGAAAATGGACCTTTAAATGCGTCTGAGATTGAAGCAGCAGAACTTTATTGGGTAAAAATCACTCAACGAGAATTGTATCAAGTGGAAATAACTAAGCTAGCAAATGGAAAAACAATTCTTGATTCTTCTATATACTCCCTTAATCCAAAGCTTGATGAGGAGGGGGTTCTACGATTGAAAGGTCGCATTCAATTTGAAGACTGTCACGAGAATTTAAAACACCCTATTCTGTTACCTTCTAAATGCAAGTTCACCGAGTTGATCATCATGGACTCGCATGAAAAGATATTCCATGCTGGAATTAATTCGACGCTAACTCAGATCAGAGCCAAATACTGGATCATAAAAGGAAGGCAACGTGTTAGGACTGTCATCACCAAATGTCTGATCTGCAGACGTTATAATGCTCGTCCTGGGGTACAGGATATCGCTCCACTTCCTCCGGACAGAATCCAAGAGTCGCCTCCATTTGCTGTGACCGGGTTAGACTTCGCAGGCCCATTTTATACGAAAGATAGCCAATGTAAAGTTTACATGCTATTGCTAACGTGTGCAGTTACTCGTGCCTTACACATAGAGATTGTAACTGATCTGGGCACTGAAAGTTTTTTACTAGCTTTCCGTAGATTTCTAGCTCGAAGAGGACTGTGTACCACCGTGTATTCCGATAATGCCAAGACTTTTATAAAGGCTGATAAGGAACTTAAACGTATTTTTAAAATTTTGAGTGACTCATCTGTGAAAGAACTGTTTTCTGCTAGAGGCATTAATTGGAAATTTATTATTGAGAGGAGTCCATGGTGGGGAGGGTTTTGGGAGCGTATGGTACGAACCATAAAATCCAGTTTACGCAAGGTTATTGGTCGATCATCCCTTACTGTTAAAGAACTTGAAACAGTGCTCATTGAAATCGAGGCAATGATTAATTGTAGACCAATTACCTACGTATTTAGCGATCCCAGTGAACCTTCTCCACTAACGCCTTCTCATTTTCTGGTTGGTAGACGATTGCTATCTCTACCTGGTAATAAAATAACACCAGATAACGTGATTGAATCAAGAAGTTCAATTATCAAACGATATAAATACCATCAAGATATTTTAAATCATTTTTGGAAGCGTTGGAGAAAGGAGTATCTTTTGAATTTGAGATCTGCCAATATTTGTCCTCCAAACTCGAATGCATCACAGTTTAAAATCAATGATATTGTCTTGATTCATGACGATAAACTTCCCAGAAATCTCTGGACGATAGGTAAAATTTTGGAATTAATGCCAGGCAGAGATGGTAAAGTAAGAAGGCGTTATCCTGTATAATCAAAACACCTACTGGTACTTTAAAAAGGCCTGTACAATTATTGTATAATATGGAACTTAACTAATATTTGCATTTTTTGTTTTTAGGTTTGATTTTCCTGATCTCTCTGATAAGTAACATTTAATGTTTAGTAAAATTTATATGCTTATATTTATGCATGCTTGTTTGTCATATTTAACCATTTTTCTATGATTAACTGTCGAAATATTAGTTGAATGTTTCAGAATATATTACTGAAAGATGAACTCTCCACCGAGTTCAGGTGGGGAGTGTTGAATAATTTGAAGGTAGAAAAACGCTAGAGGGCGCTGTTGCCCATGTTAATGTAGAGAAGAAAGTTTGCTTCTGTTGAAGGCGGCGGCCTAAGAATACGTTCTGTATATAGTTCATTAAAAATTATGTAAAATGTATAAAGCTTTATGAATCACTGAACCACCAAGATTATATTTGAGAAAACGCTTTACTACACCGTTATAAGTAGGTAACTTCAAACAGCTTTTGGAAAATTATGCATTACTTTAGAAATTTATTTCTGAAAGTGTACTTTAATATATAAGCTAAAGTATTAGAAGAATCTAAAAATTTTCTTAAGGTAGCTGCGAAAATATGATATCATGGCCGTTTCTTCCAAGTAGGGATGGTCCAACTGCCAAGCTAGTAGAGTCAAGAGTTTAGTGACCACCATTTTCCCGAAAACCGATAAATAAATAATTTTGAAGACAAATTTCAAAACAAATTCCTTGACAGCAATAATCTTTTCCATCCGATTAGAAATGAAGCATTTAATCAAAATAATACTTCTAAATAAAGCCTAAAATGCGAATCAAGTTTCTTAAGAAATATAAGTTAAGATATTACTTCAAAAGTTCTTAGAAGATTATAAAAAAATATAAATAACCCAATTTAAGTATATTGAAATTACAAATCAAATAAGTAAAATTCATATCATTTAAATTCATGAAAGCAACCAAATTACGTAACAAAGGGATACTAGTTTAAAAGAAAATCTTTTATTTATTATGTCACACCAGATATT
Source organism: Stegodyphus mimosarum (assembly GCA_000611955.2). Classification (NCBI taxonomy): domain Eukaryota; kingdom Metazoa; phylum Arthropoda; class Arachnida; order Araneae; family Eresidae; genus Stegodyphus; species Stegodyphus mimosarum. Next base: position 547,261 of record KK121244.1, read on the forward strand.
GACGGTAAGAAAAATTCTCCTGAGTTCATGTGCCAGAGAAAGGTATCTGGAGGCCCAAATTTAGTATAAATTTAAAGTAATAAATTCGTTAAAACTTTAAAAGGAAAAAATTGTGAGGCAGGCAAGAATTAAATATTTTTTATCATAATGCATTAAAATGCATGGAATAGATTACGAATAACTTGTAATACATAGTTCCAATTCGAAAAAGTCGGAACGTAAGAAGAGGTTATACAGTATTAGCTCTGTTGCAAACGATGAGGTCATAAAAAGGTCATTCCATATTTACATTTTGCATTTTGTTCTTGCTTCTTCCTGGAAAGTAGTAAATTAATAATTACATATATATATATAATTGAAATTTTATTTACATAAAATCAGATTTTGTATTTTATTCATACTTAAAAAATTAGTAAACAGGAAGTTTTAAAATGCCTAAAATGCATAACATAATAACAGAGACTTTATATATTACTTTGATATTCGAACATTTTGCTTTAATACTTAAGATGTTGTTGTAATGGCTATTCACACTTGTATGACCTCATCATCAGAACAAATCCATGCTATTTATTGGGCAACGAATACAAGATTAAGGCTGTCGGTGGCATGAACCTTGGGTATTAGGTGACAGTATGAGGTAGCCCAGTTCAACCAAAAGTTTAAGAAAGACCACCCGTAGGGATGTATTTAACGGTCTCCGACGTTTCGTTCCCTACCACCAAAAAAAACGAGAGGCGTTTTGGTTCACCATATATATGGAGCATTCAAATGAAAGTGATTCGAGGTGTGTATCTAAGAGATTTGTAGCAACATGAATAAGACAGATACATAGCTAAGAGCAAAAAAAAGCAGGAATGTTTAATTATTAAAATGCACAAAATGTTTGTTAAATAAATCAACCTTTGCGTTAAGGCAGGCGTCCCATTTCTTAAGAAGGTTACGAAATCCGTCCGCGAAGAACAGTGTCGGTTGATCATGGAACCAGTTAATAACTGTAGCCTTTACATTTGCTTCAGAATGTTGCTGACAATGTTGTGAACAGTACCGATGGAAATGTGCAACTCATTTGCAACGTCAAGAATGTATTGATGTCTGTTTGCTCTGATTGCCGTGTCAATGTCCGTAATCAGCTTGTCTGCCACAAGCTTGTGCTCCTGACCGGGCCGGTAAATCCGTTGTGTTCTGGCGACCTTCGCTAAACATTCTCGCCCACCCTGTCACCATGGGCTTCGAGAAACACGAGGCTCCGCACACAGCCACCATTCTTCGATGAATGTCCACTGGCTTACACCCTTCCAGTGTTTAAAAACTTAATTACAGCTCGATGATCTATTTTCGACGCAGTTGCATCGGCCCCAGCCATTTTTGAATGAATGCCACGTCCTTGCGGCTGAAGTTAGCACACATCTCCTTCCGCATATGCATACGTGATATATACAGCTTCACTATCACGTTATTTCAAGAAAATCCCGTGCAAACTCTTCGCATGCGGCGCTTCGAATCACTTTCATTTGAACACGCCTTATATTTCGAGTACCCCTATGTCGCAAAGCACGCTATGCATTTATAACCACCCATGCCTTCGCCGTGATTCGAAACCTGTCCCTTCGGTACGGCAGTCAGAGTCACTGAGCACAATCCCGTTCGAGTGCTGCTGCTTTAGATTAATATATTTAAACGGAATAAATTATTAAAGAATATTAAATGAATTTCATGCAGATTCGTATTTCTTGAAACTGCAGAATTAGTCCGTCCTAATTCTGATAAAGATGAAAGATAATTGGAATGATCATGTCTAAAACCGGTCATATCATGAGCTGCATAGACATCGATGAATCGCTAAGTTGCGAAGACAAATAGTTTGCGTTTTCTCTCCGCGGTTAGGATAGATTAAAGTTGCTATAACTTCACTGCAACTTCTCGGGCCTGTCTGTGATATATTTGTTACCTCATTCGCTATCTGAGTTGGTCACTTTGTGTCAATTCAACATCTCCCATTCAGATCTTATAGATCCTGTGTTCTATTGTGTTAAAAAAGGACCTCAGTCTCAGTTTCATTTGTATCGAAATAGTATGTAACTTACTGATGTCCAGTAAGTATTAGAGTTCACACACTTTTCTCTAAAGAACAAAACTTCTATAGCAAGTACACTATAAGGATATGAACTATTAAATTTATATCTCCATCCACGGGCAAAAGTTCATTCCCTTTAAAATGCCCATTATGTTTATTTATCTTACCAGAAAGAGCACTTACCGCAATAATATTTTTTCTGCTAGGCAAAATTTCATCACAGTCTATTTTTTCAGTATTACTTCATAAAATCGCTTTCTTTTTTCATTAACGTTATCTATGTCATGATTATCTGCATGTTATACGAGTCAATTTGCAATCTTTTCGTAACACGCTGTGCAGTGACAGCCTAGAGATGGATAGCTGGCGTGATTATTGTCTAAGTGACTTCTGTAGGCTGTGAGGAAATGCTTTTTTTACATCTGCCCTCTTTGAGTGGAATCAGCAATGATCGATCAGAGCACTTCTTTGGAAGGATGTCTCTTGATTCCTTGACTTGTACCGCTTTCTGGTTTTCTGATCTAGCAGTGGATGTTCATTCTAGCGAAATTCGCTAGGAAATTTGCTGGACTTGCCTTTCAGATCGAGTTTTTATAAATCGTTCTATGAGTTATAACGTTTTCACAATACTTTGACTACATTTAACTTCCATATAAAAGTAATGACATTCTTAGAAAAAAGAAAAGTTAGAGAGAGCAATTAATTTTGGACAAATTTATGATTTTTCAAACTGATTCTATTTATTTAAATGCACAGTATATCTTGTATATATGTTAGAGCATTTGTAGCTAAAATTAGGTTAAACATGTTTTATAACAACATTTAAATATTAACAGTATTTTTTCATTTAAGTTAATTAAGTCTTTTCCTTCATTAAGAAATTGTTTCTAAAGTAGGAATTTGGCATTAAAATAGAAATAAACTTGGAAATTTTCGGCATATTTTTGACAATCACAGGTTGGTATGTCACAAGCTATATTTTTGTTAACAGTAGAAATATACACATTGAGCTGCTAGTCTATGTGTAAACTATACAAAAATAAATTACCATCTTTAAAAAATAAACCATGCTTACAATAGGATAAAATTTAAAAAAAATTGTTACAAACTCTAATAAGCAAATCGTTAGCAAGATTTGAATATTCAGAAAAGTCTGATGTCTTACTCTGCATTACTGAAGCTTAAGTAATTCCTAAATATTCAGAATTTAAGAATAATAAATTGTCCAATGTCCTTAGTTTTAACAACCGCTAAATTTTGCTATCAAATCCTTTTCAGTATTTTACTTTATTTGGAACAACAGTTTCATGTTTATAGAGACATTAGGTTATTTCGAAGCGGGAGAGATGAAAAATGAGCATTGCCTTCGTCGGGTCTCGAACCTCCGGAATACACTCCGTGCGTGCTGACCGCTACACCACGAAGGTATGCGAAGAAGGCGGGAGAAATACCTTATACGTTATGATGACATAATCAAGCCAAACAACGAACATTATGTAAGTTAAACAAGACGTTTTTCCTCTGGATTCACAATTTGCATCAATGTCAAATTATTTAAGTAAAAAATGTAAGCCTTTTCGGCAATGTTTCACATTTCTTGAAAAATCATCTTAATTGGTAGAAAAAGGAAAGAAATAAAAGGATATTTATTTCTGTTTTCAAAATTCAGCTATATCACTAGATAGAAATTCGGAAAATCATAATTTTTAATATTTGTCTGCAAAACTTTCGCTATGATTTTCACAATCTTTTCTATGCAGATTTCCTCCAGAATACAAATGAACGGCACTACTTTACTTATTTGTTAAATTTATAAAAAGCTGAATATTATCACTATTAAAAAATCGAAGCATTTTTACATTCAGAGTATATTATGTACAGTAAGCTTTATTTAAATATCTCAACTCTTTAATTTTAGAATTAGTTAATTTTTTTTTAGTCCAAAGTGGCTTTGTCCCTGAGGGACTATTGTTTTCGTTTTGCGATTTTTGGTCGAATCCCTGTTTGTCTGTTTCACTTTTCAGATTGTTGCCAGCAAATATTATCACCCTCTATTATGTTTGAAGAAATTAAACAATGAAGAATCTAGATAAGTGCATGTACGTTTCTCGCATTATAGTAAAACAACGGTACTTAGTGCCATCAAATTTTGAATGACGTAATCCTACTACGAATATGAGCATCTGGAAGCCCAAATTTGAAATTTGGAATTGGTTTTATTATCGATTTCATATTTTGTAAAATTTAACGGATTTTTGATTAACAAACTCAATGATTTCAAAGCGAGCAATGGCAAAGTTGAAAAAGAAAAAATATCCCCAGCGCCTGTAACTATGTATCGGAAATTCTAAAGATATGCTTAATTTAAAATTATTTTACGCTATTGCTTTTGAACTGAATTTTATGGTTTAAATGCGCAGAACATGATATTTAACCAAAAAAAAAATCTGAAATGTTTCATATTTTACATTACGTCCAAAGGGGCGCTTTTTAAACATTTTGCGTGTTACCTTTATTTATTAAATATCATATTCTTCGCACTTAAACCATAAAAAAGAATATGGCAAAATAATTTTAAATTGAGCGCATCTTTAGAATTTCCTGTGCAGAGTGTCACGCGCTGGAGATAAACATGTCTTTTCTGTACCACGTTGCCATTGCTCGCTTTGAAATCTTTGAGTTTGTGAATCAAAAATTCGTTAAACTTTTACAAAATATGAAATCGATAATAAAATAAATTCCAAATTTCAAATTTGGGCTTCCAGATGTCCAAATTCGCAGCAGGGTTACGTCATTCAAAATTCGATGGCTTTAGGTACTGTCGTTTTATCACAATGCGAGAAACATACATACATTTATGTACGTTTTTCCTTATTTAATTTCTTTAACTATAATACAGGGGTAAAATATTTGGTGGCGACAGTTTGAAAAAACGAACCGGCATTTAATATATTCCAAATTTCAAATTTGCGCTTCCAGATGTCCATATTCGAAGCAGGGTTACGTCATTCAAAATTCGATGGTTCTAGGTACTGTCGTTTTATCACAATGCGAGAAATATACATACATTTATGTACGTTCTTCATTATTTAATTTCTTTAAATATAATACAGGGGTAAAATATTTGGCGGCGACAGTTTGAAAAAAAAGAACCGGCATTTAATATTTCCGACGCAAAATCGCAAAACGAAACCAATAGCGATTCAGGGACAAAGCTCCTTTGGGCTAATAAAGTCACACATAAAATGTTAAGAAACACCCGTTTGGACGTAATTTAAAATCTGAAACCTCTCAGTTTTCCTTTTTATTTTATTTTTCGTTTTAGACCGCTATTTTAGATATTAGGAGTATAACATATTAAATTGTATTTAAAAATCATTTTAATATTTTAAAATTGCACATTACTGTAGTCCAAAATATTTACTCTTTATTCATAATTAATGAACGTCTTATTGCGCCATATAAGGGTGTATGAAAAGTAATTTTGATTTGATGCAAGAATTACATTTTGAAAAATGCCACAAAGCACAGTCGTGCTTTGATTTCGCAATCTTTGAAATTCCTCGCCATACAGCAGTTAAAAATCTTTATGATTAATATGACCATAAATATGGAACATGAGTTATCTATTAGCTGATAAATTCATTCACATAAAAATATTTCTTTTACTATTAGTCTTAAGCATGGCTATCGGAAGTAAGTTTAAGAACAAAATGTAAGTTTTATTTCATGGGAAGTAATTTCAGGAAATTTGTTCTAGCAAAAAATATCAGACAGTAAATTTTAAAAATAAAGTGTTAAACCATTACACTTAATACTTATCACTTGCTTTCAAAACAGCAAGAATACATTCTTGTGAGGGAAGTAGTAAATTATGCTTTCCTTTTGATGATATTTTACGTCCAGACAGGAATTTTGTAATATTAGATTTATGTCTAGGGATTGTCTTTAGCTACAATTAGTTTAATATTATTTCAAAGTTTCTCTTCTGGAATGAAATGGCATTAGGATTGTGTAATCACATTTATGTAATATTTCTTTAATCGGTGTTTAACATATTGCGATTTTTGAAGAAAGCGCTGTCCATCTTGAAGTAGAATGGCTGTTGCTAAAATTTTCTTTAACGGTCCCAAGTAAAATGTGCTCCAGAATCTCTCTCTAAGGTTAATTGCAGTTTAATTATGAACACTCGTATAAATTATTTGTACTTATGAGTCAGTGTACAATTAAAGTTTACAAAACTTCATTAATAAACTATATCGTAAATTTCTAATTTCAGCTGGATGCATTAATACAGCTCTACTGCCATCTTTAGGAAAAGAATTTTAGTGTTCCCAATCGCAAATGTTGCGTTTTTAACTCCATTGCAAATTAACATTAACAAATTAAAAATATAGCAATAAAATTTAGCAGATACAATGAATTCTCTCTAGGACTAACTCTCATGGTTCCAAAAGATTCAGCCTTTAGTAATGTTGGTCGTTTTGGAGATGAAATAATCAATACAATTTTTATGTTCGCAGAAACGCTAAAATTTTTTAAGCTGGTCATCTGAAAAAAAGCAATCTTAAGTAAAGGATTCACATATAGGACTACGGCGCTTGGTCTAGGTAATCTGTTCCGCTAAAAGCTCGCATTGTTGAAACAGGACTAATCAAGAAAATAATGCATACAAAAATAACAAATGATCCGATCTATGTTCTAGTTTTTTTACTAAATAAACGACAACGAAAAATTAAAATATATTTATTCGAAAGAATTTTGAAAAGTAAGCACGTCTCTAAATCCATTTTTTTATTTTCTGTAAAGTGGTATTATCGATGTCTGCAAATTTTTCTTCCTTTACTTTTGTTCTTTATACATATTTGTGGCAAGGAATCAAATTCCACTTATGCAATAATTTTTTGCGTGTTATGCAACTGTTAATTCCTTCTCACTCATTTCAATACGATAGTTGCTGTCTTAGTTATCATGTCGTTCAGCGTAAGTCTCTTGACCTATATATCAAATTCGTTATCTCATTAATTAATTTCGATGAACTCAGTTGGTTGATGGAATGTAGCTTACTCAAACTAAAGTGCTGTTCAGTTTCCATTGTGTTGTTATAGACTTCAGCATAATGAGTTACGACTTAAATAAAACCATTTGCGCATTCTAGCATGATAGGTTTCCGTATGTCGTGTTTCATTCTATAGATTAGATTACGTTCCTGATGTTGCAGCTGTTCCAAATTTCAGTTAAACCAGGTACATTGTCTTCTGATGTAGATTCCATTGCTTGAGAAAAGGTGCTACGCAAATAATAGACCTTGCAGCGATAATTGATCCATTTATCAGATCATCGATGTTGTATCCGGTGAAAGAAAAGTTATTTGTGCATTTTGATTTAAATCACATATATTAATCGATAGATATGAGCCTTATGCAAATAAAATGCTAAAATATAATCCATTTTCATTGCAATGATGTTCGGTTGCTCGGCATATATACTAGGTAAACCAGTGTTGTGTAATAATTCACTTAAAGATTTAAGTTTTGACTTCAGAATTAATTTTTATTATTATTCTTAATTTCTGCTACACAACTTGTATTTTATTTAGTATGCTGCATTAATATTTGCTTTGGTTTAATTTTAATTAGGGGCTTTTTGTCGTTAAGATTTGCACGTATCTTCCACGCGTTACTCGTAGACGCGTTTAAACACACAATTCAATTAGATGCTCTCCTACATAATAAACTTGATTTAATATTACTTAACTAAAGTTGATCCATTATTAATTTATATCACTGGATGCAGAAAAATTAGCTTTTTAATTTAAGATCACTTTCAAGATTCTAGCTTTACAGTTTTTAAGATACAGTCAATCATTTAACTAAATTTTTACACTTTGCTTGCGAAAAGGACATGGGAAAAGATTGAAAAAAGTTGCACTTTTTTAGTTGAATTTTTAGGTTTTGCTTAGTTAAGAGGAATACAACGAGAATCTCCAGTGGGGTCTTAGGTTGTAAGTTTTGGCTTGCACGTACGTTTGATTCTTGGCGTGCTTGGCGATATTTGAATTTGTGTTTAGTTCAACACCTCGGAAAAACAAAATTTTACAGGGTTGTGTAGTGGGTTTTTCACCCTGTTTAACGGGGCTTGGCGATATATGGTTTCTTTCCTTGACAAAAAGCCGGTGCAAATGTCGCTCCGTCTCTGTTTCTTCGGCTGCTTCGTACTATCCTTGAGCACGTTTTTTCGTGCAGCTACGTTGTTCCGAAGATTTGGAAGCGAGGCCTTCGCTCCCTCAGTTTTTCAATTAGTACTTAACAAGAAGCTGCGCTAGCCTCGGGCCTTAATCAGTAATGCTTTTCCACAGTACATCCTACCTAAAAGGGCTGTTTGCCCCTCAAAATGATCCTAAAAGTAATAAACTTTAAATCGTAAATCGCTTATAATAGAAAATCTCCTGCATTTTGATCCTGTTTCCTTCGCTGTACAACTGGTGATGATTGCCATGGTCTGGTTTTTTATCTTGATTGTTCCTGCATCTAGTTTGAGATTGTGCTTGATTTCTGGATTCTTCTGATGGATACAGCATCCATGTTTCCAGCCGATTATAGCCTTATCCGGCTTGCGTTCTCGACGTAGGCCCAAGTTCCGGTAAAGTTTTCCGTTGGTGATCCATTCCAGTCTACACTTGGAGCCGTCGATAGAGTTTCTGGAAGATGGCTGTGTTCTCTGCCCCAGCTAAGTGCCCTTGTCTTTTCCTTCTTAACTAGATTAATCTTAATTAAAAAGGAAAAATGAGTTATCATTATCGTAATTTACTAATTTGTTAGAATTAATTGTTAGAAGGGTTCTCCCTATTTGTAAAATGGTAAATTAAAATTGGCTTAATTTTTTAATGATTTTTTTAATGTTTAAGGATTCTTAAATTGTTAGGAAATTGGAAATTTTGTTTTATTTGGTGAACTAAAAAAAATGCTGAGTTAATGTAAATTGTAGAACTGTACTTACTGAGTTTAAGAAAAACTGAAAATTTGAATAGAATTTCGTTCCTGTGTTAACCGTCTAAATCTTCTTAAGAAGGTGATTCTGAGGTACTCTGTTAATTGAATACAAAATATTAGAAAACTTTTTGATGAGCTAAAATAAGATATCTAATTTAAGGATTTTATCTTGATTGGCGGTATTCTTTTATTCTCTGTGAAATAAAAAAAAAAAGATATATTTAAGCTGTTAGGAATAGTAGTATTCCTTTTATTTTCTGTGCAATAAGATAAATTTTAACTTATAATAGAAATTTAGTATTTTTTTCCCGTGCAATAATGATATTAAAAGAATATATATTTAGCTTTGTTTTAAAATGCTTAAATTATTAAGAGATAATATAGTTATGTTGGATTAATAGAATAATAGTTAGTTACTTAAATTTGGAAGGTGTTGATTCTTTTTTTTATGAAATTACTGAATTGTTAAAACAAAAATGTATCGCTGCCAATGTTAGAATTTTGTTAGATTATTTTCACTCTCCGGACAGAAGAAGTTTTTTTATTGTTTAGTTGATATTGATTTTTCATAATTTGATCTGTTTTGACAAATAAACGCTAAGGTTTTCCTTAAAAGTTAATACTGATTATTGTGTTTCTTTTTTTTTTTTTTTTTTAAATGTTTAGTGGCATTGATTCACTAGCATCAAGGTTCATGGATTATTCACTAAATATTCACTAAAAATATAAAATCACAACGCAATTGTTAAATTTGTTTTGCTGTGTTCTCTCCTTCTACAGAGAGGCACAACACCAGTCTTCAAATAAAAATACTGTTTTCCGAAAAAAAAAACAGCCAGCAGTGCGGGTTTACATAACTTCCGTATTTTCGACTATGCACTTACAAAAAAGCGACATTTTACGCAGTGAAAGTTAATTCATAAGAAAAGGGAAGTGATTACACGCATGTGGGTATTAGCTTTACGACGACTGGTCGAAAATTGAATGAATTATCAAGAACTAGTAATTTTTCAAATCAAAAAATTTCGTTAAGTGCTACATCTACAACTGAGCTTTCACACCTGTTCCTTTCATAGGAGGAAGCAAAGACTAACTGCATTTGAGAGCCACGAGGTTAAGGAGTATAACGATAAGTATCCATCTTTCTACTTAGTTATTTATTATTTTTAATAATTTCATGGAAAAGTCGAAAACTTCGCTTCGGGTAGTCCAGACTTTACTTCATATTATCAGTTCCGGATCACTCATTCCTACAGAATTATACCAACAGATGCATCTCATCAAGAGAAACATATAAGGAAATTGACTGTATAAGAATTGCAAACTGAATTCAGAATCGGTATTATCAAAGCGTTCCTGTTTCATTGCTCAAACGAATAATCCTGCGTGATAAACTAGAAGTTACCAAAAATTTGCATTCTGTACCAGATAAAGAGATTTATCTATGAGTGGAAAGAAATTTAGCAAGTGAACGCATAAGGTTATACTGACCGCGGCTACGATCTAAATGCTGAATAAATTTAATATCTCGTCAAGGAACTGTGAGGTTATTTGATTATTTGATTATTACACCAGTACAGGAGACACTCGTGTTGTATATAATGAGTGAAACAGGGAATATTGTTGCGTATAATAAGTGTACCTGTGAATAGTGTTGTTTATAGCAAGTAAATTATGGAATAAGTGTTTCCTATAGTACGTAAACTACCAAAAGGGGATAATGATTAATGACATTGACTGAGGTACCCAAGGAGCCGGGCTGGAATCCTGAAGATGTCATGGATGCTTTTAAACTATGATGTCTGTGCTGGAAGAGGACATTTAATTTTCTTGACGAGCCGAAGTCCTTTTCAGAAGTTAGGTGTAGGACAAGAGGGTTGACTCCCCTGGATGTTGTCTCTCGGAATTCAAAATTAGGGTGGAAGCTATGTACAACAATACTTTAATCATAATCGGTAATACTTAGGCTCAGTTCTAGTTCCTGTGTACGTAATAATAGTAAATAGTGCGGTATATGCTTAGTCAATCAATAAACAATAATTTTATAACAAGTAAGCTAGTGAATAGTTCTTTGTGAAATAAGTGAATCAGTAAATAGGATTGTGCATATTTAGATAATCTATGGTTAGTGCCCTGTCATCTGCTAGAGTCTTTTATTCTTTAAAGTACGGGGAATCTATGTAATCCTACAGGTGAAAAACTGAAGAGGAAATACAAGAAATACTCACCAGTTGCTGAGTAAATATAGCTAAGATCATTACATGACATCGGTTACTTCCTCTTAATAATATGGAGTGTAACGAAACTTCACTGGTTAAATTCATCTCTTCAGCCAAAATTCCATTTTCTCCTACTATCCCATCATCCACTAACGTGCCAGCAACTGCAAGATTTAAATGTGCAGCTAATGTTTCAACACATGTTTCGAGTTTGAGCAATTAACTGGATTTGTAGCCATCTCCAATTATTTGTTTCACAAGCAAAGGATTCTGGTAGCCCGCCTCTGAAAGAAAGCAGTTTAAATTTTATGTGAACATCAGCCATAATGCTATTGCGAAACAAGAGGATAATGGGTGTGCGGGTGTACAGAGAAGTCTTCTAGAGGATGCAGAAATGTTTGGTGTAGAAAGGTGTTTTGGCAGAAAACATCACCTCAGCTTCTTTCTAGGACGTCAGAATGTAAAATTCGTTATACTTGCATTACTTGTCATTTTTCATACTGTGTTTCAGGGAAGATTTCGCATCTCTATATTTAGAACTTCATTTTAGCCTGGAGCATTTCTAACTTCAAGTTTTCTGACGATGTCGTTAAGCTCAGGGGTAGTTGCAGGATTAATGATGTTTTTCGCTGTGATTTTATTTTCCTAGTCGTAGATAAATGCAGCCAGGAACACTACACATGTTTGGCATGATTGTACTTTGAAAAGAAGGAAAATAAATAAGTAAAAGGACTTTAAAAGAAACTTAGTTAAATCCTAATCGTAATTTTATGGAAAGGCAGCTACACTTCGTTCCATAATTTAATCTTCAAAAAAGATTATTTATGAAAATAACTACATAAATGTGACTACCTAAGAGTTTATTTTAATGGTTAGTAACTCTATTTATTGTTTTAAAAAAATATAATTAACTAACTACAATAATAAAATTGCTTTTGTTGCACTTCATTTACATTTGTGTGGTTCTGAAAAAGATCTTTTGAACAAGTGCAGAGAGGTTGTTGAGTTAACTAATACTTACTAGGAAATAACTGTTTCTTTTCTTTCTTCTACATTTATATCGCCTTTAAGAGACCATTTTATAAATTAAATCTATTAGTTCATTAAATTTGTTGATTTTTCAACATAGAAGCGCAGAATACTGTTGACATTCCTTAATGAGGAAATTTTAGTTAGTATGTATGTTCTTTTATACGTAGTTGTACAATGTAATTCCGAATTTCCAATAGCTTTAATAGCTAAAATTATTTCCATATGAAATAAAAATTGGTCTAGCTGCTGTTCATCGTAAGCACATTTATTACTGATTGAATGAAATACAAATGCTAAAAAGTTAATGCTATTCACCCATCACAACTGGTTTACTTTTTCCAATTAACATAAACTAAAAATTGAGATAAAATGTATGCAGTATAAAAACATAAAGAAGAAACTAGAAAAATATTTGCTTACCAAAATAATATTCCAAGACTACTCATATTTTCTTATTTCAACTGAATACGAAGCTATAACATTAACTTCAATGGACAGAAGTGCAAATGAAAAACACGGTACAATTTTGTTATTAATCACCACAACCACGTACACGTTACATTTAGGCTTGTGACGCCGTCCAGAAGGGAAAGTGATTGGTGACCCTAACTGCCATACTGAAGGGCCCAGGTTCGAATCCCGGAGAAAGCAGGGATATGAATTGTCTTTACTTTCATAGGAGGCAGAGATAACCGACCTATTAGGTAGCTCCGTAATAAAATGACTACCGCATCCGCCCTTAGTAGTGGCCAACACTATAATGGGTAGTGCTCGCCATTGGAAAAACTTGGTTTGTTTTGAAATCTTAATGTACAATCATATTAAAAAAATACACAAAAATCTGTTAATTTTATATCATATAAACAGTAGTACAATGCACCCACGCAAAACGAGATGGAAGCTTTCTAATTCACTTGATTATCACATTACTCTTGAACTATTTTCTACATGTGTAACAAACGAGTTTTTGATATGTATCTTCTTCGAAAAATTGTGAAATTTTGAAAACCTCCAAAGGGTTTAAACCAAAGAACAGTACTTTTTTATCCACTTCTTTCCTCATTCGGCTTAAGTACTGAACAATCAAAAGAGAATGCTTTTAGCTGTACGGCTATCTTCATTTCTTCCATTACACTTTCGTTACCCGTTTCAACAAATAGAGCTCCCAGGAGACATGTCTTCGGACGTGTGAATGAAATTAGTATCTCTGGCAGAATTTACGCAGGGTGATAAGCACAATCTGCAAGTGGACCAGTTGCTCTATCGGTGGAATAAAGCAAAGTAAAGTCTTGAAATAGAGTTTTGTAATCCACGTTTTCATATTTGAATGCTATAAAATTAAGAATTATTTTACTTAGAGAGGGGAATAAAATTTTTAAAGTTTAAGGCATTTCTGAATTTATACTATCATTGGTTATCTTTAGAATTCTCATTTGTATTTCTACCTAATTACAGAATGAACCGGATATTTTCTTTTACAGGCACTTACAGGAAAAGCAGGCATTTTTATCGGCTGCTATCAATGTGCGTGCAGACATTTATTTTCCGATTTCATCAACGTCAGATATTTTTTCGTTATTTTAACCTTTTGTATGATTTCACTTGATCGGCGTCTAAAGTTTTGATGTATTTCCTTTACACTCACTGGCATATTTCTCAGCAGTATGAGCATTGTGAATACCAGTTCGTTGCTTAAAACGAGAAAACTACTCAATACGTGTCGTAAAACATGACTTTTCTCACCTAAGTTTCCTGTTTCCTCAATAGTCTTCAGTTTATCGAAAAGGCTTAATGCTTAGGCATGAATTCCCATTTTTGTAAAAGGACAGTTTCTAAGTATTTGATTTGAATCTTCGATCTTTATGGATAATAGTCGCTCCACGTTTGTCATTTGAGTGTTTCTGAGTTTAGCACTACTTTTCATAATTATGAAATCGTAACCGTACCTTTCGATTTATTCTGATCTTCCTTTTCTATAAATTTTCGAATACATGAATCATCCTTAGATTTCCACGGCCTAGTTTAGCAAATAAAGCACTTGCTTTATGAAGTTTGATTTCATCGAACTTCTGTGCTATAATGAACTACTTCCACTTTTTGATGATGGAATCGAGTTTCATTCTTTTCCACTTATTGTTCTTATTATTATTGTCTTTAATTTTAAAGAGATGTTAAAATTCAATTATCGCCAAGGAACTTTATAGATTCAAAAAGGAACTATCAGTTTTAGACATTTTTGCTTTTCAGTTGTATGATTTTTATTATGTTATATTTAAACTTCATATATATATATTTTAATGTTTTGTAAGAATTATTATTCATAAATTTACTTTTTAATTTAAAGATTTTGCTGAGTGTTTCGAAATGGACCGTTCCTACCATTCCGGTATAAGTGTCATTTATGATAATTGTTGCTTTCTCGTTTTTCTATTTTTCCTTTTTTTTCGTTCCTAAGAGTGGCATTTTAGTGAAATTTGGCTGCATGTGGCTCCCAAGATTTGAGTAGGTGGAAAGCTCGTTACATTTATGCTCAAATTCTCCAACACTCATTCGTTATTGCCAGAGTTTAATCTATAAGCACAGTTTTCTAAATGACTTGCAAATAATTGTAATAAATTAATATCATTTATGACTTTACAAGACCACTAACTAAAATTACCAAGTTAGCTTAAAGCTTTCAAGCAAGGGTTCATGAAATAATTCTGTTTTAATTTTGCTATAAAACTGTGCCTTATATACAACAGTGTTAGTAGAGTATTCGAACCGGAGTTCACATTCAAGAGAAACCTCCTTAAATAATTTACAATAGCAAAGGCCAAATGTGTCTTGTGTGAGACTTCTAACAATTGATTCAATGTTTTGTTTACATTGTTGAAAACTGCAGAAACATGCGCCGTTTTCCTCCATTAATAAAAGTTTCGAGGAAAAACTGCCACTTTTAAGAGCTCTCTTTTTAATTGGGCAGGATACAAAATACTAATACAGGTACTGTTGTTAGATATCAGTTATAATCTCCACGGAAAACATTTTGAAATTTGAAATCGGATTACTTTTGTTTTAGTATAAAATGATTATATGCTTGCTTTCGAAGTTATTTTTCTTAAATATTAATACTGTGACAAATCATTTTGACTTAAGGGATGTTCAACCTTCCAAATCCTTGATTGCTCAGCTTTCCTCGCGATGGAGAAAAAAGGATGGAAAAATATGTTTGTCGGTTACAAGATAGGTTCTCGGAATACAAAAAAATTGTTTATGCAAGTGATTCAAGATATAGAAGCCTTGTTAAATATAGAGTAATATTTCCCCTTTTATTTTCAACGGTAAAAATTTAAAACATTGCCTACTTCCTTGAGATCCTAATTAATTAGACTTTTCCATAACTCACGCACACTTTTTTGTCCTAATGAATATATGAGACTTTGAAAATGTGTATTCATTTGTGTAGGTTTCGTGCTTTGATGAAAGGTTTTGAAAACGTTGTCCTTTTTGCAGTTTCAAGGACAGATGTCATGTTAATTGCTCACTAATTTAGTAGTAGCTCAGAATAACTACATAGCCTATTTTTTAGGAATTGTTCTTCATGAATTATCCTTCATTTTGCATTTTTGAATTTGGTAATTTCTTTGTAACTGATGGAAATATTTTGCAAATGTAGTTTATCACATTTTCTTCCTGATGGACTGGTTCGAATTTCGTGATTGGTTTCTAGAAATAGATTTGAGGTATCCGTCTGCCGGTGAACCAACTAATAAATAGTGAAAAAATGCTGAAAACAGGAGTGATGGAAAAACATCCTAAGTGAGAGTAGATATTTCTGAGGTTGGGATGAACAGCTGAATAACTTGGTTTAAGATTTAATACGGAAGAAAATGATCTTGATTATTTCCTGAAGAAACCGATGTACAAGTGGTTATGAATTGAAGTTGTAAAAAGGAATTGCCCATATTGGCGTTTAGTGCAAACACTACGAGGAATATGAAAATTAAATCATGCTGCCTTGTGTTTCGATCATCTCCTTCAGGAAACTTACCAAAGTCTTCCTATGATTCTGCGGAAATTCCTTTCACGTAGTTTTGTTATTTGTTCCTCACACACAGAGTGCAGCTCGAGCAATTAGGATTTTGCCACTCCCTGTGTTGTAGTTCCGATTACCTTTCCGAGCTGTTAAACTTTGGTGCAGGAAGGAAACGTCCTATCTTCTGCAAGTTAGTTAAGAAGCGACTGCATTTCATCGAGTATCTTTTTTCTATTCAAGTTCTAATCCTAGAGGAATAAATTATTCCCTCTTTAGTGTAATGTGTTATCAGCCTTTAAATACAAAGGCGCTCGCTCCCATTCCCTCCTTTTAAATAATCCCATCTTCTGAAACATAAGAAAAGACTATGTTTCTTATTGTTCTATGCTACGGACTCTTGCAGCTAGAGCAAATGTGAACAGGCTGCTTCCAGTGACTCGAGATGGTTTTCCAACATTATTCAATTTGAGGAGATTATATTAACAATAAACAAAAAGATTTAAAAACTCAGTGCTAGTGCTCTGTAATATTTAAATAAAACCCAAATAAGAGCTTTCTAATCGCTTCCACTTAAAATGTGCGAACGTACGTGCATTAAGATTACATCTTATCAATTAATCCTTTACTTAAGCTTATATTCCTAAACATACGTCTGTTTAACTATCACAAGCAATAACGAGCGGTGACACAATTTCCTCAAACTGAGCAGTTTAGTGGTAGTAAAATGCTATTATATGTTGCTAAAGAATTTCCAAAGATACTAGAAAAAGATTTGGATTTCTGCCTTGTTAAACAATTTCGTTAACATAAACAAGTCCTGAAATAATTTAATTAACATAAATAACTTCCGTCTGAATTATTTGTAGGTAAATTGAACAAGCTAGAGAAAATATCAAAATGGTCATTTTTAAGTACATGCTTGTATCAATTTAACCCTAGCTTAGTAATTACTGCAGATCTGGCTGGTTAGACTCCACATAATCAAAATTAATTGTCACTTTATACCTGCTTTTTCCTCCACAACAACACTCAGATAAACAAATCGGGAATGATATAAATTAGGTGGTATCTTTCGGCTTTGAGCATTAAATAATCTTAGCCTTTTACATCAGAAGACTAATTGACAATACGTGATATTAAATTCAATTGTCTGCATAATTTGTTGTTTAACACATGTACACCTCAGTTGTTATCTCTACGTTCATCGCAGCGAATTCAACAAACACCACGCAAAATATTTGTAGAGCGTCTGAGAGTTTGCATGCAGTCATGCCGTAATTTGTATTGCCTACCACTGGCCAAGCTATAAAGTTGCTGAACACTGCTAATTCTATCTGGGTTCGATTCTCAGCTAACGGGTACGCTGCTCGGTCTTTTCAGTGTTTGTTTTTCCTTGAGTAACGTGAATATGAGACACTCATCTTTAGAACGTCCTTTGCGAAGATACTATTCCGCTTTAGTCCTTGTCTGCTCTGCTATCAACAGATAAACCAACCAGAACTAACTAATTTTAAACCTTGCGGATACACATTCATAATTCAGTAATCTCACAAAACGCTCGTTAAATATAAAGTTGCTCATGATGATGAATATTTAGATTCTAACGCAGTTACAATCTACAGTTTAATAGTTGTAGCACATTAAAAGCAAGAAAACCAAACCCAATTTAAGAAATATCAACAATAGAAAATTATTGGTTTATTTTCTATGAGAATGATTAATTACTCAGATGTAGAAATGTCAAATATCCCTTTGATAGAATGCATTTTATCTCAATTTGAGGAAATGCAATAACGTTTACCTTAAGTTAATAGAGTTTGTTACAATAAACCATCTATTCTTAACAACATGAGCAATGATTAATTACAGCTAAAAGTAATGTTCGCTTTTAAAGACAGATTTTTGTATTTTTTGATGATCGCCTGATAAATAGTGAGGAAACATATTGTTTCCTTAGAATGCATTTGCAATTTAATGCACTTAAAATTAGTAAGGTCACGTTTCAATACACGAAATACCTTGGACCTGAGCTCCTTAAAAGTCCAGAAGATACAAGATCTGAGAAGAAAACAAGACCATTCGTGAAAAAATTTAAATACAGTGGCAAAAAATAAAATAATTTCAAAAAGTAAGAAATTAATTTTTTCGCACATATTTTCATAGTATTTTAATGTCACAGTTTGTTTCTACAGATATCCACCGTAATTTACATACATATGTTTTTCTTCCTCCCTATAGCTCGAAATATTCACGCTCTAGAATACTTTGAAAAAATATTATATAAATTTTAAATTTTGATTTAAACACCGTGTTTTAACTAAAGAAATGAAAGTCCATTATAAGGTATTTATATTGGCAATTTGTAATAATTTCCTTTCTATCTATTTAATCTAATCTATTAAAAGACTCACGCAGAAAATAGCAAAATGGAGTCAGATGGAAAAAATAGCCTCCCATAATTCTTTACAAATCAATTTTCAAATAAGACTGAGAAATTTTCTATATAATTATTATACTTATAGACATTTTGTGAAATAGTTCTCTTACGGATACTTAGTTCAAAGAAATTATCAAACTTGTTTCAGCTTTATATTAACACATATGTTCCAAAGTCAATGTTTAAACTGTCGCACTAACTGTAATACAATCGTGAGCTATTTTATTATTACATATAAGCACGAAATCAAAACTTAAAGTTCCAAAATAAGTTAGAAGATTAGATGGGCAATAATGAATTGGTTAATGGTACATTTTATCAGACAGTAAGTAAAACTGTAATTCTAATAGAGAGTACTTCTATTTCGTAAGGAAAATATTAAACTTGGAAAGCAACTCGCTTACATTTCTTAAAGGTTGAGGTTTAATAACTCTTAAATACGTAAATGCTTAAATTTTTCACAGTCAATCAGATAGCACAACTAGAATTTAAAAACAATTCCTTTGTAAATTCATGCATGCGTGATATAATCAGTTACTTACGCGCAGTTTCGAATGCAGCTTGAGTTGAATATTTTTCTGTTAAAACGTTTTACATTTTTGAATGCTTCTAGCCGTCATTTTGCGCCATTCTTTGATTTAATTCACTGCCGGAGGTCAAGTTGAGCATAGAATAATTATTGCTTCAAGAGTACGCAGTGTACGGAAAGCCTGCAACAAATGATAGATTTCATGAATTAATAATAAGATTACAAAAGTCATTGCACATCTTTAATTTAAGAGGATTATAATTTAAATGAGGAATCTGAGTAATGAGAAATGTCACTTTATTTATTTCAAATGTTAAGCCTTTGCAGGACATCTAGACCTAAGTCGGTAAAATTCTCAATATTCTACAACAAATTAAAATGTCATTTAAGTGTATGTAAAGCAATTCACATTTTGTTCAGAAACTGAAATGTTGCCCCTAAAGCTATTTTAGAATTAATGTCTGGTGTACATTAAACTTCAAGGGAAAGGTTGACTGGAATATTTTCATATAGTCTCATTTATATATACCAGGTTCTCTATGCCACATACACATTGTTTGGCATCACTCA
Organism: Stegodyphus mimosarum; assembly: GCA_000611955.2. Taxonomy (NCBI): domain Eukaryota; kingdom Metazoa; phylum Arthropoda; class Arachnida; order Araneae; family Eresidae; genus Stegodyphus; species Stegodyphus mimosarum. Next base: position 567,135 of record KK121244.1, read on the forward strand.
TAATGAAAGTTTTATAAATAAAACCATTTCTCAATATAAAACTAGAAATTTCATTAATCTCCTTTCAAACTTCAGTTAAACGTTCAAGTAAACTGAATATTTTTCATACCTAATTCAGCAATTCGGAAATTTTATTAAAAGGCAGAGATTTTCCTCAATTATTTCAAGATAAATTAGTAAAGTAACCCTCCCAAATTATTTTACGTTTAGAAATACGGGAATTGTATTAAAAACCATCTCGTAATAAATTACATCAACGTGTAATTTTGTGTTTCGCATTCTTCAAAATCTTCCAATCGTTCGACAAAAGAAAAAAATTCGATGCGAAACCTAATGATCTGTATCTTATCATATTATTTCAAATAATAAAAGTATTTAATACTTCAAAAGCATGTTTAATGCTCTGTAGGAAAAAAAATGAAAATTTTATAATGAGATTTCAAAGTTTTATCCGAAATAAAATCTCAGTTATGAAAATAAAATTTAAATCTGAAGGAACCATATCTTGAAATTAATTCAAGCTTATAGAACAAATTAGCTCTTCAAATAAGAGCACAATTTATGTTCAATACATAAAGAAAAATACTATTAACAATTCAAAGTAATATTTCAGTTTGACGACAGCTGTAAGGAAACGCCTTACTTACAGGTTATTAATTTTTACAACCAAATTTTAGATTATGATTTTGCCGTACAGGAAATATAAATTAATCACTAAAACTTGTTATCTTTAATATTCATTGGTAAAGGAGAAAGTAGTAGTTCGATAAATAATTTATCTTTCAGAAAAATATTTCAGATTTATTCTTTAAGCAAGGTAAACGCTAAAGATAGGTTTAATGTTATATTTTTCAAAAACCTTGATTTCTGAATGAAGTGAAACAGTAAAAACTAATATTAAGTTTCTTAACGAAATTAGAAGACGCAATTCGGATGCTCTGAAACGAAGTACATTCAGTATAATGTACTGAAATTCTATACTGAAGGAAAACTTCACGGGCATCAATGCTTATTCTAATCGTGAATTGACTATGAATGCGCTAAAGCAAGATTATGTAGATTACGTAAATGAGATAAACAAAAGATAACAAAAAAATGTATACTGAGGTACAAAATGAATGCTTTATATTCTGTAATACAAAGAAAATGAACTCGAATTTTGAGATAAAATAATCAAACATATTTAATTTCGAATTAGTTCTAAACCCAAATTTTATGCAATTCTGCAGTGTCAGTTTTACTATTTGTGAAGTAAATGAATTCCTCGACGAGAAGCTAAGAAAATCAAGACGCTTTATATTTATTATAAGACAATGTGAAGGATAAGACAGTGTGGCTAGAAATACAGTCAGCCAACTTACAGTTATCCACTACTAACTGACTACAGTACTCAGTGAGTGGTTTCCATTTCGCCAAATCTCTATTCGTAATCTACAAGTATACTTAGGTAAGTAGAAAACATTACATTATAATTTTAGATCCTAGTTAACAATCTTTCATCCCGCTTAAGGTTCAAGAAACATAAAATTTCTGGAAGTAAATGCAGATATGGGCTTTTTGATAAATAAGCGATATTCTAATATAATTTTGCAACTTTCGTGCGAAGAGTTTTCTGCAATGCATATCAGTACAGCGGCGACAAACTTTCAAAAGAGATACGAGTACACCTAGACGATGGGAAATCCCATAGCAATGCGTGTTCGGAAACGCTTTTCTGGCGCTGTAGTTACGACACAAAATCATGAAAGACAGGAAACGAACGAGGTGAGAAAACATGTTTATTATTCGCAGTAGAGTAAAAGAAACATGAAGAGACAACGATCCCCATCTAAGATGGTGTTCGAAATTACCATCCAAACCGTGCGTCATGCATCTTCCATAAGATTTTCCATTGGTGATGAAGATCTTCCATGCGCCGGAGAAGTTAGGCCTGAATCATGGTCCGGGGTCATAATTCCGAACACTTTCCGATGATAATCGTTGTTTGTTTTTGTTTTTATTTATTGGTTTCTGCTTTACTAAACGTAATAAAACACATTTTGTCTCACTGTTTGTGTCCTCCCTTTTTTGCGTTTTGTGTCGTCACTACAGCACCAGGACGCATTGCTATGTTAGTTTTCATCGTCTAGGTGTACTCTATCTCTCTTAAAAGTTTGTCACCACTGTACTGATACACCCTGTACATAGAATTATGATATATCCTTTCTCATGGTTGCGAAATTACGTTCTCTTATTATTGGAAATTTGCTTTACACAGAAAGTAACACAGTAAACAAATATGAAATTGAAAACATGTGTATGAATATGAAAACAATTGTGCTAAGGAAGGAAGCTCGAAAATATACTCACGAACCCAACACAATACTGTCAAGCAGGGATCTGTTTGATATGACGAACGTCGTTGAATTGAAAAAGAAATTGTGCATTTGCAATAAAATAAGTTCTTGGAAGTTTCGTATATTTGATGCTGCCAAAGGATACGAGACATCATAGAGACTTGAAATGTTCCATCTCGCTCGCTGCAGCAAGTTATTTGGTTTTTAAATAGGTTGTCTCGCCCTGGCATAAAAAAGAACAGTTCAGAACTTTTCATTACTTTAAGTATTCAAACCGTTTCATTATTTGCCACAAATTAGTAGTGAAAATTAATTTATTCTAATAAAAGTGTTCTAATGAAAGCATCCTCGCAAATAAAGCAAAATACATGATATTAGAGACAAACATATTACTAATTTGCAACACGTCTGTGATGGTTTGATTAAAAATCCTGATTTTTTTCAGTAACAAGAATTATCTGTTCCAGATTCGAATTTGTAGCGTTAGTAGTTCTGGTACTTTAAAAGCCTTTATTTTTTTCATTTCATCAAGATTTCATAACTCTTTATCACACTCTCAGTACTATCCAGAAACTCTATATGATTGTCTAGAATAGTGGTGCCCTACCTTTAACTTGACATAAGCTTGTGTAGAATTTAAAAATCTTTCGTGAGCTACGCTTATATATTGCACTTTTAATTTTTTAATTGTAAACGTATACAATATGTGATCTATAAAGTGTGCGGTATTATATGTTAAAGAAAAGTGTATTAATATAGACTTTACGTTACGATTTATTGAAAATTCAATAAGATGCAAATTAATAGCAAAAACGCATATTTGGAAAGCATATGTGAAATCTGCCACTATATGTTTTCTGCAAGTGTGTTCTACTCTAGTATATGAGATGTTATGGCTAAATTCTTGCCATCATTCTGGCTAAATTCTTGCAATTATCCGGATGTTCGTCTGATATCCTGGACCTAAATGTTAAATTTCACGAGTTCGAGTTTGAAAAATTACTTTCACAATCGTAATCTGATTGCAATGATAATTAGGAGTTTAATCTTTAAAAAGTTTCTTTTAAGAGTGGATGTTTTCTTTATATATGAGTATTGGAAAGTCTTTTCGTGAAAATCTTGTTTTTACTAGTATATTTCCATTTGCAGATTAGTAGAATTTTTATTTGATATATTTGCAATCAGTTGCGAAACTTTGATACTAAATAATATTATCAACAAATGCATCTGAAATGCATTAAAGCAACGCGCTGAATTTTACAAAAATCAGAAAATCTAATTTCGAAATTACTTTTATGCTCGACGAGATTTTTAGAATACTTAATTATTTCAATTTCCTAATACTTCGTCATGTAGTTAGTTATCTAAGCTTGTAAATGGGCAAAATTTACATTCCATTATAGTGTGAAGTATATAAAATGCATTAATATTCAAAAGATGTATTAATTTTATTTGTGAAAACATATTTTCCACATTAATTAATATTTCATATATTATTTTAAATATAAGAAATTTATTTGTTATTCAAATGGATGAAATTTACTTAAATTTTAAATATAATAAATTTATTTATATTATAAATATATGAATTAATATTTGGTACATTATTTGTAAAACTACATATTTTCCACAAAATAAATTTTGATTTAAATACGTTTATACTTCCCTCCCTGAAGTTTGAACTTTAGTATATTCGTTTTGGTTGTTATGGCTCTAAGAAACGCTAAATTAGATAACTAATTATGGTCACTGATCTCCGATGAAGCAAGCATTGCTTCATTAATTATGGTCACCATACTCTAAGTATGTTTTGTGAATTGCACGTATATATGCAATTATAGCATTTTTCATTTTATTTGCGGACTGAGTAAATATTGATCGTTGGATAATGAATATGCCTTCCAATTTTTCACGTTATAATTTCTTAGCTCATTATGTTCATCATATTTTTCACTGTTGTATTTCAATTTTCATGGAATGTTGTAAAATGTCGTCCTATGGTGCTTTTATTTTAAACAGATTTACCCAACCATAAACCAAACAAATAGATTTGTTCGAAAAATTAATGGTAAAATATTTTTCTATCCATTCATCATTAAAATTATTATTCTAGGTCCTTTTATTAATTTTTTCCGCCTCATATAATGACATGATTAGGAAAAGTACAAAATCATTAATATCTATTAAAACTAATGATTTTCATACGCAGAAGAAGCGAATTCAAATCAAAAATTCAGAAATTTCACGCATAACTTTAAAAATTCGTCGTATGATCTCTTGTGAGAATTTAATGAAAAGTATGACAAAAGGCTGACGGTAGTGCTGTAAAATAACTATGCGCGGAGAGATACGTAAACCCGATAATGGAGTTTTCTGAACATCTGATAGGAGATAAATTTACAGCAATCAGTGTGCCGATTCCACCTTGTGAAAGATAGCAGTTTGTGTATTTCTTCGCAGTTACATTGGCTTCCAAGTGCCAAAAACATTTGCGGATTTATTGCTGCTACCAACGGGAAAAACTACGGAGGTTCCCCTTAACTGCTGTGTGAGTAAGACTGTTTTCTCCCGTCGATTAAAAAAGAAAATGTTACACATTTTAACTTAGAATTGACTAAAAAATATTAATTTCAGTTGTTCAGAAAGCAATGTTGTATGAGTGTGCCAGACTAGATTTTCTCAGAGGTACAACAACTGCAGAAGAAAAGGAAAGAAGATGAGGAGTTCCGCCTGGCGGTGCGTCCAGCAGAAGTCTGTCTGGGACTCCCATTTTTACCGGGTGTACGACTTCAGAAAATCGGCTGGATCTAACGGAAGAAACGGATGGTTCAACCAGGATATGGACCAGGATTTGGACCCTCCATCACCGCCTTGTCGTACTTCAGGTAGATATTTGAGTAACAGAATATAAATTCCTTGCTTGTTTTTGGTATAACTGAAGGTCATTCTTCGAGCGATGTGTAGTTGTGAATGGTCTGCGAATATGTCTTCTGCTTGCTCTGCGCTATCTTCACCTCAAGTCGCCTGAAAGGAAAAGGGACCCTTCATCAAGATCTGTGAATGAAAATGGAACTTCCATGTTAACGTCGCTACGGTTAATCGATTTTTTTTTTGCATTTAACATTACATTAATGTGCTTAAATGGTTTAAGATTAAATGAAAGGTTAATTTTGTTAACTGTTACGTATTATTGTAATTTGATAACGATTTTAATATATATAAGGTAAGTATTGGAATGCTGTAGAAACAACCGTTAGAGTGATATTTTAAGGATTTTTATAATTCAGTTGAAAGTTAATTAAGTGCAATAAATGGAGGTACCAATTTAAAGAAAGCAAAAGAGGGTACAGTAGCTTAAAATAATCATTTATAATAGTTAGGGCTGTAACTCATTTTTTTAAATCCCGCTTCTAACAGAATTGATTTGAGAATGAATTTAAGCAATGGGTCTAAGTAATACTCTGGCCAGCTATCTTGACTTTGTTTATAGACATATAATAAATGTCATTATTAAATGTATATTAACTAATTGTTAGAATTGCTAATTCTTTTGTGTAATTTTATTAATGTTTTAGTGTGCAACTCCATGATGAAATATGTTTTCTGGTATTTCATGGGTTTTTAAATACGAACTCGAGTACTATATTGCAGTTTAATTGTAATATACTTCCTAAAATAGAGTTCCTAGAAATCTAGAATACCTAAGAACTATGTAGCAACTATTCGTTCGGTTCTTGTGAGTAAGGAACAACTCCGGAGAACGCTTAAACCATCCTTTCACTTCAAACTCAAAATAGATTTACGGATGGTCCCTCTCGGGCGTACAAAAAGCCTCAATTTGGGCTTTAACTCAAAATGCAAAATACAAAAATAATCTAATGCTAAATGAAATCAAACAGACGAAGCTGCACAGTATCATGCTCGTTGAGTTGGCCTTTAATTAAGGATAGCAGAAATAAGGCGAGCAGGCACGTATTACGAACGGCCGTAGAATAGCAAGTTTGGACTTATAACAACAAAGTGGCCTAAAGATAGGACACGCTTTCCTACTGAAGTAACTGAAACCTCAGCTGAAATATTCGTTTCCACCTTATTTGTATGAATAGTAGATCTAAAATCTCATTCTGGCAGGGAAATGTAGGCGAGAAACTAGAAGGTAAAGGAAAGGCTTGCTCCAAAATAAACATAACTATTAGAAAAATAAACCCTACACAGTTGCGGATTTAATTAATTAAGATATATCTCTTGCCTTCGTAGAATGACTTAGCTGTGTAATGGTCAGCATACTGGGCGTGTATTCGAGAAATCCGAGATTCGAGTCCCGGCGAGAGCATTGTTCAATTTTCATGACTCCTGCCACAAAAAAACCCGAATGGTAGCGCCCGAACTAAAAACGTTGGTGAATGAAGACTCTGAACCACCAGGATTTGGAGATTGGACCTCTAAACCCCAGTCACCGTTTAAAAAAGGAGTATATAAGCTATTTCTCTTGTATTTAGCATGCGTTCAAGATGTAATGGACAGCATACTACCAGCGTGTTCGACAGGCCCGAGGCTCGAGTCCCGGCGATGGCACTGCTCTTTTTTCATGACTTCAAAAAAATCCTAATGGCTCTAAAAAGAGTATCTGAAATTATAGGTAATTAAAATATATGAATTGATTCGAAACAGTAAAAGAATTTTTATTTGTGAATAATCCCCTTTGGGGTATCTTAAATATTTTGTATTTGCATGTCTCTGAATTGTGTTGCGGTTGTCTCTAGCGAGTTGGGAACTACTCTGTGTTTTATTTTCGAAATTTCGAGTTTTGGGAAAATCCTTCGAGAGACTTTAAAGAGAGTTGTAGGGTTCAACTCTTTATTTCTTAGTTCTAACTCCGAACCCCACGAACGCTTTACAAGCGAATAATCTCTTAAGTGTGTGAACAGAATACGTGACACTCAAGGAGGGTTTAAAACCTTTTATTATTCAATATATTTACAATCAGTTCCGGCTTGGAACTTTACAATAAAGCCGCCACTCGGGCTTCAGCTTAAATATTAATAATTTGAACTAAAATTAACTTAACTAAATCTCTTAAGAAATATAGCCGACGCTATCAGAATTTAACTAGTTGGCCCCTAAGAATTAATTGAATCGGCGAAGCCTAGCAAGGGCCTAGATATGGCCGAGCGTAGTAAGAGCCAAGAGAGAGAGATGTGGCCAGAAGGCAAACGCGCGCTAGTCAGGAAATCAGACTCTCTCTGTTGAAGTCGATTAAGTCACGACTTAAATAGTACTCATTCTAATTTGCATTATCTGCCTTTCTGAATTCACATTCTGGCAGAAAATTGTAAGCTGAAATTAGAATAAGATAGGGAAGATACAAAACTTAAAATAACTGTTATAAAATGTATAATAAACCTTACAGAGTGATACCACTCATTATTAGTTATTATTTATTATTAGTTAGTGGAAAATATAAGATTTATTAGTGGGAAATACAAGATTTTATTTTTATTTTAAGACATTAGAGGAGACGTTCAAGCTGTTAATTTAATAAGTTTCAATTTGAATGAATTAACATACTTTAAAATGTTACGTATGTATTCCGTTAATCGCAGTCTTATATCAATCACACAGTTTCACGGTTCACTTGGCTACCATTATTTGAACTAGTAAGAGTTAATTAATTAAGAGTTTATTAGTTAATTAATTAAGAGTTTTGTTTTATTTCAGCACCAGTTATTTAGGTAATCAACAGAAAATATAATTACTGTATTCAAAATCAAATAACATTTTTTCCCATGTAACAGTGCCAAACTGATGGATTTGTTTTATCAATTTAAAATAGCATTAGCAAAAATGTTGAATTTGGTTTTGCTCTCTGAGGTGTTAGAAAATTTTTTTGCTCTCTAAGATTTTAGAGAAAAATACCACCTAATGCGTAGAAAAGCAAAAGAAGAATTTTGCTTAAATCCGTCGTGTGCTTTTGCAACACGCTTGTAGTGATTATAATTTACCTCTACAAACTCCTATTCTTCAGACAGCGAATAACACTTATAATTAAAATTTAAAGAATATACTATTTACCGTTTATAGAGATTTTGTTATTACATGCTCTCGGAGCTAAACATTCAGCTACTTTGAAATATTGTGTAAATAACCGCATACTATTTCTCGGACGAAGGAAAAAACCTTGATTTTATTAAAAATATTTCCACTTTTGGGTCTTACTGAATTTCGAAGGGGAATTAAACGAAAAGAGAACAATACGGCCTACGTAATAATAACAAATGCATACATGCATTTCTATTTTCTTCTTCATTTTAATCAGCCTGTCAATAACATTGCTTTCTAATGGTTGTGAGGATTCATACTGCATGATATTCGTATCCTAAATCTAGGACCATTTTATTCTTTTTCTAGTATTAAAGCGCAAATTATGTACATCTTTGAAACCAAAAGCCTTCAGACTTTCAAGCAAAGATAGAAGATATCGATTTGCAAGTTGGTTAATCTAGAATAATTTGAATTTTAAGGTTACTAAGCTATTGTGTTTATATTTTATTTGTTTTGTTCTCTTGATGTTTATGTGAATTTTGTCCTCTATTTTAAATTTTTAAATATTTTATTCGCATTTAAAATTTATATTTAGAGTCAGATCATGATGTACTGAAGCAATACTGGGGAGGACTTCTATGATTTATACAATGCCTAAGTTAGTCCGAAGACAATTAATAAAACGTAGGAGGGAAAATAACTCATTTTATCGTTTGCGAAAAATACTGTTAACAATTTACCTATACTCTGAAGCAGTTTTATTCTATAATAAACAAACTTAATTATAATTAAATTAAATACGGTAATGGATAAGAACGTCTGTACTAACATGGCATTTTCTGCTATCACTGCTGTTATTCCACACATTTTTAAATTTTTAATTTTCATACATTTTTTTAATAAAATTTTCTATAGACACTTTTTTATGCTGATAGTTGTGATGAAATTTTTTCTATCTTTTCACAGTGAAAAAATTTAACCTTTTTTCTAGAACGGCCGGCATAAGGTATATATTTCTAGAAGGCCTGGGTTTTATATATGTATGAACATTAAATTAAAGGTTTGGCAGATCTATAACTTTTGCCTGGCGTTTGGCCAAATGTAGCTTTGTTTTATTCAGAATACTTATTAAAACGTTTCCTTAATAAGAAGATAATACGTTGTTAATTTATGTGTTTCTATTATTTTTTCTTTATTTCTTTTCTTTCTGATATTTCTCGATCTTCTACAGGCTTTTCCTTTTCTCCCGTTTCTGATGCATTGTTATATATAACATTTTTGCTTTCTGAGCTTATCTACTGCATAACATCGGGGATCAATTCACTTCACTTCTCATAAAGCAAAACACGTAATATTGCCAAAAACAGCGATCTGGCGTAATTGCTGCTGTCGAAAATATCCCTGAAAATAATCTCTAGTCAACGCAACGTGACCAGTTTCATCTATCAATAGTTAGAAAGAAGTTCTTCATCAGAATTTTCAGAGTAGAAAGCTCGAATTACTTCTTGTCTTTCTATCAATGGATGAAGCATTCGAATTGTTAACACTACGTAAATGCGTGTTGTAGGTATACATACGTACTGTATCTGCATTATTAGGTATACATACTAGAAGAATCATTATAGTCACATGGGCAGGAGATGACGCAGTACCTTTTTAATAGGGATAGCTAGCATGATAAAATTTTCAACCTTGTTTCTGAAGGGATTTAAAGAAATGCATTGTATATGTTACGGACAATTATCAAGTTACTAAATTTTATGTTGCCAAAATGTTTAGGCTACTTAATTTGTAGAGATTTTTGGATTTATTTGGAAGCAGTAGTCACGAAAAATGAGCAATTACCTCGCAGGGACTCGAACTAGGGACCTCTCGAATACGCGCCGAGAGTGCTGACCACTACACCACGAAGACATGCGAAGAAGGCGGGATAAATACCTTATAAATTAATTATTTTATGATAACATCTAAGTCTTCTAGAAAACGATCGGTTTAGTTTATATGATATTTGCTTCGCTCGCTATTAAATAATAATTAAATATTATTTACTAAAGTTTAGATATTGATTTGCACTTATATA
>KK121245.1:0-28614 GCA_000611955.2 Stegodyphus mimosarum
CTGGTTTCATCAACAGATGGCACCAGTAGCTTGTCTCCTGTCCAGGCTTTCTTATCTTATCTATCTAATCATTATAGCTTAGGATGGTGGTTGGGTAAAAACTATCAAAAGTAGTCCTGCGAAAATTTAAAAGCATATCTATATTAATTTAGAAGTCAAATAATTTTTGTTATTTGACTTCTAAATTAATATTTGTTTGGCGTGTTATTGTATCTTAATTAAAAAGCTTTAAATTTTTCCAAGTATGCTAAGAAATACATCTACTTTAAGGTGATGTAAAAGCTTTTATAGGTTTAAAATATTTTTCGAAAAATTTAGAAAAAATATTTTAAAATAAAAATTTTAAAAATAAATCATAGAAAATGTGTGAGTTACATTTTGATTAAGGCTAAATTTCGAATTCTGGAAGAAGGAATCAAGTAAGTTTAATAAAAAAAGCGGTATTAATAAATATACATCAAAGAGAGCTAAAATTTTGAATGATGTTACATATAAATCTAATATATATCCTAAGTCGAGCTTTCGAGGCATGAAAAATGGAAGTTGAATTTCGTCAATCGGCCAAGTAGAACGGAAGATATAGAATTGTCCCCCCCTTTTTTTGCGCAGTGTACCTTATTTTCATTGTTCTTTTGTGTTTAGTGGGCTTTTAAATTTTTATTCCGTTTTATTTTCTTGAAAATATAAGTCCTCAGGCGATGAAATGTTCCTCTTTATTAAATTTATTAATTTATTTGTTTATAATGTTTTATCAGTTATTCAAGCAATTACACTTTATTCCCATATTTTGTTATATTTTTGCTTTAACAGCTGTAAATATAAATTTATTTTTATAAAGCAGTAAGCTGTAATATAAATTTATATTTTAATTCGTACTCTTGGGCTGGAGGCTCATGTTCTATCTTCGCAATAAATAGAAAGATGGTAAGGGAAACTAGTCCTTTTTTCACAACTTCATGATATTGGCATTTTATTCAAAACAGAAAAAAAATCACAAAGATCTTTCAACAAGAAGGACTTTATTCTGTAAATTCAGTTACAAAATGTAAATTCACAGACAGCACGGGCACGGAAAAATCGACTTGTTTAGTATAATGTTAAAAAATCAAAATTCAAACCAAATCACAAACTATTTCATTGAACTAAGTATCAAAACCCTCATTTCATCAACTTCAAACTCACTGACAGGTCATCCAACTTTCAGCTATTTTAAAATAAATTTCTTACGGAAATAGAGCAGAAAAGGCAGAAATTTAAAATTTTTCTCGCAAAAGCTTTATATTCTTGGGGTATGAATATCTCTAACTTTTGTTACATTTGTTGTCTAGAAAATGCACATTTTAAAAAGATATATATTTGGTTTATTCTCTTCATTTACTACAGGTGGAAGTTAAGAACATAGAATTTTACATGATAAAAATCTAACAAAGTCAGTATACATACACACCAATAAATGAAAAACAAATACGTTCTTTAAAACAATACGAAAGGAAAATGCAATGTACACAAATTTAATTTATATACAACTTTGCTTAAGCTTCATGAAAACACAAATTCACAGCAGGTTTAGAAATATAGACGAACATATACCTTGAATATAGGACTGACATAAAAATAATCGAAAGGCTAATCAGGCAATCTGACATACGTATAATAAATGTTATCTGATAATTAAGTTTTTTTTTAAAAAGCGACATAAGCGATATAAAGTATTGAAAATAAATAAAAATATAACAGAAATTTGAATAAAATAAATATTTGACAAAAATATTCATTTCTATTTAAGAAAGAATAAAAAGTAATAATCATCTGCATATTCTAATTTTTTTGTCGCATATTGCAATCACAGTTACTACTGTACCAATAAGCCTAGAAAAGAGTAAATTCAATAGAACAAATTTAAAAAGTAGAAAATAAGATTGAGAAAAGTAGGAAAGAGTAAGCTCTTAAATTCTATTTAGTGTATGAATTTAAGAGAACTTTTATATGCTAGGCAATTGATCGAAAAATGGCTCGAAGTTACGCTGAGATCTGACAGCCAGCACAGAAATTAGTTTTCTGAACTTATTAGTTCAACGGCATAAAATGGATCCATGACATAATAAATAATAATGATATCCCGGAAATAAATAATAAAAATTAATTAAATAAATAAATATCACTGATACAATGGGTGACTATTATTTTGCGTTAAAAGGTCAAGTATTTCAACAACCAGTTTTATGAAAATATCAATTTTCCTTTAAAGAAAAATAAGATTATGCAGTACGTTTTGAAGTCTGAGACTTCCTCCTTTTCTTGTATAGGCGTCTTTAAAAAGAGCGCCTCTTAGAATCTTAGAATTTTTCAAATTATTGATTATTCCGAAACAATAAAATTTTCCAAATCATTTCCTTAAATAGGAATATTATTGTTGTTATGGAATAGAAGTTTATTGTAAAAAAATATTTCACAGATGTATATTTGAGTTTTATTTCATTCATTTTGTTTCTTTTAAATAAAAAATTTCTCTCTCTTTTTCTGTTCGAGATACTGAACATTAAACAACAGGAAAAGGTTTTTAAATGCTTTATAGCAGCAACTGATAGCATTTTATACATAAGTACTATACAGTATAGCATATAAATTAAAACAAAACTATTGAACTGTTGACTTAAAATTTTTAATATCATTACGAAAAGTATCTTTAGGAGTGAGGAAATTTTATCGATTTTAGCACCATCTCATTTTCATTGCAGTTTCGAGATGTTTATAGAAGTATATAATCTACATAACAAATTAATCCTTTTTAATACTTGGAAAGATTCACTTAACATTTCATTTTAGGGGCTACATAAATGTCCACGACAGTAAAAAACTTGAAACCTGTTTAAAGCATTTTATAGAAATTCATATAAAATTACAATTTAACGATGTTCATTTTCCATAATTTCGTTGATATCAGAAGACTCGGTGCAATTTTATGTTAGAACATTTTGATTCGAATTTCTTTCCAGTGTATAGATATAGTTTTTCTTCAACGTTTTAATTAAAACAGTTCTGTTTACGTTAGGTAAATTAGTGCCATTTTTGTGAATAACTACTGTGTACTCTCCTAAATGCAAAAGATAAGGTCTAACCTTAATAATAGTTAAAATTCAGTCTTGGTTTGACGCTAATTTTAATCTAATTATGATAACTTTAAACTGTCACTATATTTCAGTATGTTCTCAAAGTTCATCTGATGCTTATTTAATTGAAATTAATGAAAACAGAAGACTGAATCTTTGGCAGTTGTTCAGTCTTCACTGCACTATTCAGGCGTATTCATATATACATAACCTACTTTTAAATTTAAAAAGTAATATTATAAATGTAATAAACAATATACAATAGGGTTTTAGCAAATGTTATGAGATAATCAATAACATTTTATTGTTTTTATAGTAAACGCACTAACGCTTCAGGGAATGTCAACCTTTGGCCTCGTGAAGACAGTCAGGTGGCTTATCTCACAGTAAAGTAATTCCAATACATGAGAAAATTTAAAATAAACTTTATTAATTCGTCAAATTAGCAGTACTCGACCAGCGTAATGACAGAAAGCAAACTTCGCATCTTACGGGAATAGTAGAAAAGCTTGAAGTATTAAAACATGAGATTTGCAAAACAAAACACACCTATGGGTTTTGGCTCAGACCCTCAACTTACGGGAGCAATTGCGACTAGGAAAGCTAAATGAGATTCTAGTGATTCATATACTGAGAAAAATAGTAGCGAGATGGTAGGTGAAAGCTGCTATAAAGTCTTGCTTAAATTTAAGAACTCTGTTCTTGAATACATTAACTAATTTGCATCCTAGTGGAAACTAATGAAAGTAGAAGTGGCACTAAAGACAAATATGGGAAGATAAACGTTAATAAATGTAAACCCGTATAAATATGCTTCAATATATGAATGCCAATTCATTAAAATTTGAAATGCATTTTCATCAAAGCAGTTCTAAAATAATTGTTAGCAATTTTCTGAAGCATAATTAATTTTTACTGGAATATTGCTCTTGAAAAATTCTGTGTGATTTATGATGGCAAAAGAAACTTTCGTAGCACAATAAAAAAAGTTACCGTTGCATACACAAAAGAAGCACGCCAGTTTATATTTTAAATTCAGATAAAACTTGACTTTAGATTAATATGATCTCAAAAATTCTCTAAATATTTTGAAGGAAGACGGCACGAGTTCCTCATTTTCATGGAACAATTATTTTATTATTCTGTTAACTTTCTTTTACTTCTTCCTTGAATATTTTTATAAGGTCTGGTTTTACAGTGCAGGCAGAAACAAAAGGTTAGGTTAAAGTATGCCTTGGAAAATATTTGCACAATCTCCAAAGAATACCTTTTATTGATCTGATGCTAACGTTAAACTTCTGTTTTTTCTTTGCATGTCTGCAACTAGCTTACTTTCTTCTTGATAGATATAACAGCAAATTTTCAAATAGATGCTAAAATTTCTACAGTGTTAAGAAAATCGACAACTTCTATCCACTTAATACAAATGATATCATATGAATGAGTTTTCAGAATTATGGAAAAAAAAATATCAATTAAACTATTTGTTTCGCATAAGTTAAACCTTAACGACTTTCCCCGGAGAATTAGTTCGTTTACTATAAAAACAATAAAATCTTTCTGATTACCTCATAACATTTGCTAAAAGAATATTCTGTGATTATTTATTATATTTATAAAAATATTTTTCTCAAAGTTACTTATATGCGACCATTAGCAATACCAGATCTGTGAAGTTAAAGAAGCTGTTTGATTGTAGAGTCACTGGACTCTACCTCGAATGCTCAAATTCAAAAACTTGGATCGTAGGCTGTTGAGGCATAATTATTTGTCACAATGGTAGCTTTGCAGAATGTGAGCATTTCAAACCTCTTGACATGAAATTTCTAAAAACACTGAAATTTTTCTGGAGAATGGGAATAAGAAGCTGTGGTAGGTTCGTACTTCAGGACTTGGTAGGATGAAACTGTCATATTTGCTCTTAGTATGACTAACTCCCTGAAGGTATTAGTTGGCTGTACTCAGCTAGATCTAATTATGCAGAGAGAAAGTGAAGTAATTCGAAAACTTTGACAAAACCAGACAATAACATTATAGAGTCAAACATTTTCAGCAACTAACTACAGACATACAGTGATAGGCCATATCATTCAACAAAACTGAATCTAAATCATGTAGTAGACTTTGAATACTAGTCCAAGATGGAAATGTAAAACTAAATTGCTGGTTTAAAACCTGACAAGGACTGAATAGTACAGGTCGTTTTCATAGGGCAAATACCGACAGACTGTTACAAAATTCTAAATAGAGAACATTTTAAACACGTCATTTTCACGAAGTTTCTGAAAACTCAAATTTTTATATCATTTAATTTATATAAGGCGATTTCATTTTGCTCGAAATACTTTCTATAACATAAAAATAGAGTTAGGTGCATAGTGAAGTATCGTAATTTGGATGCCATAATGTCGTAACTTCCACGGATAAATGTACTTGACACAAAAAATCTCTAATTTTGGAAATATTCTTGTTTTATGTATGTACATAAAAATGAATGAAAAATATTAGAACTGAATATAAGACTGGAAAGTACCTAATTAAGGGAAGATAAAAGTTTGTGATGTTAGTAATCATTAATAAATGATTATAGATAGGAAAGGTTACCCCACACTAATGTTATTAATAATAGTTATTATAGAAGATAAACCACAAATAAAGTTACGTCTGGAAATAAAGTAAAATCCGAAAGCTTAAGAAGTAACAAATAATTTTGGGGCTTAAAACCATTAATTGAAAGAGTATCACAGGATAATTACTTAGCGGGCAAAGAAGAGAAATTCTGTAATATGCATTACTCACTTATTAGAATGTTCTAAATTAAAATTACAGTATTTCAACTCAAAATGACCTTCAGTAGCGATTTTGATTGATATGCAATACATATCCTCTTCTACACTTTCCCATAAGTCCCTTATTATTTTAAATTTATAAGTCTTCTTTAATGCTTCTGAAAGAAGAATAAATTGGAAACACTCTGAATATTGCCGATTTTAAAAAGGAAAATATGTTTAAAAGTTACAATCCAGATTTATTTAAATTTTTTATTTGCATTTAATATCCTGAAACCATGTGCTTATTTTCCCTTGCTAGATTTTAACAATCTCTACACAAAGCCACTTTTGCCTTTACGGTTTTCGTTTCCCCATTTTCCTTATAGATACTGCCTTCTATCTGTCTTCCTTCTTCTACCAGAAATTTTTAGACGTATTCTCCTCCTATCTGGATGTTCTACCGTCTTTGTTTTATTCTCCTTTTGCGTTTTGTAGTCTTTTTTCTCTTTTTACTACGCTTTGCTGTTCTTTTCTTCTGCCTACTTCTACGATTTGCCATTCTTTTTCTCTTTCTTCTTGTACTCTTTGCCGTCTTCTTTCTTCTTCCACTTGAAACCTTTGCTGTCTGTTTCCTCTTCCTGGAAGAACCTTTTGAAGCCTTACTGCGTTTAAGCCTACCTTTCGATTTTCTTCTTCTCCTGCTTTCTTTTTCATTCAAAAATTTTTTCTTTCTTAGAAAGTTCTTGATGGCTGCATTCATTTCTGTGATGTCATCTCCATAACACTCTTGAAGAACCTTCCGAAATTCTTTCAGTGATGCATCGCCTTTATGATGTTTCAGCTTTTCCACCATATCGAATACCTGAGAAAGGTAGAAAGGAATTGTAGAACTAAGGTCGAGATTAGTTTCTGCTCGCCAAGAATTAGTTAGCGATTTGGTAGTAGATAATAAATTTGTTAAGATATTCGATGATGAGATTAGTAATAAAGAAGTTACACATGTGCTGTTAATATAACTCTGAATAATGCACTTTTAATTTATATGTATATTAGAAGAATGTTCTTCAGCGAGATGAAAAACTGGTATTTAGTTATTATCAATTTAAAATAATATAGTTGGATTTTTGAGCAGAAGGTTTAACTGCGCCATAGTCTATTTTGACACAAAAGAGACGAAATAGTTTCTTACAGAAAAAAAAGATATATAATTTTGGAACAAGGCTAACAGTTTATTTATTTCTGCAAAAAGACATTATTGCAATGACTTAAAATTTTTTTTGAATTCGCACACACGTTAGATATGCTGCAGCAGCGTGATTTGAAGTTTGAGATATTATTACTATTAATACTAACATATTAATTTGTATTATTTCGGGAATCGTAGTAGGTAGAAGAGTCTGTTGCCTCACCCTCAGGCTAAGAAAAGAATTCTGAGAACGATATGGATTTGTGACTGTATGGTATCCTGATGTAATGGAGGTTTTTGCAATCTGTCAATCTGGATTTCCTTGGAAAGGCATCGGGGAAAATAGAGTATAATTTTTTTTTCAAATATAAAACGTTGAACAGAAAACTGACATTTAAAGAGGATTACAATTTTACGGACTGAACTTAAAATGTAAGTTTTGATATTATTTTAAATCAAAGCAATAGGCAACAACCAAAAATGTAACAGCTGTTTTAATTTTTCAGGAAATTCGCCATTGCACGATTACACAGCATTGAAAGAATAAAACCTGTAAGTAATCACTGATATTGCATGAATAATTTATAAGAGTAACAGTAAGAATCATAATTTTTGCTTCTTACGTTGGTTGTATTTTGAATATCTTCTATGAATCTTAAGTAAACAATTAAGGAAAATGCAATTATTATAATTAAACAGTTCTAAATCTAAGAAATCTTTGATATTAAATCATAGTATTAAAATCTGCTTAATATCAATTTCTTGTGAGTCTGTAAACGGGAATTTAATTTTTTTCCAAGCCCAACTAATTTTTAAACAAATATGTGAAAAGAAATGTCAACAGACCATAGATCGTAATTTTTTACTGCGGTCACGCTTCGTTCTATGCATAAAGGTAACTGCATCGACTAATTTTGGATGCTCGGAATTCTCCTTTTTCTTTCCCGGTGAAGAAGTTCCACTCATCATGCAGATAAAATAATTATATCGATGAATTATTTTCCCATCTTAGTTACGATAAAAATATAAGTACTTCCTAAAGGATAAGATGATCTGTGAAATTAAAAATATTTATTTACGTAACGCGAATTTAAAAATAAGTCGCCTTGCTGATGCCACCGAAAAGGAAAAAAAACGTTTAACGACACGAGGAACCAAACAAGAAAAGTACTTGTTTCGTGGTTTTAAATAAAACAAAAGAAACTTTTATTCTCAAGTGTAATAAAAACATTAAATTATTTGTTTGCTAATTTTAAGTCATTAAAACGTAATTTTTAGTAAATTTTTAAAATGGCTAAGACAATTAGCCTTATTAATTTTTCTGTCATTCAAGAAATTCAGTTGTTGTGGTAAATTATGATGACACTTCGCTTGATTATGGCATTATTAACATTTCTGTTGCCTTCAAATAACTTTTTTTTTATCAACGTTTCTAATATCTCTTGCTCACTTCGAATGGCAACAATATTGTCTCAAATTAGAGGCCTATTAAGTGTGGGGCAAACACGGATCTTGTCTCTTACAGGTGACGCAAATATTAGAATTGTGAAAAATAAAATTTTAATACGAATGTGTTAAAAATAGTGTAAGGGATGCAATTTTTAAATGCTCCTCATATGTTAAATCAGTCAGTAATGTCTCAGACTGTCACTGCAATCTAAATTTTTATAATCATCCTATAAAAATATTGAAGATTGCCACGCTGTGTTTGTGAGCTACACTACGTTGACTCTCTGAATTCCATATTATAGAGAATTATGTAATGATAACAACACTATGATTTTAGCTTAGATTAACAGAATCAATAAGATAAGTAATCACTGATATTGAAGTCCTAGATTTGATCAGAAGAGGAATGGTTTGGCTCTATAGTTGGCTTGTTTTAATCATGTGTATTTTAAATACGCACAAAGATAACCCTACAGAAGCAAAATTTTTAATTTTATGTTTAATCAATTGATTTTAATTTAAATTAAACTAAAAGCATGTCTACAGAATCTGTTACCAAAGTTATTCTTAACAGCAAATATGAAAAATAAATTAAAAAGGAGTGAGAGTAAAGGAAGAATTTTGGTTATAAAATTGAGTAGCTAATTAATTAATTAAGCATAATAAAATATGGAATTTCCTTTATCACTCTATATTAATGACTATACAGCAATCAGTTTGGAAACATTTTTGGTACAGATGTACCAAAAATACCATTACCATTTGCAAAATTTATTTTTCTTCATTTCATTCAAATTGCCAATTATGTTGCATTTTAAAATCAGTCCGCATTGTACTTTGGGATTGCGTACGAAGAGGGCATTGCACGTCTTAGGAATAATATCGTAAACCGAATGGAAATAACATGAACTCTTTTATATAATGTAAGTTGGGAAATTTATTATTCGAATTTAAAATAAATATGCTTTTGCTTCATTAAAACATTTTAATATAAATTCTTAAAAACTAAAATTGCAGTAAAATAATCACTTCACATTAAGCGACATAAATGAAGAATTTAATGAAGAATTAATAAATGAAGAATTAAGAGTGAATTACACGTCATGTAATATAACTACATAATTGATGTCGCCCAACTGGGATAGCGGTTAGTGATTCTGATTACCATAACGAAGAGGTCGGGTTCGAATCTTGAAGAAGGCATGGATGTTTGTAAATGTATTGTTTCTGTGCGGCATTAGAGGTGCTTTATATATGCGACAAGCTTATATAAAGCACCTCTAATGCCGCACAGAATATATATGCGGCAAGTCCTCTTAGGAGGTTGTTTTAGGGGAAGAAGGGTGGGAGACCCTCGGACAATTGGAGGCGGAACTGAGCAAAGTAGTACTGTTACCTGTATGGTGTGCAAGGCTCTGGCCAACGACAAGCGTAATCTTGACTCCTTGTCACGATGAATTTCGTGGGCTTGCTTTGATTTCAGAGACAAGTAAGTCACACCACCACCATAACCGATATTTAACAGTACGTATAAATGTGACTTTACTAGCGCAAGATTAACCTGGTTGAGGCTCATTCACTTATGATGGGCCAGGCTGACAGTCATATAGTGTTGAAAAAAGAAGCTGTGAAACGTTTGAGTTATCAGAAGATGCAGTGAGATAGAAAGATGTAGCTCCCTGCTGAAGGAAGGATCAAACGTTCTTCCTTATAAATTTTGTATCCTATAAATTTGACATACAAAGTTTATGTTTTATACGAATAAAATCAGTTTGTTCTCTGTAACTGTAAGTTCTCAAGGTTATCATTTTTCAATAATTTAAGTAATTTTTTCCTTTTTGGTTCAACGTATTAACTCACATCATTATATTCTACCTATTATTCTAATTCTTCAGTTGAAAGGGCATATTTCATCTCATTTCTATCAATATTGAGATCATAATCAAGGTTCAGTTTAGAGCATGTTTTTTAAAAACATTGTGGCAGAAGATAGTGACAATGCAAACAACTGTCAAATGAAATTTCTAAAATAATTAACATATTACTTTTTGAAAAACGAATGAGTATAATATTAGTTAAAAAAGTTATTATCGTACTGTTGCGTGCGTACGGGTTCGTTATGGATTGAATGCACAAGTCGTTAGAAAGTTAACAAAATTTTATTCTTTCCACAAGAAATAAATCAAAATGCTGAAATATTTCTTCAGAGTTAATCGCACAATGTCACAATATCTCAAACGTTTACCAAAACTCAATTCAAAACAGATAAACTAATTCTATCTCACAGCGAAATCGCTACAGCATAAAGTAAATAAACAGCAGTTCGCTTTAAGCAGCTACAACTACAACAGCAACTGAGATGAGGTGTTTTTTTCGGCTTTTATAAGCTTTTTAATTATCAGTAGAACAATCTAGATTTTTCTAGATTTTTCTGGATGGCAACAGAAATTACGAGATATTTATTTATTAAACATTAAATGCACGCGCTCTTTTTTTATTTTCTTTTTTTTCCGACGTAGCTTTCTCTTCAAAAATCGTCTACGTTGCACGGGAAATATAAAGCAATTTTAATTACAATTCTAAATAAATAGCCAAATAAATATGAAATCCGTAACATTGCCCCCTCCCAAGGACTGCACGTCCCGGGCAGTACAATCCCTGGAAAGGAAGCCAAACTTACAACTAAGGCATCAGTGCTATAATAAACATCACTTTACAATAACGAAATAAAAAATAATTGCAATAAGTAACTTTCAGCAAATTAAATTCTATCCAAAACTAAATATAATTCAAATACTATCAAATACTAAGTACAAATACTATCAAATACGAAAGCTATTAAATACAAATACTTATCAAATACAAATACTTATCAAATACAAATACTTATCAAATACAAATACTTATCAAATACAAATACTTATCAAATACAAATACTTATCAAATACAAATACTTATCAAATACTAATACTTAACAAATACAAATCAAATACTAATACTTAACAAATACAAATCAAATACTAATACTTAACAAATACAAATCAAATACTAATACTTAACAAATACAAATCAAATACTAAATAGAAATAGGACCATGGTCTTATACTATTATATACACTACGTACTATGGCCACAGTAATGAACGACTTTAGGTTTAGAGTTCGATGACTTACGGATCCGAACTACGACGTCGTTCAGCCTGTTTAGGACTGTATAAGGACCATCTCAAGGTGACTGTAGTTTCGGAGAAAGTCCTTTGCGACGAGTCGGATTCCATAACCACACCTTGTCTCCTTCGTTGAAACGATGTCCAGTAGCTCTCGTGTCGTAGCGGGTCTTCATCTTCTCCGTCGCCAAGTTGACGCGCTCTCGTGCAAAGTTGTGCATCACTTCAAACCGGGCCTGGAGATCTTGAATGTATTCCTCAGGCGATGAAGGCGCATCTGGAGGGCGACCAAACAAAAGATCACATGGCAGACGAAGGTCACGACCGAAGAGCATCTGAGATGGGGAATAGCCGGTAGTCTCGTGAACAGCACTTCGGTAAGCCAGTAGAAATAGAAGCAACTTCTTGTCCCAGTCCTGTTGTTTCTGGAAACCCCTAATGAGAGGTTATTGAGGATGGTTCGATTAAACATCTCTACCATACCGTCCGACTGGGGATGTAAAAACGTCGTTTGGGTTTTGTCAATGCCGAGTAGCTTGCAGAGTTCCTTGACTACAGCCGAGGTAAAATTCCTCCTCTGATCGGAATGTGACTGAAGAGGAGCTCCGAACCTGGAAATCCACTGCTGTATCATCATCTCTGCTACTGTGACAGCAACTTGATCAGGAATAAGATAAGCTTCAGTCCACTTGGTGAAATAATCAATGACAACGAGGATGTATTTGTTGCTATCAACAGTTCGTGGCAGAGGTCCTAAGATGTCAAAGGCGATACGTTCAAAAGGTGCTCCTACATTCTAATGTTGCAGCTTCCCCCGGCTGCGTTTCTTCGGTCCTTTCCGACTTGCACAGGCATCGCAAGATCGGCACCACTTTTGCACGTCATCCTTTGCTTTATTCCAGTAGAAACGCTCCCGAACTTTCTGCAAGGTCTTCATTATTCCGAAGTGACCTCCTGCAGGGCTGCTATGCAGTTCTTTAAGGACGTCCGGGATCCGGGATCTTGGGAGTAGCAGCTGCCATCGGAATGTCTTTCCATCATCCGATTCGAACTTTCTGTACAAGACGCCGTTTCGAACATCGAGTGAGTCCCAGAGAGCCCAATATTGTTTTGTCGTGGGACTATAGCTCGAAATTTCCTGCCAGGTAGGTTTTCTGTTTGAGGTCTTCATTAACTCAATTATGGGTTTATTGTCACGGTCTTCCAGCTGGTCTTTCCTAATTTCCTTGTCACTCTATGGGTCTGGATCAGCCGATGTTGATATTGTTATTTGCCGTGCGACTGGATTAACCAGTTGGTATTTAGCTTCGGCCCTGGAACAATATCGGCAGTTTTCTGCCGATATTGGTAGATAAGGTCTTCTAGATAAGGCATCAGCGTTTCCGTGCGATGGTCCTTTGCGATGACGGATAGTGATGCTATATTCCTGGAGTCTCTGTATCCACCTTGCTATCTGACCCTCAGGATTCTTGAAATTTAAAAGCCAGGCCAATGATGCAGGATCCGTGCGGAGCAGGAATTTTCTGCCGTATAGATAATGATGGAAATGTTCTAGGCTTTGACTATGGCGAGCAACTCTTTCCTGGTGACACAATAATTCCTCTCCGGTTTAGACATGCACTTACTCCAGTAAGTCACTACACGTTCTTGGCCCTTTATTTCTTGGGACAAAACAGCGCCGACACTTTCATTACTCGCGTCCGTGTCGAGAATAATTGGTCCGTCGATCTGAGGATACGTCAGGATTGGAGCAGATGTTAACGCTTTCTTCAGGTTTTTAAATGCATCCTCACATACTTTTGTCCACACGAACTTTTGCTTGCTCTCTGTCAGCTTGTGAAGAGGTCTTGCAATGGATGAAAAATGCTTCACGAATCTCCTATAGTAGGTTCAAAGGCCTTGAAAGGACATCTATGGAGACATCTATGGGTCGAAACAGAAGAGCGATGCTAAAAGCCTCCTGGCTTTGGGAACAGAATTTGTCTCCGTTTCAGGGGAGCGAAATCGTCAAGCTCTACGACAAAAGAGCTGTTGTACGCTAGACTCAAGAATTCCTTCAAATTTTCAAGCGTTGAGTACTCTGCGGGGATCGTAACTTCGTCTTCAGATCTTCAGAATCATTACCGAATTAGTCTAGTCTCTGTCTTCCTTTCCAACACACCTTACTGTCAGTTTTCTTCTGCAATTGTGTTTTTTTTTTCTTCTTTATATTGCTAAACTCTGAGGAGAACACCAGGTTGAATTAATCCTTCCTGCTACACTTCTTGCAATCGTTTTACTCTCCTGATCCAAATAATAAGCAAAAAGCTCCGTTTCTAACAATATCTTTTACATATAACTTTTCACTAATTATTAATTAAAATCTATCGCCTGCTTGAACTTAATTGGTCAATCTCAATCACCCCACAACGTTATTCAGACAATTATAACCATCAATTTTTTAAATTTATACATAGACACGTTTTTCCTACTTTGGCCATGAAAAGGCGGTTAGTGTGTTTTGCTCATCTTCACGCCGTAGGAAGCCCTGTACCCGATAAGACGTCTCTCGAGAAAGTAATAGGTCTAGTATACAGTCTAACTACCTTGGGTTTCCTTTACAGTCCAAGAACCAATTATACAATAAAATAACTTCATATTCCAAGTCAAGCCTTTTTTCCTACAAAGCTACCGCTATTGTTGACCTAGCGTAACAGATTTGTATACGATATATTTAAATTTCCGTAATTTTAGTTCAATTTAACCATCAAGCGCAAGGACCTTTTTCTTTCAAAGCAATGTTCTTCCATATATTATTTCGAATCAAGATATCAAATGTCTTAATTATTATTACTACTTTCATCCACCTGTGTAACTGCAGAAGTAGTGTCCTAGTAAAACATATATGTAAACAAGCGTTAATGGTTTATAAGAAGGTCAGCCAAGCACCTGCAATGAGTGTAAAAAGTATTCGTACAGTAAGTGTGATAATCTAAAAATGCCTCTTTGATAAACTATAAACTTAAACTCCACAATAAATAATTAAATATGCATTATGAAATATTATATTTTAATATTTCGATGTGAAACTTACATAAAAATAAATGTATGTGTAAATAAGATATCTACAGAGCAAAAACAATTCATCATCTTGTGGTGTAAAAAGTGTTCGTACGTCACATATAATGCTGAATATTTTCATAAATATATTTAAATTAATAACCTTGTAGGTTATCTTTTAGCTTGAATAGCGGCTTCGAGTATCTTTGACATTAATTCAATTAAATTTGCTGTTGCTGAGCTGGATACGGACTTAATTCTTGTTTAAGAGCAGTTATCAGGTCATTTTTATTAGAAATGTGCCTGGATTTAGCATTTTTGTCAAGAGTCTCCCATAAATTCTCAATAGGATTGAGGTCGGATGACTGAGGAGGAAATTTCATAAGCTTTGGGTATATATTATCCAAAGTCGTGTATTTAGGGCGGTATGCTTGGGATCATTATCATGCATGGAAAATATTCGTAATACAAAGCCATTTTTGTCGCACTAGACCATAAATTATTTTTCAAGATATCAATGCGCAGCAGATGGTTCATAATGCCATTAATGATGACTAAAATTATAGCCTCCGGAAGCACTCATACAACTCCATACCAACACACCTCCACCTCCATGTTTCACTGCTGGGAATAAGTTCCTTGGATGCATTTCTGTGTTTCATTTCCTTCACATCATTCATCTCCCTTCCGATTAAAAAATATCGAATTTGCTTTCATCTGGAAAAAAAAAAGTTCTTCCAGAACTTTGGGCTTTCATTCACGTAATTTTTGGCGAAAGATAATCGTAACTTCCGATTGCTCTCACTCGCAAAGAATTTTCGTTTTGCAACATGGATACTGCTCTTCCCATATTTCTCAGTTCCGCTGTAAGTCTGTAAGTTTAAGAGCACTGACTTTCGGATCTTTCTTCAATGAACATGCCAGAAATCGTCTGTCAACGGATGTAAAGTAGATATGGCAGTTTTGAACGAGCTCTATTTTAAACTGCTCTAAAGGTAATAAACTTTTGAATAATCGACTGCACAAGCTGAAAGCGACTAAACTGAAATGTCATTGTATGATTTACCGCCTTTACGAAGCTTTAAGATTAATTCTTTCTTGGAAATACTCGTTTCTATACCTTCACTACCCATATTGAAATTTTACATTTCTTACCACATTTAAAGTTGCACCCAGTCATCTATCAGCACCCAGGCATCAGTTATATAACCCGCATGATAAATGACGTCAGGTGTCAACGAAACACTAACTAAACCAATAAGAAAATGCTACCAAAATTTTGCTTTTATTTGAATGTTCGGTTACTTTTTACTCTCCAATAAATCTCCAGTTTTCAGTTTCCCGTATATTTGAAAGCTAATTCAACATCTGTTCCGTATTATTTTTTGCACTTGTATTTAGTAAGTGTTTTTTTATTAGTTATTGTCTTTTGAAGAAGTTTCGATAGAATTAACACGCCAAAGCAATAGTTTCTTTCACTAAACCAATCTTGTGCGAATAATTGTGACTTTTAAAAATTAAATGATTTGTATTTTCGAGTACTCGTGTCTTGTGTATGTTATAACTATTAATACACAACAATATTTAAGTTTCTTATGCCCTCAATCAAGTTTAACTACTTAACAGTATCTTATTTTATCTCTGCATATAAAACAATAAGATAAATTTGAGTTGAGGTCGGCTTTGTCATCGTAAATCTGACAGCTAGAGTTAATGCAGGGCACCTTTAATGTAAATTTTAAATTGTAACAATGTATTACCCATTAGCGCAGCAGAAAATTTTCATATCCTTAGTGACATACAAACTATTAATAAAATATCTGCTTTCTGAACCAAAACCTCCTTACATTTTTCGTGAATGTCTTATGCCTTAAAGAACTGTTGCTTCGAATAATTTTGCTTTCTATAAATACCAGTATTATAGTTATTTATATTCTTGGAAAATCTTCGCTTAAAAGTAAAGAAACGAAATCGTATTTGTGATCTTTACAGAGGTGGCTAAGGGGTGAAGCATTCTAGAAATTAAAGCACATAAGAATATAAAGAAATATACTTTGTGTGTATTTCTCTTATCTCAGATACTTTCTTTATAGTTCTCTAAGTATGGGATCATTAAAGTTTGATAAATTCGACTAAGGTTTCATAACAGTATTACCACTGTGTCGTTAATTGCCACGCGTGGGACCGCTACGAGTTTTATAACATTGTATTATTCTTGCCTCTGTTCATAGTGTTTTCATCGCATACATAATTTTTGTTTCAAATACAAAGGAAAATAAGCAGGATTGAAAAACTGTGAGATTCTCCATCTAATAAATGTTTTAAAAATGTTGCAATTCTGAAATTAAAATTAAAACATTTAAATAACGTCCAATATTCAGAGTACGTAAAAATGGTTAGGCAATTATTTTGTAAAAAATAGTTTTCTTATAAAGTAAATCTAAAAATGAAGTACTATCGTAACCATCTTGGCACAATTTGGCGAATTTTTACGAGTACAAATGTAAAAATTACTTAGAATGTGCACGTTGGTAGTTTTCGTGCCTTCGATTTTAGAAAGCACCATAAGTACTGTAAAATGTTATAAAACATCTAGTGCTCAGAATATTTAAAAAAAGTTGCAAGACTCTTTTTGAAATTTTCAGTTTTCTTGCAAGATATCAGAAGACAACTTTGCGTGTAATAGTAGTTGATTTACTTGTAGTATTTGCTCGTGAGTGGTCAACTTTGCTTGCAGTAGTAATAGACAATTAAACGCTCAATTAAACGAGTCAGAAATAACTCTTCTTTCGATTATCTTCATACTTTAATCGGTGTTTGTAATTAAGTGCAGCGGACTAACAACAAAAAATTACATTAAAATAATTCATTCTCACTTAAAAGTAATGAAAGATTACTCCCAAAGAATGTATGCTAAAACAAGTAAAAACAAGCAACAAAAATCGGTGTAACTTGAGTTAATTTTAAGGACTGTAGTTAGAAAGATTAAATAAAACCTTCTTCCTCATCTATGAGAACGAAAACTACTTGCTAAGCTGCGAGAACCAAAACATTTACCTGGACATTACATTAGGAAGAAGGTTCTGTTTAATGTTCGAAATTATAGTAATGCAAATTAAGTCCATGATCTTAGAAGAGAGAAACCATAACAAAGGACAGTGGGAATATAGTCTTCGATTGCGAAGCTTTGTCGCTGGCTTGAGCACTTGGCTATTCATCAACACTGGGACTCTTGTTGCAGCTGTCAAGCATTTGGATAGAAATTTTTGCTCGTGATAAAACCATGACTTTCTACAGTCATGACAGATTTGAGACGGAAGATGCCTTAACTCCTATGAGAATCCTAGAATACAGAAAAGTTGCAGCCTAGCCCCCAGAACCATCACTCGTAGAACGTAGATCATTACTTTGATACGTCTAATATATTATCTACGTTGCTCGCGCTTAGATCAGATCTTCATCACAACATTTTTCAGATTTGCAGCAAACAAGAATAAAAAAAATCGAATTCATAATATTTTGCTATCAAGAGAACATACCTCTTTACATCTTTTAATATTATAGCACCTCTAAGAGCAAAATTCTTACAAATATCTTTGAATACTTCTTTCACATCAATTAGAAGGGAAATGGTCCCAAATGTTGTTATGAAAATGTTTAATGGATATATCTTACAGAAGCATATTTTGGCAAGCAAATCTTATACGTTTCAGACTCATTATTCTTGCAGATTATATCTCCTTTAAATGTCTTAATACATAAGATACTGCTCAGGGTTTCTTAAATAATTCACTTTTACATGCATTTCAGTTTACTATATATTCAAATTTGATCGCTGAAGCTTTTCTAAATCTCATTCATAATTTTTTTCCCCTTCAGTAAGGTAGTTTCTTTTCTTTCTTTTAATTTTAATTTTTTTCCTTATATCAAATCTTTCGAAAAACATTCTATTATTAAAGTCTTTATTAATTCAAAGAATCAAATATGAGAGCCAAATCTTGCTCACTTTGCGGAAATAAAAATTGCATAAAAGAAGAAATATTTGATTTCCTTTTATTTGAGGATATCATAAATGTTAAATAGTTCTTGAAGCGGATGGTTTTTTAATAACATAATAACATCCAAAGAAATGAAGTATTTTTATGATCTGTATTCAAGTGGAAAATTTCTTTTGCGATGTGGAACATTTTAAGAAATTATAAAAAAACTTATTCAGAGGATTAATGAGAATAATTATTCACGTTAAAATGCTCTTGACCATTTTCTTCAGTTTTCAGTGATTAATCTAACACATTTTACAAAGAATCTACTTTTTTAAAGTATGGAATAACTGCAAAAATTTGTAGTAAAGAGTCTTTTGAAGCAGTTATTTTAACATATCTCATTAATTAAAAAAATACGAATGCAACACTTTCTTCCTAATGTTTTTAGTGGGGGATGGTTTAATAAATTAGTTAGACTGGATTGGTTTAAATGAGTAATGACAAAGGACATACTAGGGTTATTTGCCTACAGGAAGAATTGTTTTCGTGAAGGTTTTCCTCACAGAAACAAGCACACAAACAGTTTCCTCACAGAAACTAGCTTGTTCTCACGTTCCGCTTTGGTTTTGGATTTTTATGTGATTACAGCAAAGCCTCGACGACTATTTGCCTAATAGGTGGAATGCCTTCGCACAGGACTTTCTAAGAGAATCTGGGTCATAAACGTATACACATGGAGAAAACCAAGAAAAACGCCTATTTGATATAAAACGGGATTTGAACCTCGAACCGAACTACCAGTTTCAATGTCCGCTCAGCTGCTATTGGGCCCTCGTTACGCATTGAGTAACCGTTACCTTCTCTCTGCAGCCAGGGATTTGAAGTCGGACTACTAGAGCTCTGCGCTCTTCTTTACTCGACCGCTGGTTTCCTGAACAAAGCAAATAATAGCGTATATTTTAACCTTGAAGCTGCTTAAATTATACGTGTTATGTTGGAAAATGAATTCCTACTTTAATCAGATCATAAACTCATTAAGAATAATATGCATTATTTTATCCACAGAATAATATCAAGTAATTCTTCGGAACGCAACCAGATGTCATTCATATCTTCTATATGTAGCTCATAAAATGAATTTCTAAATTTAACACGAATTTCGAAATATAATTTTAATAAAACCTCAAAATTTCGATTGCAAGAGGTGGATGTTAGTAGATAATAGAATACAAATCAGATTTATCAATAAATTTATCTCCGAAATAAAATTCAAATAAGCAATAAATTTTATGGATCTTTTCCGTTATCAGATAACTTACGCCAAACGATTTTCTGTAGCAAGATAAACAGGGTGGTGTTTTGTTGAAGCAGCGATAAATTCAGTAGGGAACAGTAGGAATCAAACGAAAAAGCCAAGGAATTATATTTAGCCGGAGGAAATCACGAAAATACAGAGTGGCATACAGTAGTTTGCTTATTTTGAAATTCAATAAAAGAAAAAGTAGTGCACATATATATTTAACTCTTTAAACAGCATCAAGTACAAAATGTAAAGTTTATGTTTATACTGTTTGAAGGTTAATATCAGGCAGATGGCATTCATTACTTTCCACACGCTGCGTTAATCAAACTCGGAAGTTTCGTTCAACTCTTTCCAGCACATCGACGGGTGTGTTGGCGAATGTTGCATTTGCTTGTTTTAATTTGGCGCTCTGGAAAGACGGTTGCTTCGAAAAACGTGGGGGAAGGCACAGCCGAGAAACCGGGCCGTCAAATTTCAGCCTGTTTGGTTCATTCAACACAACGGAGTGGTCGAAGGAGGATCAGGCGTTTGCTATCGAAGCAATTTGTAATGGTCGCTCAATCATCACCACGCAACGTGCATTCCGTGCCCAATTCAATATTGCGCTCCGTGATCGTATTCCTGGTCGCAATCGATTGTTTCGTGGGTAAACAACTTCAGGGAGACTGGTGATGTGAAAAAAGGAAATTTGAGCTTCCACGAACAGCAAGGTCACCACGAAACATAGACATGATAAGACTTCTTGTTTTGAAATCTGCTAAATGCTGTTGCATAGCGAAATTAAGCTAATTCATTCATTCATTCATTTATATTCTAAATTACGCTACACAATGAGTATTGTATTTAATTTTTGTGTTAATTTGGTTTACCTTAATTAGAGTTTTGTTCTTAAGACAATAAGTTCGTACTTTCGTTTTCGGAACGCGATTGACAACAGACAATGGGAATGGGGTGTGTTTTTCATGTTATAATCTAGATTTTAAAATACTTAATTTGAGTTTATACAATTAGAAGAAACAGAAAGATTTGTACTTTAATTTAAAATTACTTTCAAGTTGCTAACTTAATTAGTTTGTGAAATATGCTCATTTAAATAACAAAATTTTGTAGCTTTCGTAGGATTTAGTGTGATTGCTATCTTGTCATTCTTAAGCTGCTTTAGGGTGATTTATGAGGATATATGAGGAAAGTCACCTTGTGTTTCTGGTAGAGTTCTAGGCTTACAGTTAACACCTGTTTTTATTTGGCGAGTTTCTGGCGAGATTAATGAAAAGTGTTGAATTAACGCTTTGAAAAGTAAGAATTTTTATATTGTTTTCTTCGGGGCGTTTTTATCAGGAATTGCCACCCTTTTGAGTGACTTTTCACGCCCTTGGTAAATGTTTGTAAAAAAAGCCGATTCTTCGACTCTCTTCTACTCGCTTGATTATTGGTGTATCGGGGTGCAGACTGAGGTCGACGGACAAATTCATGCTTTCTGTTTAAATACTCTTGCGATCTCTTGCCCTTCTGAGAATGATGTGCTTCGGAAAAGCTCCGAGGGACCTACTTTAGGTTCTCGCAAGATGCAATAGCCTCGGCGTAGTTACTAGACCTTCGATGGACGTTTTATCTCGGATATAACCTGGTTCACCTTCTGGCGCATCCATGTTCGTGGAGCTATGTACGTTGCTGGAGGGGTCCATCAGCCATCTTTAGAAATTTTCTACGTCTCGCCTGCTGTCCTGTATGCATACGATTTGCTGTAAGAGGCCATCAGCCATCTTTAGGAATTTTCTGAGTCCCGCCTGCTGTCCTGTTTGGATTCAAGCTAAGTGACCATTTTAGTGAATTTGAAGAATCATTAAATTTAATTCAATTAAATAATTCCTTTAAAAATCAAGTTAGAAAGATGTAAATTCATGTTTATTCTTTTAGCTCATGGTTTACAATCAAAATTAATTTTTCTTTTGCTAAAAGATTCGGGAGATTGAAGTTCATATTAGTGTATAATAATATAATTCAATGATCAATTAATTTTATTTTGTAATAGGAAATTTGATCGATTCTAATATCATGTTGCTAAAACGTTCAATATTTATTTTTTTTTTACTCCCGGGAGCATAAAATTCTAAAAGCCAATAGTTTAATTTAATTTTAATAGTAAAATAAAAGTCTGTTTCATTTATAAATTTGATATGATGTTTTATTTTATCTACTGGAAACTATGCATGACACCAACACCAGTATTCATTGGGTTTTTCGGATATTTAAATTATTAAACACAACTGATTGTTTTAACTCTTTGAAATCCAAACTCTTCTCTAACTTGTATCCTTAAAATACCGAAACGCCCGAAATACTTTTCCAGTAACACTGCAATTTCCTCCCCTCCCCGTCCATCAACGCAGAAATAAGTGTGAAAATTTCGAATGACATTCTTTGTACTTTCTAACAAAGTTTCCATTTGCCTTTGACCCTGTTCTTCATAAACCTATTCTGAAGCTCTTAAACTGAAATCAGAGAATCAACAACGAAATGTCACATGCAATCTAAAGATAAGAAACCACAATTAAATCTCTTAGAACAAGCTGTCTGCAGTAAACTGATACAATGCATATGGGGAAACTGCACCTGCTACTGCATACCTTAGGGGGAGGGAAGAAAACAAGATCGCAATCTCGGCCGTTTTGGGGCGGTTGTGGTCGTCTCAATGAAGAGCCGTGTGAGGCGCTTTGGACGTCAAAGAGTTAATGTACTAACCACTAAACGCTCTAGTTTATATCTGGTGTTCTTCAAACGCACTAAAGCATTTGACAAGGTGTGGCATGAGGGTTTACTCTTTAAGCTGCACCTTGGAAATTTCCACACCAACTTCATTAAACTAATGCAGAGCTACTTAAAAAATAGAACCTTCCAGATAAAAATCAATAGCACACTTTCCACCAGAAAAAGAATCACCAATGGTGTACCCCAGGGAAGCGTATTAACTCCTTATGTTTTCAACATTTTTATCAATGATATTCCGACGCCACTAACAACAAGAATTTTCAGTATGCGGACGATACTGCGATTTTGGCAAAGTCGATGAAACCCCAATTCGCCATAAATAAACTAAAGGAAGCAGTTAACATCATCTCCCATTATTTCAAAATATGGAAAATGAAAATTAATCCCACTAAAAGCAACATAGTACTCTTTAGAAGATATAAGAAATTCTCCCCAGTGCAAATTGATATTCAAATAGATAATCAAGCGCTCCCAATTACAAATAGTGTTAAGTACTTAGGTGTACACTTTGATACGCAGCTCTTATTTAAAGAACAGGCCAATTATGACATACAGAAAGCAAATGCTGCAAAGAATGCGTTACGCCCACTTATCGGAAGAAAAGCTAAATTAAATCTCAAAATTAAAAGAAGAATCTATATCTGTCTTATTAGACCAGTACTTCTCTACGCCATTCGAATTTGGGCCACGGTTGGAAAAACACAGCGAAAGAAATTACAAATCTTTCAAAATAAACTACTCAGAGAAATTACAAATGCTTCATAGTTCATCAGAAACGAGCACATTCATGAAGAACTGGATATTAGGCCGATCGCAGACCAAATATTAACCACAAGTCACAACTTCTTCAAGAACGTAGAAAATTCAAGTTATGAACACTTACGAGATCTCATCAATTATGATCCCACCATGGAGCATGCGGTAAAACGCCCTAGAACTATTTTTCATAATGTCAGATGGTAGCATTTGTCTTAGAGATTTTCTACAAAGATAAAGTTTATTTAGTGTGTTTCAAACGTGTAAATAGTGTACATAATTTTTGTATTTTTCAACTTTATTATTTTCAACTTTATTTCGTATATTTTACTTACCAGAGACTTTGTGTATCTGCATTTACCTTGACAAAGATCCAAGACTATGAATCTATCAACGTCAGTACAGTAGTACTTGAACTATTTCGCCTTTTAAAAGGCGGTGGCGGATTCCGCCTTACAACTTTTGAAACCAAAGCCTAAAGGCAAATAAAATCCAATGCAGCGGTAAAAGCAAAATCTTGCTATACGCCGCTTTACCAGATAGAGATACCGATACGCACTAATATAACATTGGTGCCGTGAAAAGGCGCTAATATAACAGCGCTCTGCTCGGAAACATACTGCTGCTGTTGAGTTGTCCACTCGATCTGTGAGGCTAATCCTTCATAAAGGACTGAAATTTCATCCCTACAAATTGGCTGTAGAGCAGAAACGTAATCCACGTGATTTTATACAAGCGCCTGGCCCCAGCCACCACCCCTGTTCTTATTGGTTGCCATTTATGACGTCAGGTTGAACAGATTTTATTATCGGTTTCGTGTAAGTTAGGTGAAATTATACTTTTTTGGTCTTGGTTATGTTTTGTATAAATGTGAATTTGTGGAATGTAACAGAGTATTTGCAATTAAAGCAAGCTTTTCGCGCGCAAAAATGCCGACGGGAATTCATTTTGTCACACTATGACATCACAAGTAGTGTCCAATAAGAGCTTGGGGTGGTGGCTGGGGCCAGGCGCTTGTTGATTTTATTGCTATGGAAAACTCATATGAATCGCTTCTTCCAGAGCCTGGCGACGCACTTGTTTTCAGTGATGAGGCACACTTCCATTTTTCGGAATCGGTAAATAAGAAGAACATGCGCTATTGGAGGCCTCATAACTCTAGACAACTTCATCAGGTCCCCTACATTCAGAACGTGTAACAGTCTGGTGTTAAAAAACGCGAGTTGGAATAATTTGACCATGGTTTTTTTGAAGAAAACGAAAGAGCCGTTTCAGTGACTTCTGATCGTTATGTACACATGATTGAGGAGTTCTTGCCAAAACTAAATGAGATGAATATAGGAGATGCATGGTTTCAGCAGGCTTCCAGCAGGTTTCAAGAGACATGCAGCTCGGGTGTCAATGATTGTTTTGCGACAACACTTCCCAGGACGTCTCGTCTGTTTGAGTGGCGATATGCATTAGACAGTGCGATCGTCTGATTTAGCCCCTTGTGATTATTTTCTATGGCGCTATCTAAAAGCATTTGTTTACAACGATCACCCTAGCATACTGGATCACTTGAAATGCAACATTCGCCAGGCTATAGCCAACATACCCGTCGATATGTTGGAAAGAGTTAAACGAAACTTCAGAGTTCGATTAACACAGTGTGTTAACAATAATAGACCCCATCTGCCTGATATTATCCTTAAAACAGTGTGAACATAAACTTTACATGTTGTACTTGATGCTGTTCAAAGAATTAAATATATATATGCATTATGTTTTCTTTTAATGAATTTCAAAATAAGCAAACTGCTCTGCCCCACCCTGTATTTGTGCAGGCTTTACTGTCATTGCCTATGATGAGGCCGTACCTTCCAAGGTTACTTTTCTGTAAGGTTGTTCTTCTGTAAAGTTTTTGACTTTTATTCTGCACAAGAGCAACTGCAGTATCTGCGGCTTATTAAACTTACTAGTCAATAAATATAGCCGCTTATTGCATTCAAATTTTCAGGAACCAAAATATACTAATCAATAGAAAAACAGCCGTTTATTAAACTCATCTCCGCCGCTTTATAAAACTCAAATTGGGGAAACCTTGATTATTTAGATGTGGAATAAAATATTTGCGGCTGACAGAAGCTCTCTGTAGTTCAATTAATTTATCTTTCAGTTATGTAGTGTTTTGATAGAATGAGTTTAGCAGAACTTTCGCTCGGAGCAATTAGAATCAAGAGCCTCTGGTGAGGTGAGTACACTTCTTTCGTTTTCCTCTCAGACACTGTTTTCAAATCACTCTCTTTCTCCGGACTAGAGCTGCGGCAAAATATCATTATCTTATGACTAACAAAAGTAGTCTTCTAGAAATATAGGAAACAAATTCTTTGATTATAAAGGAATGAGTGTTTTTCAGGATTAAAGAATAGATGGCGCTTAAATAAACATTGGTTCCTTTTCTCGATCACCAACTCATAGAGGATGGATGTGCATACAGACATTAAGTTTGCAAGGTGTTCTCAGAAAACATCATGAAATACTTCCTTGCATTATCGTACATTATCAGTCTTTGATTGGAGAAGAGGAGTGGTTCTTGTAGGCCGAAGAAAAAAGAAAATGAAGTAATAATTACGCCGTTAATAAGCATGAAGTGACAGGTCGATTTGACAGGCAAAGATGCAAATTTGCTGCTGGCAAGAAAAGCAAATTCTCGATTTCAGCAAGTCACTGGAGGAAAAACGTTTGCGTGCGTGACATGTAACATGTCGAAATTGCTTAAACGAAATGTTTAAGCTTGACATAAAATGAAAAATTGCTGAAAGATTATTATTGGTAAACGCAGTCGATGCACGCATGCCACTTGAATACTCGGATAACTATCATAAACATCATAAAGATTGCGATTACGGTCCAGAGAAACTATCCCGGGTCCCGTTTCTATCTTATCGCTCTAACATATACAGACCCGCGGCACTAATCAGCAGAAAATATAACAAAAAGTTAAATCTAATAACCATTTTTTCACTTGTGTTGCATCGAATATGAATCATTTTAACATTTTATAAAGTTATTTTGAAACACAGACCTCTTGTGATGAGTATAATAAGGCCCCAACAAAGGCGCAACGATATATCGTCGTTGGTATTTTTGGCAAGTGCACCGAACGACGATATATCGTCGTTCGGTACTAAAAGGGTTAATGAAATAAAACTAATAAAGAACTACTGAAACATCCAAACATCTCAAGGAAGCGCAAGGGGAATGGAAAATAGAGAGATTTTAAGCCAATATTCTTGAATGGTTTCAAGCTACGAGACTAAAACCAGTTCCAATTCCTAGATCTCGTTTGACCACAAAAGTTGTAGAATTAGTTAAAATGCTATAAGAAAATTTTTTGCCAACTAAATAGGTGGCTAACAAGATGGAAAGAAAGAAATAACATTGTTTATCGAAAACTACATGGTGAGAAGGAAGGGAATATCATCATTCAGCTCCGAAATAGTTAAAAGATGTTGTAGGGGATTTTATAAGAACAAAAGTCACACGAAATTTATAACATAGATGAAACTAGTCTGTTTTATGAGCATTACCGGAGCACACATTAATGTTTAAACGTGAAACAGCAACTGGTTGTAAGAAATTAAAAGTATTATTAAGTAACATGCAATATGGATGTAACAATTAAAAAACACCAGTGGTTATTTTAAAGAGTAGAAAACTTCGATACTTAAAAGGAGCCAAGAATTTAACTTTAACTTACCACAGTAGCAAAAACTAATGGAAAACAAGCAGTATTTTTACTTATTATCTTTTGAAATGCAACAAAAAGTAGCTTTATTGTTAGATAACTGCTCTGCAAACCCTTCTCATATCGTTCTGAAAAACATTAATGTTTCTTCTTGTAAATATGACTTCTATCATTCAGCTCTTGTAGCGGATATTATAAAATGTTTAGAGTGCCACTGCAGAAAAGGTGCCATTCGAAAAAAGATAAACAAACCTGTGAAAATGCGATTTTTGTGAAGGAGATTACTGTGTTGATATCTATGCTAGAGACTATGCATATAATAGACAATCTCCCCAAACACAGAAACTTCTTAAGAAAATGATGCTAGTTGAAGAAGACACAGTGGAACTACGTCATTAGACACAATGCTAATGAAGGAGACACAGTGAAACTACAAACTATTTCTAACATTTCGGACATCAGGGAAGAAAATTATGAAGATTTCTTTTTAAAATGCGCTGCAATTGATGATACTATTGAGATAGCATGTGAAAAAACTGACTGTGACATTATAGAAAGTGTTAAAAGAACTTCTGAAACTGATATTGAAAGTGATAAGGAAGAAAATGACTGACTGCTTGCGATCCTCAGTTGAATCGAGAAAAAGCACTGAAAACTCTAAGAACTCTGGAATTGAAAGGTAGTGATCAGAAAAGCTACCAACAGTTTTACAAAACTGAAAAAAACAATTGAAGGACTGTTGACGAACAGTGCGAAACAAATACAGATAGAGCGTTTACTTGTAAAAGTTTAAAATTTCATCAGGTGTTATAAAATGTTTTATAAGAAAAATTGAACAAAAAATAAATTTCCAAGTTCTCCGAATAGTTTAATTTTATCATTAACTTTCAATTAATAATTAAGGTATTAATTATTAGGTGAATCTTTAGTTACTATCTTCTGAAATAAGTTCAAATTTGATACCGTAATCAGCAATATTGAAATCGCCGTTTATTAAACTCAGCCGCTTGATAAGCTCAAATTTGTTTGAAACGGAAGTGATTTTAATAAGCATTGGGTACTGTACTTCTTTTATGTATTTGTTATTCACTTTTTGTGTAAGCGAGTGATGTTAGAGTTGCGAAAAGCTTAACTTTGTCTACTGACCTGAGTACCTTATGTCTGAAAGTCTCAGTGGTGAAACGTATCTTATTTTTCTACAGCACATCTCCCTGAACCTACTACAGGGTATGCCACCCCACTGCAGAGGGACATTTGGCTCATGCATTTGCCCTAGCACAATTTTCGGGCATGGCGCCCTGATATATATATCCCGGGAGGTGGACTTGGCTGTCACACTGGTGAGGTCTGAA